>CM044012.1:4851792-4984292 GCA_024085815.1 Flaveria linearis | reverse complement strand
AAAGTATTTCCAAAATGTAAATAGTTTAAAATGACGTAGCATGATCCACAAAGCGCATACGTTTATCTTACAACCAAGCCAATCCTTAGGTCCCATTACCGTAACTAATGGTTGTATTAAAAGATTTTCCATTGTTTAACAAGTTTAAAATGACGTAGCAAGATCCACAAAGCACATACGTTTAGTTTATATGACGTAGCAAGATCCACAAAGCGCATACGTATAGGTTACAACCAAACCAATCCTTAGGTCCCATTACCGGAACTAATGGTTGTATTGATGGGCAATGACGTAGCAAGATCCACAAAGCGCATACGTATAGGTTACAACCAAACCAATCTATAGGTCCCATTACCGGAACTAATGGTTGTATTGATGGGCAATGACGTAGCAAGATCCACAAAGCGCATACGTATAGGTTACAACCAAACCAATCTTTAGGTCACATTACCGGAACTAATGGTTGTAATGGATGCTCGGCAAAGAAAAACCACGAAGTAGACCCACAAAGAAGAACCACACCGCCGAGAGCATCCAAGGTCAATAGCATTCACAAGAAACATCACACAATACCTAGCTTCAAGTAATGACACATAGTAATGTAAAGCCACCAAGTAACATACAAGGGGTAACATAACATAGAGTCAAATTCCAAGAATCCATGCCTCAGTCAATCCGGATCATCACGTAACCCATTTTAAGCACGTTCTTTATATACCAGGGATGCTTATATATAGGGTTCCCCGCAGCGTTCCCACCACATCCGCGATATACCTAGAACGATGTCTAAACCAGTTACGTGACATCCATTTATCCTTAGCATCAATCATCATGTTAAGCAAGATAAGATACTCATCAAGTAGTGGCAATCTTCCACTAGGGAAGATGCTTGAAAATGTGTTAAGTAAGCAAGCATTCTTTTCCCCCATGTTTAAAAACATTTAAAAGTTATATAAGCGTAAAAAAAGGGGCCACGAAACTCACTGAATAGATGATAAGCACGATGAAATATTCCCAACAGTAGAATGCTATGAACAGTCAACACCTATTGACAGTTACTGACAAGCATTAATAATGAGCAATAAGCATAAGGTGATGTTCAATAGGTTCGGGCAGTTTCGGTTCGGTCGTGGGTAACACTTGCATGCAACACACACAACACACAGGATAACTTCACACATCATGATTCCATTTGCACGACAAGACCAGACGCATGACTGGACACTCCATTCGCACGAATCAACTTTCAGTCATGCGAATCAGCTTCATTCACACGACTGAACTCCCATTCGTACGACTAAGCACTCAGTTGTTCCACACAGCACCCACTCGCACGACCCAGCCTTCCATTCGCACGATTTAACCCTCAGTCATACGAATCAGCTTCATTCGTACGACTGAGTCTTCATTCGTACGAATGGATCTTCAGTCGTGCGACACACACTGTCGTACACAATCACCCGCATGGACTCAATCGCACTCACCCATACGCACGGACTCAGTCGCACGACTCGCCCCAGTCGCACCACTCACTCGCGTGATAGGCTCAGACGCATGGACTCAGTCACACGACTCACGAGTCGCATGACTCAGTCGCATGACAGACCCAGTCGCCTGAACAGTAAGTTCGCGACTGCTGAAGTGCAGAGCAGCGTCCAGCTGCTCCGAGCACTCGTTTTACACTCCAAGAACTTCCAGAAACACACATCTAACATGTCTAAGTAAGAAACACACACTGGAACGCAACACACAAGCCCACACGACCTCATGTGCTCGGATGAACCCGAACACCCGAAACCCTAGAAAACGCAGAAGTGAAATCGAGCAAGAAACGGGTCAAACGAGGTTATCTACCTGCTAGGAGTGAGTATTCATGATGATAACCAAGATTTGACGGTGCAAACGCAACAAACGTGACAAATTTTGGTGCTAGATTGGTGTAGAAATGGAGAAGAAGAAGAAGAACGATGAAGATGAAGATAATGGTGAAAATGGCTGGGAAGAGGGTATTTATACCCAACCTAGTTTGGCATTTGTCACATTTGGTCCCTACACTTAGCCCCCGGGTCGCCAAACTTGTTTCGGTTGAAAACGACGTAGATACGCGCGTTATACTAATTATAAGGATGTGTTTAATGTTGTTCATATTATATAACATAATATAATTAGTGGTGTCGGTCGTGATATTCATGAGCGTTTTGAATGATAAGGTTGCAAATAATGGTATCACGACTGTAAAGGAAAACCAAACTAGTATGATGTCCTCAGAAATAGTCTCAGAAGATGAAAAAAATGAACGCTCTAAAGATAGTTAATGAAATTTCACGTTAAATGACGGACCTTGAGGTGACGGATGTCACAGTATCCCCCAGTTAAGAGAATTTTGTCCTGAAATTCAACTGGTGCTAGGTCCAAGAGCGTCATCCTCGAATAGGTGTGGATATTTGAGCCTCATCTGATCTTCTCGTTCCCACGTGAATTCTGGTCCTCGCTTGGAGTTCCATCTCACGCGAACGATCGGTATCTTGTTGCGCCTTAAGCGTTTGACCTTTCAGTCCATAATCTCGATAGGTTCCTCAATAAAATGAAGCTATTCGTCAATCTTGATTTCCTCAATTGGTACATGTAAGGACTCGTCCGCCAAACACTTCTTGAGGTTCGACACGTGGAAAGTATCATGTACACCGCTGAGTTCTTGTGGCAACCTCAATCGATAAGCCACTGGACCGATTTTTCTGTAATCTCGAATGGTCCTACGTATCGAGGGGCTAACTTCCCTTTCTTTCCAAATCGTACAATCCCTTTCCCGGGAGAGACCTTGAGTAAGACGTGATCTCCAACATTGAATTCCAGAGGCTTCTGACGGTTGTCGGCATAGCTCTTTTGGCGATCTCTTGTAGCTTTTAGTTTGTCTTTGATTTGGAAAATTTTGTCAGTCGTCTCTTGTATGATCTCCGGGCCCGTAAGCTGGCTCTCACCAACTTCAGCCCAAGAAACTGGGGATCTACATTTCCTCCCATACAATGCTTCATATGGTGCGCATCCAATGCTTGTATGATAGTTGTTGTTGTAGGAGAACTCAATCAATAGTAAATGAGTGTCCCAGCTACCACCAAAATCGATTACACAAGCTCTGAGCATGTCTTCCAATGTTTGTATAGTTCGTTCACTTTGGCCATCTGTTTGTGGGTGATAGGCGGTACTCATATCTAATCGATTACCCATCGCTTTTTGTAGTGTTTGCCAAAATCGTGAAGTGAATCGGCTGTCACGGTCGGATATGATTGACACCGGCACACCGTGCCGTGTCACGACCTCTTTAATGTACAACCTTGGCAACCTTTCCATCTTGTAATCTTCCCGGATCGGTAAGAAATGAGCGGACTTCGTCATCCGATCCACTATGACCCATATCGAGTCGTGCCCGCTACTTGTTCTAGGGAGTTTGGTAATGAAGTCCATAGTTATGTTCTCCCATTTCCACTCGGGAATCTCAGGTTGCTATAGTAATCCCGATGGTTTTTGATGTTCAGCCTTAACTTTCGAGCACGTCAAGCATCGGCTTACATACATAGCAATGTCTCTCTTCATGCCTGGCCACCAGTATAGATCCTTAAGATCGTGATACATTTTGTCTGCACCAGGATAAACAGAATATCGTGTCTTGTTTGCTTCCTCCATGATCAGGGTACGAACGTCTCCCTATTTGGGTACCCATATGCGATCCATGAAGTACTGTATGCCATCATCCTTGCAAATCATCTGTTTGTCTAACCCTCGGAATTCTTCTCCTGTAAGGTTTTCTTCTTTCAATGCTTCCCTTTGTGCAAGTTGGATCTGAGCTTTCAAGTTCGTTTGAATAGTCAATCCCAAAGCTCGAGCACAAAGTGGTTTCACATGCTCTTTACGACTTAGGGCGTCAGCCACCACATTTGCTTTCCCCGGATGATACCGGATTTCACAATCGTAGTCACTAAGTAGCTCTACCCAGCGTCGTTGTCGCATATTAAATTATTTCTGATTCAGGATGTGTTGAAGGCTTTTATGATCTGTGTAGATGATACATTTGGTTCCATACAGATAGTGCCTCCATATCTTGAGTGCAAACACCACCGCGCCCAACTCCAGATCATGAGTTGTATAATTCTTCTCATGCACCTTAAGTTGTCAGGAGGCATAGGCAATCACCTTGTCTTTCTGCATTAGCACATAACCCAATCCTTGATGTGAAGCATCGCAGTACACCACAAAATCATCAGTTCCGTCTGGAAGGGACAATATCGGTGCGTTGCATAACTTCTTTTTTAACGTTTGAAATGCTTGTTCTTGTGCTTTCCCCCAATCAAACTTCTTGTCTTTCTGAGTCAAGAATGTTAACGGTTGGGCAATCTTTGAGAAATTCGCAATGAAGCGACGATGGTATCCGGCCAATCCTAAGAATTGCCGTATCTCTGAAGGTGTCTGGGGTGTATCCTATTTCTTCACTGCTTCAATTTTGCCGGGATCTACATGAATCCCATTCTCGTTAACCACATGCCCCAAAAACTTCACTTCTCGAAGCCAAAACTCGCACTTCGAGAGTTTAGCGAAAAGTTTCTCTTCTTGTAACAAACTCAGTATGGCCTGAAGATGTTCCTCGTGGTCTTCTTTCGATCGAGAGTAGATGAGTATATCGTCAATGAATACGATCACGAACTTATCCAAGTATGGTTTACACACCCGATTCATCAGATCCATGAATACAGCCGGTGCGTTAGTCAGTCCGAACGGCATGACTAAAAACTCATAATGACCATAACGAGTCCTAAATGCTGTTTTCGGTATATCATCCTCGAAAACTCTCAATTGATGATATCCAGAATGAAGATCAATCTTGGAGAAATAAGAAGCTCCTTGCAGCTGATCAAATAAGTCATCAATTCTGGGAAGAGGATATCGATTCTTCACAGTCAGCTTGTTCAGCTCGCGATAATCGATACACATACGGAACGACCCGTCTTTCTTTTTGACAAATAAGACCGGTGCTCCCCACGGTGAATGACTCGGCCGAATGAAACCCTTCTCCAATAGCTCTTGTAATTGGCTAGACAACTCTTGTATTTCGGATGGCGTTAACCGGTATGGTGCTTTTGCTACCGGCGTAGCTCCAGAAACCAATTCTATACGAAATTCCACCTGTCGTGGAGGACGTAAACCTGACAAGTCATCAGGGAATACTTCGGCATAGTCTCGTACTACAGGGATATCCACCAACTTGTTTCCTTCTTCTTTCTTTTCCACTACATGGGCCAGAAATGCGTAACACTGCTTCCATAAACATCGTCGCGTCTTCATGCAAGTGATAAGCTTCAGAGTTCTTCCTGGTCGTTCTCCCTGAATCTTAAGTACCTCCCCGTTTGGCATGGGGATTCGTACTACTTTCTCCCGGAAAACAATCTCGGCTCCGTGTTTCGACAACCAATCCATTCCCACAATCACATCGAAACTCCCCAACTCGAAAGGTATTAAGTCTATGTCGAAGGCATGGTTCTCCAATATCATGGAGCACTGTCTAATAATCTCATCTGCTTGTACAACTCTACCATTGGCCATTTCTACAGAGAAGCTAGTTTCTAGTCTACTAGGGTTCAAGGCAAGCATGTGTGCAAAATCAGAAGATATGAAACTATTGTCTGCTCCAGTATCAAACAATATGGATGTGAAGTGGTGATTGAGCAAGTACGTACCCGTAACTACATTCGGGTCCTGACGGGCATCATTAGCTCCAATGACGAAGGCGCGTCCTCTGGCAGCATTTCCTTGATTCCCTTGATCCGGATTACCAGCTATGGCCATCACCTGCTGGTGGTTATTCCCTTGTTGACCTGGCACCTTATTCAGTCTGGGGCACATGTTCCGGTAGTGACCAAGACCTCCGCACTCATAACACGCCCTGGCATTCCCGGCGGGGTTAACCGCGTTGATGGGTGCCACCAAATTCGGAGCAGTTCTACAATCCTTCGCTAAGTGCCCCGGGCGCCTACAATTCGCACACATCCGACACGGCATTGCTGGGGGATGATGAAGAGTGCACCTGTTACATTTCGGGTGCGGCCCAGTATATCCTTTCCTTTCTTGAGTCACTGCCACAAAATTTCGGGTTGTCTTGGCATTCTTATCAAATCTTCCGGCGTTAGACCGGCTCGTCTCCCCAGCCCCCTTTCTCTTCTCTGCTCCCCTACCCAACATCCCTGTTCTTACCATCTCATCAGTTAGAACACCGGCCTTCAGAATTGTGCTTTGAATCGTAGGGGGAGCAGCTGCTGTTACCAATGCTCGGATTTGAGGTGCGAGTCCCCAAATATACCTCTCAATCCTCTTTGATTCCGGTGTTACCAGATGTGGAACCAATCTTGCCAACTCATGAAAACGGTCGGTGTAAGCGGTGTGCCCAGCTCCAACCATAGTATGGTTCCAGAATTCCTGCTCAAGTTTCTGCATCTCGTTGAGAGGGCATTACTCCTCAGTAATCAGGGCTTTAAACTCATCCCAAGTCATTTGCATTGCTGACTCTCTTCCTCTAGCTTGAACCTGGGTGTTCCACCAGGTTAATGCCTTGCCCTGCAGTGAACATGTGGCATATTTGATCCTTTGACTGTCGAGGCACTCACTGATATCAATCATTGCCTCCATCTTTTCCAGCCATCTGGTCAGGGCTATCGCCCCACCTCTCCCATCGAATTCTCGGGCTTTGCAGGCCACGAATTCCTTGTAGGAACATCCCCGTCTGGTATTATCAACCCCAGTGTCAGTACCAGTTGTTCCGCCAATCCCAGTATCATCCCCTATTCCTTGGTTATGCTCATGGTCTGTGTTATCATCCCTGTGGAGATGATGATTCAGAAGAGTGTCGCTCACTTGAGTCACAATAGTTGGAATCAGTGCAGCTAGCTGCTGAGCAATCATAGTAGCTATGTCAGGGTTGTCAGTTCCCTGATTGTTGCCAGCTGGAGCACCGCCTGTTCTTGGTGGTCTACCCCTACCTCTGCCTTGTGGGGTCTCACCTTGATTGGTACTACGTGTGGCTCTTCAAGGCGGCATCTTCTAATCATAGAAAGGTGTAAACATGCAAACTTTAGTAAACATGTAAACCTTAATCACTTTAAGATACACGTATGATTCAACTCATCAAGTTACAATAACCCATGCTTCGGTCCATCAAGATCGTCACGTAGCCTAGTTTAAGCACATTCTTAGTATACCGGTGATGCTTATATATAGGGTCACCCGCAGCATTCCCACCGCATCCACGATATACCTTGAATGACGCTTAAACCGGTTACATGGCATCCTAATTTTCCTTAGCATAATCCAGATGAATAACATATTGTATGTGTAGAGAGTATCATCACTCATCCACATTTCTAGAAGTCCACTTTTATCCTAAGCATTCAATCAGTTCCTTAGTTACTGAAATGCTAAGTGGAGGAATGTTTCGCGAAAGGTAGAATCAATGTCATGATTGGGAATACCACGAAGGCTCTAAGTAGGACAGGACTTAAGTAATAGCAAGTATTAGTAATGTTTGTTACCCTTAACGAGGTTTTACTAGAATTATGATCCTAGCACACCCTAGGGTATAGATAGAGAACTTGTGATACTCCGGATCGTTACCTCGCGGTAAGATTTGCCAGACTTCTCATGCACGGCGAATTACAATTACGTGTGCACCCGTAATGGTAATTTGCTTTACATGGTCACCCTAGCTCCACTTAACCCAAGTTAACATCATAGTATTGTCAACACCCATCAAGCATGGTTCGTGTAATGTCCTCATGTCTGTGAGCCATTAGTATTCCAATTGTAGTATGTAATAGAATATAAACTCCAAGCACATAAGCACAATATGTCTAATGATAGTTGCCTATCCTTCATACTTTCAGGATTTCAGGCATAACCATGTTAGGTTCGGATTTAGTATCCGAGGTCGATGCTACGCGTGATCACTGAGGTTCCCTTCTGTTTAGTTATCTCAACCTAATGATATGATGTGCGTATACAATGTAAGATTCTAGTATAATGGTATCCCATGGAGAAAGACTAAGAGTAATAGTGTCTTCCTCAGGATGATCAGATAGCTAGCACATATGTATAGAATCTCGTATAGAGACAAGTAACAAGTATAGAGGAACACACATGTAATATTAAATGCAAGCCAGTCCTAGCATGCATTCTACATGAAGATTCATAGGTTATAGTCTAGGTCAAGTGTATTGCCTAATTCTCTATAACCAATGGCTCTGATACCAGTCTGTCATACCCCCGCTGATAGCGGAAACACGGGGATGCGAGCCAGACGGGATCGTCATAACACCTGGTTAACAATAGAGATGCAATATAGATATGATGACAAGCATGTCATGACGACACCCGTACATAAATGGAGACTTGTGTCGTGTTCGGTCAATGTTCACGACAGCATAGTCATAAGCATAATATCAAATGATCACATAAACATATAGATTAACATTGTTTAGTTTCCCACAACCCGGGAACAAGTGTTCAAAAGAATGTTATTTGTTGAGTGGACTGCAACAATGTACAAAAGAATTGTTCATTAACTATGTTCAGTCTCAAAAATATGCTTCCTAGGGTCTCCACTAAAAGGCAGCACTCCTAGTAATTCAATTACCCTGATCACCTGAAAAGAAATACTCAATACGGTCAACATAATTGTTGGTGAGCTTCGCAGGTTTTAATTAATAAAAGATATTAAGATGAAACAACTTGTATGTTTAATAAGAGTTACCGCGACTACACTTATGTGTACGCGGTTTTACCAGTATAAAAAGCTACAGCCTCACGGGAATTGATGGCTGCATAGAAAGTATTTCCAAAATGTAAATAGTTTAAAATGACGTAGCATGATCCACAAAGCGCATACGTTTATCTTACAACCAAGCCAATCCTTAGGTCCCATTACCGTAACTAATGGTTGTATTAATAGATTTTCCATTGTTTAACAAGTTTAAAATGACGTAGCAAGATCCACAAAGCACATACGTTTAGTTTATATGACGTAGCAAGATCCACAAAGCGCATACGTATAGGTTACAACCAAACCAATCCTTAGGTCCCATTACCGGAACTAATGGTTGTATTGATGGGCAATGACGTAGCAAGATCCACAAAGCGCATACGTATAGGTTACAACCAAACCAATCTTTAAGTCCCATTACCGGAACTAATGGTTGTATTGATGGGCAATGACGTAGCAAGAACCACAAAGCGCATACGTATAGGTTACAACCAAACCAATCTTTAGGTCACATTACCGGAACTAATGGTTGTAATGGATGCTCGGCAAAGAAGAACCACGAAGTAGACCCACAAAGAAGAACCACACCGCCGAGAGCATCCAAGGTCAATAGCATTCACAAGTAACATCACACAACACCTAGCTTCAAGTAATAACACATAGTAATGTAAAGCCACCAAGTAACATACAAGGGGTAACATAACATAGAGTCAAATTCCAACAATCCATGCCTCAGTCAATCAGGATCATCACGTAACCCAGTTTAAGCACGTTCTTAATATACCAGGGATGCTTATATATAGGGTTCCCCGCAGCGTTCCCACCACATCTGCGATATACCTAGAACGATGTCTAAACCAGTTACGTGACATCCGTTTATCCTTAGCATCAATCATCATGTTAAGCAAGATAAGATACTCATCAAGTAGTGGCAATCTTCCACTAGGGAAGATGCTTGAAAATGTGTTAAGTAAGCGAGCATTCTTTTCCCCCAAGTTTGAAAACGTTTAAAAGTTATATAAGCGTAAAAAAGGGGCCACAAAACTCACTGAATAGATGATAAGCACGATGAAATATTCCTAACAGTAGAATGCTATGAACAGTCAACACCTATTAACAGTTACTGACAAGCATTAATAATGAGCAATAAGCATAAGGTGATGTTCAATAGGTTCGGGCAGTTTCAGTTCAGTCGTGGGTAACACTTGCACGCAACACACACAACACACAGGATAACTTCACACATCATGATTCCATTCGCACGACAAGACCAGACGCACGACTGGACACTCCATTCGCACGAATCAACTTTCAGTCATGCGAATCAGCTTCATTCGCACGACTGAACTCCCATTCGTACGACTAAGCACTCAGTCGTTCCACATAGCACCCACTCGCACGACCCAGCCTTCCATTCGCACGATTTAACCCTCAGTCATACGAATCAGCTTCATTCGTACGACTGAGTCTTTATTCGTACGAATGGATCTTCAGTCGTGTGACACACACAGTCATACACAATCACCCGCACGGACTCAATTGCACTCACCCATACGCACGGACTCAGTCGCACGACTCGCCCCAGTCGCACCACTCAGTCGCGCGATAGGCTCAGACGCATGGACTCAGTCGCACGACTCACCCAGTCGCATGACTCAGTCGCATGACAGACCCAGTCGCCTGAACAGTAAGTTCGCAACTGTTGAAGTGCAGAGCAGCGTCTATCTGCTCCGAGCACTCATTTTACACTCCAAGAACTTCCAGAAACACACATCTAACATGTCTAAGTAAGAAACACACACTGGAACGCAACACACAAGCCCACACGACCTCATGTGCTCGGATGAACCCGAACACCCAAAACCCTAGAAAACGCAGAAGTGAAATCGAGCAAGAAACGGGTCAAACGAGGTTATCTACTTGCTAGGAGTGAGTATTCACGATGATAACCAAGATTTGACGGTGCAAACGCTACAAACGTGACAAATTTTGGTGCTAGATTGGTGTAGAAATGGAGAAGAAGAAGAAGAACGATGAAGATGAAGATAATGGTGAAAATGGCTGGGAAGAGGGTATTTATACCCAGCCTAGTTTGGCATTTGTCACATTTGGTCCCTGCACTTAGCCCCCGGGTCGCCAAACTTGTTTCGGTTGAAAACGACGTAGATACGCGCGTTATACTAATTATAAGGATGTGTTTAATGTTGTTTATATTATATAACATAATATAATTAGTGGTGTCGGTCGTGATATTCGTGAGCATTTTGAATGATAAGGTTGCAAATAATGGTATCATGACTGTAAAGGAAAACCAAACTAGTATGATGTCCTCAGAAATAGTCTAAGAAGATGAAAAAAATGAACGCTCTAAGGATAGTTAATGAAATTTCACGTTAAATGACGGACCTTGAGGTGACGGATGTCACACTTTATATCAAAATTGACATGCAACTTACCTTCAAAGCTATTTCAGCGTTCGACATACAGTATCATTTGCAGCCAATATCATTAAGATAACCTCAAAGCCAATATGAGATAAATTATTTGTTAGCCACAGCCCACAACTAAAAAATTAAAAAAAATGAAATTTTGAACACAAAGATAGAGGTGCAATAAAGCTATGCAAATCACATTCCAATTGTTACAATAGAAAACAGAGATTTGAATAATCATATACACACACACACACATATATATATATATGTGTGTGTGTGTGTATTATAAATATACAAGTCTCTAAAATTTAATCAGAATGATAGAAGGTAAGGGCTTTTAGATAAGCAACAAAGTGGTGTTTAATTTACTCAAAATATTCATTTCAGTCCCAAGTAAATGCAAAGCTCCAAGTGATTAGAGCTAGAAATAACATAAAAAGTGATTGCTTTTATTCTAATATGCGATACAGACTCTGTAACTTTTGAAACCCTAAATATCATTTAGATTTTAAACCGTAAGTTATTTGTAAAACTCGTATGCTTCAAATCTCAAACACATAATACATGTTTTTTGTTATGATAGACCCAATATTCACATCAAGAAGCAGCATATATCTAACCTTCTAACCTGGAAAGATGAAAAGAAACCTAGAAAACGTCATAAATTGATCGAACCAAATAGATTAAACCACAAAATATCATACATGGCGGCATCCACATTCATATGAATCATATCTACCGCAGCACCGCCACCATTGGCTTCTCCATTGTCATCATCTTAATCATCATCTTCATCAACCTCTTATGAAACCTTATATTCTATGATCAGAGAAAACCATATGTGTAAATTTTTGCAAAAATCGCATAATCAACATGATCGCAAAAACCCTATGCAAACACCGTACTAATACTCAACGTATAACGAACCGCATAAATTGCAGATTTTGAATCAATAACAAGAAGCAAACCTTAAGGAAGATGAACTTCAAAGGATCTGAGAAAATGAAATCGAATGCTTCCTTGGTGTGAAAACGCTCAGTCGATGGAGAAGACGATGAGGCGGAATTAGGGTTGGGAACAGAATGGATTCAGGGATTTTTGGGAACACGATCTGAAAACGGGTGGGTTAAGGATCCGCGTGTTATTTTTTAATTTCAAAAGGAGGTTGCACAATAGTTTGACACGTGTCATTTTAGACCTAAAATTGTGGCACGTGTATTTAGTTAGCTTAAAATCATGACAAGTGGTTAAACCTCTTTTCTTTTATTATATATAGAGATATGTATATATATACATATACATATATATATATGTATATATACATATATATACATATATATGTATGTATATATATACATATACATATATATACATATATAAATACATATACATATATATATGTATATATACATATACATACATATATATATATGTGTGTGTGTGTGTATATATGTATATATGTATATATATACATATACATATATATATATGCACATATATATGTATATATGTATATAGGGGAGGGATCAAATGAAAACCATATTTTTTATTGAAAACCATGAAAACTCCTCTTAACCAATCAAATTTTTTTCTAATAAATTTTCTATTTTCTATATAAAATGTTAATAAAGTAATTTTAACACTCATTTAATTATGGTATATTTTAAATGTCTAATTTCTCTCCTTATTTAGTTGATTGGTTGACTAAAAATTATTCACTATCTCTCTCATTATATAAAAGAAATAAAATAAACCACAAGCTAAATCATCTATTTTTTTCTTCAAAAAATGTTTAATGGTGACCCTTTGCACCCGATCCATTGTTGTTACGTATACGTAACACTCTGTTACGTATGTTTGGTGATTTTCATTCTGTTACATATATGTAACACCGTAAGTTCCAGTTACGTATATGTTAATCTGTTACATTATTATGCTTTTTAATTGTTATGTACATGTAACTTGGCAAGTAATATATACGTAACTATGTCTACAAATTAATGTTCCATTACTACTCCATCTTGTTCATTTGAAGAAAAGGAAGATGATTTGAAGGCGTATATGTATGATGTATTTGAGTTACATATATGTCACTCGCCATCTTGATTTTTCTAGATTTGAGGTTTGTAATTAGAGTTACATGTATTTAAGTGGTGACCGAAGGACAGAACAATAACGACAATAGGAAGATGTAAAATGATGGGTTATGTATATGCAAGTTAAAGTTACACATGTAAGGTATGGGTTAGTTAAATGTAATTAGTATGTGATACATATATGTAACTTTAAGTGTTTTTGACTTACATATATCTAAATCCTAAATGTAAATGATTAAACTATGGTTAACATAAAAAATACGACTTACATACACGTATGTGTTTGTTATATTCAATAAGAACACATACGTAAATGTGACTTAGTTACATATATATGTAACAAGCTTAGTTGTTCTGTTTTAAACATTATCAAGAGGAAAAAAAATCAACTTTCATATACGTAGAAATGAGTTATATTTAAGTTTTTGTAGGGTTCAAGGAAAAAAAAACAATTTGGTTGATTATTATACTGTGGTACGTATATGTAACTTCTGATTATGTGGTTGATTTAAATCATAATACGTATACGTAAGTTTTGATTGGAATGATTTTCAATTTGATTATCCGTTCTTTAAAGAAGCGACATGCAAAGAAAAAATTATGGTATTTAATTTTTGACTTCCAGATCATTATGATTGAGATAAGAGAGAAGAGAGATTTTATGAGATTTAAAATTTTAAAATTAGTCTTGCCTCTTATACCCTTCTCCATTAAAACTTGACATATATAACTAACAAAATTATTAAAAATATGTCATCTTTAATTGTGACCCTTGATTAACATGATCAATGGTTAGAAAATGGTTTTCTTAGTTTTAATTATAACTTGGTTTTCATTGGAACCCTCCCCTATGTATATATATATCTATATATATGTACATATATATGTATCGGTGATTTTCCGTTACCAAACTCCGTTAATTCCGTTAAGTTTTACATACACGCGTCGTAAGCACACACTAGTTGTCGTTTGATGTTGGTGACTTAATAATAATTAATAATGTTAATTTATAATAATCTAGTGGATTAAATGATTATTGTGTTATGCTTATGTGTTTACGCGATTTAAAGACTATTCGGGAATTTTATCGCGTAACGCGGAAACGTGTGTGTTAATTCGTATGTCTTGTGTTTTTACAAAATAAAATATCTAAGGGTTACCATTAGTTTATATGTTTATATTGTTAAGTTAAAAACTCATTACAAAGAGTTAAAACTTAATTTTTAAAAAAATACAAAGTGCAAGTTTTAGAGGGGGTACACTTGTAAATTGGTTAAAATAAAACACCCCAAACCCCCACCCAAACACCTAGCGACCGTGAACAGAATTCTCCAGCCCCTTCGCTGCGATTTTCAGCCTACAACACTCAATTCTTCACGGTTTTGATCGATTCCAAGCACTAGAACGCGATTTGGACCTTCCTTGACAAGTATACACGTGAATTGAAGGTTAGTTTTGTTGTTTTTGTGGGTTTCCCATTAGGGCCGAACCCTAGCTGCGAAATTGATGTTCATGGGGCTGAAATCTTGATGTTTTGTTGATGTTAACATGTTAGTTAGGTTGTATGTATGTTGTTTAAAGTTGATTATGCAAGAAAACTACACTTTTGATTGATTGATTATGAACCTTGATGTACATGAACCCTAATTCGAAAATTTTGAGGCTTTTGTGGAATTGATTGTTGTTTGATGTTGTTGGGATGTTAATTAGTTAGTATGAATGTTAGAAAACATGAATTATGCAAGAAATTGTTAAATTGAGAACTTTGTTCATAGGTTACTAAAAATAGTAACTTTTGCGCATGAACTTGATAATTCAATGATGAATTGATGGTATTAGGGTGTTAATGATGTTGTATGAACATTGGGATTATGATATGAATGCTACATTGGGATATGAATGCTACATTGGGATTATGAATGCTACATTGGGATATGAACATTGGGATATGAATGCTACATTGGGATTATGATATGAATGCTACATTGATTATGAATGTTGTATGAACCATGTGTTGACTTTTTAGTATGCTATTCTCATGTCGTTAATCTGGACTGCTGATAGGAGCACTACACGAGTCAGCATGCATTTTAGAGATTTAAACTTGAAACATAATTACCCGTCTTTTACTTATGGTCTAAAATACTTGGTTGGCACTTGTTTTGCCTTATGATACATTTTGCATACTTTGGGTTTGTTTTATTTACTATACGCTTCCGCACGATTTATAAAGTTTGAACTATGGTTTGTTTTATTTTAAACGTGGCATATAGTGTCGTTCCGAGTAACTATTGACTGCGATCCTGGTTTGTTCGCACGCCTCGCGGTAAAACTCCGCACGTGGAATTTGAGGGTGTGACAGATTGGTATCAGAGCCATTGGTTATAGAGAACTAGGTTGCATACACACTAGACTATAACCGCACACAGTTAGTTAGTTACTTGTTCCTGATTTTTCTACTGTATACTCATTGGCATACACAAATCGCACTCTCTACAGCATGGCATCTTCATCGAGAGCACCTGGTAAATGACCAGCATCACCCACACGATCCGAGTCCCCACCTCCTCGACCGGTACCTGACGATGGACTGGACTGGCCTCGTTTGGACTATCCATGAGGTGAGTTCGACTGGGATCAACCATTTGTGCCACCTGAACACGACCCTCGACGAGACTGGAGTTTCTACCCTGAGTTTGTGGATCACCTCATGTACAGGGAACGTGTGCCTACATCAAGACCCCGAACTAGGACCAGCACAGAGCAACCACTACCTACACTTCCACGAACGGTGCAGTCCAACGAGCAGGTTATTGCTGCATTGGTAGCAGCACTGGACACGGAGCAACGCCGGTCCGGCGATTCACTAGCGATGTCTGTACACTACAGCACGAAGTGTACACACTGTGACATCAACTGGATGAACTCGAGGAGCATCATGGTAAAACCTTGGAGGGGTGTTACCAAATGCGGGATGGTTACCAGACGCTGAGTGGACGCGTGACCGCACGAGAGCAGCGCGATGAAGCAACCGACAACAGGATTGCTTCTTTAGAGGCCCAGTTGGTGGCACTTCAGATAGACTTAGCTCCTGCTCCGGTGGAGGCCCCCGAGGAGGAGGAGGAACCCGAAAAAGAACCTAAGGGAGAACCTGAGGAAGAACCTGTAGAGATGGATGATGACAGTGACGGTTCAGACATAGTTGATTGATTCTATTCTATTTCCTTTAAACGACTTGGACTATGTAGCGTTTCTTTATTTTGGAACCTATGTGGGAAGAGTTGTTTCCCCACCCGAACAACAAACTCAAATTTTAACATTGATAAATAATTTGTGACTCATTTGCAAATTTATTTACCTTTGGTTATTATTTTTGTTATAAATGTTGTGGTGATGACGAATTCATTATTTTCTTATTGTTTACTATACTTCAATGAGATAAATATGTTTGATATTACTCATTATTGTATTTGTGAATATAAGGTGAATAATGGATGCCCGAGGACGTAGACGTGGTCGAGGACGCGGGCGTGGACGTGGCGCCGGTGACCAAGGTGCCGGTGACCAAGGCACCGGTACTATTAATATAACCCCTGCGGAATTGGCTGCTTTAATAAATGCACAAGTCCAGGAGGCAGTAGCTGCTGTCTAAGTAGGATAGGCCGCAGGTAAACGGTAATGGAAAAGTTTGTCAAATACTCTAGTTAATCAAATAAGATGTCTAATCAATATTTATCGTGATAAAGCAGGACCTCCAGCGTGTACCTACAAGTCCTTTATGGACTGCAAGCCTCACACCTACAGTGGAACCGAGGGTGCTGTAGGGTTAGTAAGATGGTTTGAGAAGACGGAATCTGTGTTCTCAAAGTGTAACTGTCCACCTGCTGACCAAGTGAAATACGCAACCGGGGCGTTGGATGGTGCTGCACTGTCTTGGTGGAATGCTCAAGTGCAAATGCTAGGGCAAGACATGGCAAATGAACTCCCGTGGAATGAGTTTAAAGATATGATGACCGAGGAATACTGTCCTCGAAGCGAAGTCCAAAAGCTGGAGATGGAATTTTGGCAGTTGAAAATGCAAGGTTCAGAGATCGAGGCTTATACCACAAGAACCCATGAGCTGGCCACCCTATGTCCAGGGATGGTGAACGAGATGCACAAACGAGTAGAACACTACATTCGGGGTTTGGCGCCCGAGATTAGGAGTATGGTGACTTCCTCAAACCCGGCCACTATCCAGCAAGCTATCCGCCTAGCCCACAAATTGACTAATGAAGTTGTGGAACAAGGACGGTTGCCAAAACGGGGCGCTGCGGCGGGCGTGCCCGACAACAAGAGGAAGTGGGATGCCTCTAACAACACCAACACCAACAACAACAATAGAGCATCATCATCCGGTGGTCAACACCAATCTCAACAACAACAACCACAGCAGCAACAACGAAGGTTTGACAACAATCGTAATTTCAACCAGTCAACCTCGAACAATCAAGACCGAGCGGCTATGGTGGTAAACAGCCGATGTGCACGCGGTGCAACTATCATCACGTCGGAAGATGTGACAATTACAAGTTTCAGCGGTGTGGTAAAATGGGACACTTGGCTAAGGATTGCCGTGGTGAGATGGTTAGGAAACCACAGCAACCTCAGGAGACTCTAAAGGGTTGTTTCGAGTGAGGAAAGGAGGGGCACTACAAGCGAAACTGCCCGCAGTTGAGGAAGAACGGTAATGGCAATGGCCAAAACAACAACAACCAAGGCAACAACAACAACAAAGATGGGAACGGCAATGGTAACGGTGGTAATAATAATGGAGCCAAGGGGAGAGCCTTCGTCATTGGCTCAGGTGAGGCTCTAAATGACCCTACTACTGTTACTGGTAGGTTTTTTGTTAATGGATGTTTCGCTACAGTACTGTTTGATACTGGAGCTGATAGGAGTTCCATATCCTTAAAGTTCTGTAGTCTCCTAAGTGATACCCCTTCTGCCTTAGAATCCAAATATACCGTAGAATTGGCTGACGGTAAACAGATCCATGTAACACACATCCTTAGAGATTGTAAGATAGAACTCGCTGGTCATACTTTCGCTATAGATCTTATGCCTGTTACACTAGGAAGTTTCGACGTTGTGGTAGGCATGGATTGGCTCTCAAATAAGCAAGCGGAAGTCATATGTCATGAGAAGATCATACGAATTCCTGTTGGTGATGAAATTCTCACAGTCCGAGGCGATAGGAGTGGTGCAGTGATGGGCATTATCTCCTACATGAAAGCACACAAGTTACTGCGAAAAGGTCGCTTGGCTATTCTGGCACTCGTCACCGATAAGCAACCAGAGGAAAGAAAAATATAGGACATCCCCGTGGTACGAGACTTTCCCGAGGTGTTTCCAGAGGATCTTTCAGGACTACCACCTCATCGTCAAGTGTAATTCCAAATTGAACTGACTCCCGGTGCTACCCCGATTGCTAGAGCACCTTATCGATTAGCACCGAACGAACTACAGGAGTTGTCATCACAACTTTAGGAGCTTTTAGATAAGGGCTTTATCCGACCTAGCACATCACCTTGGGGAGCCCCTGTTCTCTTTGTTAAGAAGAAGGATGGCGCGTTTCGAATGTGCATTGATTATAGAGAGTTAAACAAAGCCACAGTCAAGAACCGATACCCTCTACCTCGTATGGACGATTTGTTTGATCAACTTCAGGGATCCAGCTATTATTCGAAGATCGACTTGAGGTCTGGTTATCATCAACTCAGAGTCCATGAGGAAGACATCTCCAAAACTGCATTCCGTACTCGTTATGGTCATTACGAGTTCTTGGTCATGCCTTTTGGGTTGACTAATGCACCTGCGGTGTTCATGGATCTCATGAATCGCGTGTGCAAACCCTATCTTGATCAGTTTGTTATTGTGCTTATCGATGACATACTAATATACTCTAAGACCAAGGAGGACCATGAAGAGCATCTACGATTAATCTTAGAACTACTGAAGAATGAGCAACTGTATGCCAAATTCTCTAAGTGTGACCTTTGGATACGCGAGGTACAATTTCTAGGTCATATTGTTAATGAGAATGGAATACATGTTGATCCTGCCAAGATTGTAGCGATAAAGAATTGGGCTATACCCAAAACACCGAGCGAGATAAGGCACTTTCTGGGATTAGCAGGGTATTACCGACAATTCATAGAGGGGTTTTCTAAGATTGCACAACCTCTCATAGCTTTGACCCACAAAGGAACGATATACAAATGGGGTGAAAGTCAAGAGGCGGCTTTCCAACTATTAAAACAGAAACTCTGTAGTGCACCAATATTGGCACTGCCAGAAAGAACAGATGATTTCGTGGTGTATTGTGACGCATCCATTCAAGGATTGGGTTGTGTCCTGATGCAACGCGACAAAGTGATAGCTTACGCCTCGAGACAACTGAAAGTTCACGAGAAGAACTATACCACCCATGACTTGGAATTGGGTGCAGTAGTTTTTGCCTTAAAGATTTGGAGACATTACTTGTACGGTACCAAATGCACTATCTACACCGATCACAAGAGTCTTCAGCACATCTTTGAGCAAAAAGAGTTAAATATGAGGCAACGACGTTGGGTGGAACTTCTAAATGATTATGATTGCGCTATCAAGTACCATCCTGGAAAGGCAAACATAGTTGCCGATGCCTTAAGCCGAAAAGAAACAGTTAAACCCAGGCGGGTGCGAGCCTTGCAGCTTACAATCAGTACCCATCTCCCTAAACAAGTTAAGGAAGCATAAATAGAAGCATTGAAAGAGAAAAACATTGGTTCTAAGTCATTACGGGGAATGGATAAGCAATTGGTAGTGAAAGAGGATGGAATTCGGTACTTCATAGATAGACTTTGGGTGCCTGCCTATGGAAACCTGAGAGATTTGGTTATGAGTGAGGCACACAAGTCTAAATACTCTATACATCCTGGATCTGACAAGATGTATCATGATCTAAAGGCGCACTATTGGCGGCCTAACATGAAGGCGGACGTAGCTACGTATGTGAGCAAGTGTTTGACCTGCTCAAAAGTCAAGGTCGAATACCAAAAACCATCTGGACTATTACAACAACCCGAGATACCAATGTGGAAATGGGAACAAATTTCTAAACCATCTGGACTGTTACAACAACCCGAGATACCAATGTGGAAATGGGAACAAATTTCTATGGATTTTATCACGAAATTACCCCGGACTAATACTGGTTGTGACACAATCTGGGTTATTGTGGATCGGTTGACCAAGTCTGCTCACTTCCTCGCAATTAAGGAAATGGATAAGATGGAGAAACTAACCCGACTGTATCTTAAAGAAATCGTTTCGAGACACAGTGTACCGATCTCAATTATTTCTGATCGCGATGCTCGCTTCACGTCACACTTCTGGCAGTCACTGCAGAAATCCCTGGGTACACGATTGGATATGAGTACTGCTTATCATCCACAGACTGATGGCCAGAGTGAGCGTACCATACAGACCTTGGAGGATATGCTACGTGCTTGTGTGATTGACTTCGGAAACAACTGGGAAGTTCACCTACCTTTGGTGGAATTTTCCTATAATAACAGTTATCACACTAGCATACATGCAGCACCTTTCGAAGCTTTGTATGGAAGAAAGTGTCGATCACGAGTTTGCTGGGCTGAAATTGGTGATAGTCAACTAACGGGTCCCGAGCTAATACATGAAACCACTGAGAAGATTGTGCAGATACGGAATCGTATGATTGCAGCGCGAGATAGACAGAAAAGTTATGATGACAAGAGACGGAAACCTCTAGAGTTTCAAATTAGTGACAAGGTCCTATTGAAAGTCTCACCGTGGAAAGGCGTAGTTTGGTTTGGCAAGCGAGGAAAGCTGAATCCGAGGTATGTTGGACCATTTGAGATATTAGAAAGAATAGGTCCAGTGGCCTATCGATTAGCCTTACCTGATTCATTGAGTGGAGTCCACAATGTGTTTCACGTTTCAAATCTGAGGAAGTGTTTATCGGATGAGACACTAATTGTACCACTAGAAGATGTACAAGTGGATGAACAATTACGCTTTATCGAAGAACCAGTCGAAGTGATGGATCGTGAGGTGAAAACACTTAAGCAAAGCAAAATACCTATAGTCAAAGTTCGTTGGAACTCGTGACGTGGAAAGGAATTCACGTGGGAACGTGAAGATCAAATGAAGCCTAAGTACCCTCAACTGTTCGAGACGATGCCTGCAGACGAAGGTGTTGATTTAAATTTCAGGACGAAATTTCTTTCAACATGGGGATGATGTGACAACTCATCCAAAACTCACTCGATTTCGATTTCTGCGTGCCAATGCAGTAGACCAGTGATGGAACACTCTCACCGTGTGATGGAACACTCTCACCATGTAACGCAATTTTCAGGACGAAAATTCTTTCAACATGGAGATGATGTGACATCCGGTGATTTTCCGTTACCAAACTCCGTTAGTTCCGTTAAGTTTTACATACACGCGTCGTAAGCACACACTAGTTGTCGTTTGACGTTGGTGACTTGATAGTAATTAATAATGTTAATTTAATAATAATCTAGTGGATTAAATGATTATTGTGTTATGCTTATGTGTTTACGCGATTTAAAGACTATTCGGGAATTTTATCGCGTAACGCGGAAACGCGTGTGTTAATTCGTATGTCTTGTGTTTTTACAAAATAAAATATCTAAGGGTTACCATTAGTTTATATGTTTATATTGTTAAGTTAAAAACACATTACAAAGAGTTAAAAACTTAATTTTTAAAAAATACAAAGTGCAAGTTTTAGAGGGGGTATACTTGTAAATTGGGTAAAATAAAACACCCTAAACCCCCACCCAAACACCTAGCAACCGTGAACAGCATTCTCCAGCCCCTTCTCTGCGATTTTCAGCCTACAACACTCAATTCTTCACGGTTTTGATCGATTCCAAGCACTAGAACGCGATTTGGACCTTCCTTGACAAGTATACACGTGAATTGAAGGTTAGTTTTGTTGTTTTTGTGGGTTTCCCATTAGGGCCGAACCCTAGCTGCGAAATTGATGTTCATGGGGCTGAAATCTTGATGTTTTGTTGATGTTAACATGTTAGTTAGGTTGTATGTACGTTGTTTAAAGTTGATTATGCAAGAAAACTACACTTTTGATTGATTGATTATGAACCTTGATGTACATGAACCCTAATTCGAAAATTTTGAGGCTTTTGTGGAATTGATTGTTGTTTGATGTTGTTGGGATGTTAATTAGTTAGTATGAATGTTAGAAAACATGAATTATGCAAGAAATTGTTAAATTGAGAACTTTGTTCATAGGTTACTAAAAATAGTAACTTTTGCGCATGAACTTGATAATTCAATGATGAATTGATGGTATTAGGGTGTTAATGATGTTGTATGAACATTGGGATTATGATATGAATGCTAGATTGGTGCTATGAATACTAGAAATCTTAGGTTGGATGTTGTTGTTCATATCTTGCCAAAAGTAGAAACTTTTTAGATATGAATTGATGAATTAGGTTGGTTTGATGTTGTTGATCATGCTTGGATGTTGTTATAAGCTTGAAATAGTATATTATTGATGAATTGTGTGTACCTTGGGTGTTTAGTAGGTTTTGGGATGAACTTTCCCAAAAGGGAAACTTTATTGTGCATGAACCTTGGATATTGGGAATTGGACTTATTCATGGCTTTAGGATCATATTAGAATGCTTATTGTGGATGTTTAATGTGGAAGAACCTGTTAATTTGGTGGTATGGAATGTTTATTAGGTTGTTGTGTGATTTATGCACTTTGGAGATCATGTATGGTTTGGTATGTTGATTAGTAACTAGGACATCATGTTTGGAACTGGAAATGGATCATATTGATGTATGTTGTATGTATTGGACATATTGGATGTGTTGTGGTTAGTATGGATGGTTATTTGGTAGATTATCTGTTTTGACCTGTATATGCTAATTCATGGTTATAGGTCATATAAGTAGGTTATGCATGATCCGACCTTTTATATGATACACTAGTTATGTTATGAACACACTGAGTATGCTAGATGCTAAGAACTTACATGACTTGTATGATATATGCTCATGTCTGTTTAAATGGTTTACAACACATAATGTCACCAACGGGACAAACGGGTCAACTGGGTCAAACATATCTATTCTTCTAAAACCTTGAGTCCTTGGTTATGGTGCACTTAGGGTTTCTCATATTCACTGTTTACACAAACTCATGTACTTACGTGATCTAGGTAAGCTCTGAGGGTTGACTGTTCACTTTGTCTTTCAAGTAAACTCTAGTATACAATACGCGTATCAGGTGAGTTCATGCCCCACTGTTTTACTAAATCTCTCTTGGGGGAGATAGCATACTGGTAATGTTACAAACGCTTTTTATATTTAAGATGTGTATGATATTAATATGGTGCTGTTTACCATGATAAAGTCCTCACGCTTTCGAATTGTTAATATTGAATAGCGGGGAAACTTGGGTAGTACTACTGGGTCTGACGAGCCCCACCTGTGTGACTCGAGGTCAACCGGGTGCAATTTGTCCTATGAATATTTGTCACGATATGGTGAAGTCGTGACAGGAGGCAAACATAACACGGTCAGCTTCAATTGCGAAATCACTATGTATTAACATCAATTTGTTAATGGACTAGCTATCCATTACAATGCACATGCTTATTTATACACTATTGATAAACTGTTATGTTTATACGCAAACTCTTGAACTCACCAACCATGTGTTGACTTTTTAGTATGCTATTCTCAGGTCGTTAATCTGGACTGCTGATAGGATCACTACACGAGTCAGCATGGATTTTAGAGATTTAAACTTCAAACATAATTACCCGTCTTTTATTTATGGTCTAAAATACTTGGTTGGCACTTGTTTTGCCTTATGATACATTTTTCATACTTTGGGTTTGTTTTATTTACTATACGCTTCCGCACGATTTTTAAAGTTTGTACTATGGTTGGTTTTATTTTAAACGTGGCATATAGTGTCGTTCCGAGTAACTATTGACTGTGATCCTAGTTTGTTCGCACGCCTCACGGTAAAACTCAGCACGTGGAATTTGAGGGTGTGACAATATATATATATATATATATATATATATATTATATATATATATATATATATATGTATATATATATATATATATATGTATATATATATATATATATATATGTATATATATATGTATATATATATATGTATATGTATATATATATACATATGTACATATATATATACATATATATATACATATCATATATATATATATATACATATACATATATGGGGGGATCCAATGAAAACCTAATTATAAATGAAAACCTTGGAAACTCAATCTTAACCATTAATTATGTAGATCAATGGTCATTAACTAATAGTGTCAATTTGGTAAATAAGTGTAATTCAAAAAATCATTTTAAAAAAAGAAAAGGGCAATTTAGGAACATAAAAATATGTAACAGCCAATTACAAGAATATGCCTATAAAAGCTCCTCTCATCATCGGATTATACGTGATTCCGAATCAAAATACAAAACAAAATTCTGTAAATTTGGAAGAATTACAGTTGCTATTATATTAGAAATCTTTGATTTCTTTGAGACAAATGCATACATTCGCAAGAAATTGCTTCTTATTTCAGTGACAACCATTGATTTTCAGTTTATATGCTCCGTAGACGATTTTTCTGAAAGCGAATAGGTACGTGTTCTTACTATTGATCGCTACCTGGAAATCAAACGAAAACAAGAGTTTGCAAACTTATAGAAAGCGCTTCAATGGTGTGTGTAAGTAGGGGGTTATGTTTTTTTTTGTTATTTTGAATTTCCAATCAGTTAGGGTTTTGATACGTATGTGTAAGCATGTCTTTTGCGATTTCTGATTTCCTTATGCTAGACCTGGTTTAAATTCCTTGTATGTACTTATATGTATGTGTCAATTTCAGTTGAAAATGTACAATATGTATGATGTTAATCAGTTCATTTACATTGTCAATAATAATTCGGGAATGCTTGGTTCAATTTTATTTTGTAAACTAATGAATTTATGGTTTGGTATAGTATCACTAGAAAATGGGATAAACGTATATGAGCAATGGTATATGTAAGATAGTTAGGGTTGTATATTATTGTTTTAATCGATTATGCTGAATTGTGTTACGTATATGTACCAAACGAGTATTGAGCTTAGTACATATGCATATAAGGAATGAGTATGTTAATAGCATGGCCCAAATATCATGTTGGATGGAGTATTATAAATGCAGCCCCCAAAACAGGCATAAAAATGTTACCTGTGGATCTTTTATCTTCGTGATTAGTTGTGACATCCGGTAATTTTCCATTACCAAACTCCGTTAGTTCCGTTAAGTTTTGCATACACGTGTCTGTAAGCACACACTGGTTGTCGTTTAACGTTGGTGACCTAATAATAATTAATAATGTTAATTTAATAATAATCTAGTTGATTAGATGATTATTGTGTTATGCTTATGTGTTTACGCGATTTAAATATTAACGATAAATTTTATCGCGTAACGCGGAAACGCGTGTGTTAATTCGTATGTCTTGTGTTTTTATAAATAAAATATATAAGTGTTACCATTAGTTTAGATGTTCATATTATTAAGTTAAAAACACATTACAAAGAGTTTAAAAGCTTAAATTTTATAAATATACAAAATGCAAGGTTTAGAGGGGGTATTCTTGTAAATTAACTAAAACAAAACAACCCTAGCCCCCATAACCCCTCCCCACGATCGCGACCTGCATCCCCACACCCCCTCCATGCGATGTTCAGCCAAGAACACACATTAGAAGGTTGATTTGATCGATTTCAAGCAGCATAATACGTTGGAAACGTTGATTGCAAGCCATTACACGTTTATAAGGTTAGTTTTTTGATGTCTTTGTGGGATTCTTGATATGGCCGATACTAAAGCTGCGAATTGGGGTTAATGGTGCTGAATTTTTTATGTTTTGTTGATGTTAGCATGTTAGTTAGATTGGTATGTATGTTGTTTAACGTTGATTATGCATGAATGACACGTTTGTAATGATTGGATCATGAACCTTGATGAAGATGAACCCTAATTCTAAAATTGTGATGATTATGTGGAATTGATTCTTGTTTGATGTTGTTGGGATGTTAATTAGTTAGTATGAATGCTACAAAACATGAATCATGCAAGAAATTGGTGAATTGACAACTTTGTTCATAGGTTACTAATAATAGTAACTTTATTTTGCATGATATGATGAATTGTTGATAAATTGATGTTATGGATGTGTTTAGTATGTTGATTAGGTGCTAGATTGTTGATATGAATGCTAGAAATCTTAGGTTGGATGTTGTTATTCATATCTTGGCAAAAGTAGAAACTTTTTAGATATGAATTGATGAATTATGGTAGCTTGATGTTGTTGATCATGGTTAGTTGTTGTTATGAGCTTGAAATAGTATATTATTGATGAATTATGTGTACATTGGGTGTTTATTAGATTTTGGGATGAACTTTCCCAAAAGGGAAACTTTATTTTGGATGGACATTGGATATTGGTAATTGGACATGTTCATGACATTAGGATCATGCTAGAATTATTGTTGTGGATGCTTAAGGTGATAGAATCTGTTAATTGGGTTATATGGAATGTTTATTTGGTTATTGGGTGATTTATGTACTTTGATAATCATGGCTGGTTTTGAATAATGATTAGTAACTAGGACATCATGTTTGGGACTGGAAATCAATCATCTTGATGTATGTGGTAGGTATTAGAAATATTGAATGTGTTGTGGTTAATATGGATGATTATTTGGTAAATTATCTTTTGACCCGTATATGCTAATTCATGGTTATAGGTCATATAAGTAGGTAATGCATGATCTGACCTTTTATATGATACACTAGTTGTGTTATGAACACACTGAGTATGCTAGATGCTAAGAACTTACATGACTTGTATGATATGTATATATGATGATTTAAGCAATGCATTGAGAATGTAGCATCATATGTGATTCACTAGAATGTTAACCATGAATAATATGTGATCATGTCTGTCTAAATGGTTTACAACACATAATATCACCAACGGGTCAAACGGGTCAACTGGGTCAAACATGTCTATTCTTCTAAAACCTTAAGTCTTGGTTGTAGTGCACTTAGGGTTCACATATTCTCTGTTTACACATACTCATGTACTTACATGATTTAGGTGACCTCTGAGGGTTGACTGTCCATTTGTTCTTTCAAGTAAATCTTAAGTACTCAATACGCGTATCAGGTGAGTTCATGCCCCACTGTTTACTTAACCTCTTTTGGGGAGATAGCATACTGCTAATTTTACAAACGCTTTATTTATTTACGATGTGTAAATATTATATAGTGCTGTTTACCATGATGAAGTCCTCACACTTTCGAATTGTTAATATTGAATAGCGAGGAAACTTGGGTAGTACTACTGGGTTTGACGAGCCCCACCTGTGTGACTTGAGGTCAACCGGGTGCAATTTGTCCTATGTACATTTGTCACGACATGGTAAGTCGTGACAGGAGGCAAACATATCACAGTCAGCTTCAATTGCGAAATCACTAAATTTAATATTTATTTGTTAATGGACTAGCTATCTATTACAATGCACATGCTTATATATATATCATGATTGTTAAACTGTTATGTTTATACGCAAACTCTTGAACTCACCAACCATTGTGTTGACTTTTAGTATGCTATTCTCAGGTCGATAATCTGGATTGCCGATAGGAGCACTGCACGAGTCAGCATGCATTCCAAAGATTTAAACTACAAATATGATTACTTGTCTTTTACTTATAGTTTTTAAAAATTTGGTTGGCACATGTTTTGCCATATGATACATTTACATACTTTGGGTTTGTCTTGTTTACAAAACGCTTCCGCACGAGTTTTAAAGTTTGAACTATGGTTTGTTATATTTTAAACGTGGCATATAGTGTCGTTCTGAGTAACTATTGATTGTGATCCTGGTTTGTTCACACACGCCTCGCGGTAAAACTCTGCACGTGGATTTTGAGGGTATGACAGATTGGTATCAGAGCCATTGGTTATAGAGAACTAGATTGCATACACACTAGACTATAACCGCACACAGTTAGTTAGTTACTTGTTCCTGATTTCTCTACTGTATACTCATTGGCATACACATCACACCCTCTGCAGCATGGCATCTCATCAAGAGCACCTGGTAAACGACCGGCATCACCCACCCGATCCGAGTCTCCACCTCCTGGACCAGTACCCGACAATGGACGTGACTGGCCTCGTTTGGACTACCCGCGAGGTGAGTTTGACTGGGATCAATCGTTTGTGCCACCTGAACGCGACCCTCCACGAGACTGGAGTTTCTACCCTGAGTTCGTAGATCACCTCATGTATAGTGAACGTGTACCTACACTGTGACCCAGAACTAGAACCAACACCGAGCAACCACTACCTTCACTTCCATGGACGATAGAGTCCAATGAGCAGGTGATTGCTGTATTGGTGGCAGCACTGGACACGGAGCAACACCGGGTATGGCGACTCATGAGCGATGTTGTACACTACAGCATGAGCTGTACAACTGCGGCACCAGCTGGATGCACTCGAGGAGCATCATGGTAAGACCTTAGAGGGGTGTTTACCAAATGCGGGATGGTTACCAGACGCTTAGTGGACGCATGACCGCACGAAAGCAGCGCGATGAAACAGCCGACAACAGGATTGCTGCTTTAGAAGCCCATTGGTGGCGCTTCAGATCACCATAGCTCCTGCTCCTGTACAGTCCCCTGAGGAGGAGGAGGAACCCGAAGAGGACCTGAGGAAGAACCTGAAGAAGAACCAGTGGAGATGGAAGATAGTGACGGTTTTCAGACATAGTTGATTGATTCTATTTCATTTCCTTTAAACGACTTGGGACTATGTAGCGTTTCTTTCTTTTGGAACCTAGGTGGGAAGGGTTGTTTCCCCACCCGAACAACAAACTCAAATTTTGACATTGATAAATGATTTATGACTCATTTGCAGATTTATTTACCTTTGGTTATTATTTCTGTTAAGAATGTTGTGGTTGTGATGATTCATTACTTTCTTATTGTTTACTACACTTCAATTAGATAAATATGTTTAATGTGACTCATTATTGTATTTGTGAATTTAAAGTGAATAATGGACGCCCGAGGACGTGAAGTGGTCGAGGACGCGGGCGCGGGCGTGGACGTGGCGCCGGTGACCAAGCGCCGGTGACCAAGGCGCCGGTGACCAAGGCGCCGGTGACCAAGGCGCCGGTACTATTATATGACCCCTGCGAATTGGCTGCTCTAATAATGCACAAGTCCAGGCAGCAGTAGCTGCTGCCCAAGTAGGACAGGCCGCAGGTAAACGATAATGGAAAAGTTTGTCAAATACCCTAGTTAATCGAATAAGATATCTAATCAATATTTATCGTGTTTATAGCAGGACCACCAGCGTGTACTTGCAAGTCCTTTATGGACTGTAAGCCACACACCTACAGTGGAACCGAGGGAGCTGTAGGGTTGGTAAGGTGGTGGTTTGAGAAGACGGAGTCCGTGTTCTCAAAGTGTAACTGCCCACCTGCCGACCAGGTGAAATACGCTACGGGAATGTTGGATGGTGCAGCATTGTCCTGGTGGAACGCTCAAGTGCAGATGCTAGGGCAAGCCATGGCAAATGAACTCCCTTGGAATGAGTTTAAAGATATGATGACCGAGGAGTATGTCCTCGAAGCGAAGTACAAAAACTGGAAATGGAATTCTGGCAGCTGAAGATGCAAGGTTCAGAAATTGAGGCTTATACCACGAGAACTCATGAGCTGGCCACCCTATGTCCAGCGATGGTGAACGAGATGTACAAACGAGTGGAACACTACATTCGGGGATTGGTGCCCGAGATTAGGAGTATGGTGACTTCCTCCAACCCGGCTACTATCCGCAAGCTATCCGCCTAGCCCACAAACTGACTGATAAAGCTGTGGAGCAAGGACAGTTACCAAAACAGGGCGCTATGGCGAGCGTTCCGACAACAAGAGAAAGTGTGGGATGCCTCCAACACCAACAACAACAACAACAATAAATCATCATCGTTCGTAGTCAACATCAAACTCAGCAACAACCACCGTAGCAACAACAAGGAGGTTCGACAACAATCGTAATTTCAACCAGTCACCCTCGAACAATCAGGACCGAGCGGCTATGGTGGTAAATAGCCGAGGTGCACGTGGTGCAACTATCATCATGTTTGCAGGATCGTTTGTTGGTCACTCAACAAGTGGTTTTTCTCTCAAACTCACCTTGAACAACACTCAGAAAGAATCTAGAAAGAGTTGATCACAATATATCAAGTAACTAGGCAGTAAATAAACACAGAATGTAAATTTTCAAGGTACTTTTATATATTGCTTCTCAACTCAAAGGATTACAAGATTCTTACAAGCTCAAGTTTTGGCTCTAACTCTTGCTCTCTACTTGATAAGTTACAATGAGAAGATATATATAATACTACCTACAGCCGGATATACTTTGATACCAGCTGGAAACCTATAACCAAAAGCCCATACTACAAGACTATAGGTTAGGTATCTCAAATATATTATCTAAGATTTGGTAGTCAGGACATGTCCCTGACTTACCTTTTGTCACCAACTAGATTGGTAACATGTACTATCATAAAAAGGTAAACAGTAGAATAAAGTATGGTCAACAACATGGCTCTTTAGGAAGATGCAATGTTTTACCAGAGGTCTGCAGCGGACTGTCAGAGACCATACTTATGTCTACTGGTCATAGCAATGTCTTCTGAAGGATAGTTTCTTCAGAAGAATAACTTCTTCCGAAGCCACTTATACTTTGGAAGACTGTTTCTTCCGAGGCTTGGAGTCTTCTTGTCTTCGGAAGTAGACTTTGTCTTCAGCTCTTTCTTCAGACTTGTCTCTCAGCTCTTTCTTCAGTCATTCAAGTCACGTCGAAGTCTTTAGACTTTGTCTTCGAAGTAGACTTTGTCTTCAGCTCTTCCTTCAGACTTTGGAAGATCTCATAATTAGCTTCGGAAGCCTTTGAATGCAGCACCAAAATTGACTATGTGAAGTGGTTTTGGTTGCACCAGCCTTATAATGACCCAACAAACTCCCCCTAGGCTGATGCTACCAAAACTTCACTTCTCTCTCTTCTTCTCAAACTTTCAGCACCAAGAAGAGTAGATATTTGTCTGTGTCCTTGTTCTTCCCTGAAGTGGTGCTGAGAAGTTTGTACAAATCCTTGGTAGGCAGAACATCCAGTCTGTCACCTTGGATTATGTGTACCCTTGTGTGTGGCCCTCTGAAAAGAGTTAGTTGATAGGAACTATGGTCATATTTCCATCTAACTATAGGTTCCAATTCCGGACCCTCCACCATCTGTAGAAAGGCTGTGCTTTTAGTGGTAGGTCTTTCCTTGTCTTCCTGTCTTTTCAACTTCAACTCTTCTTCGATCTTGGCCTTTGCAGTTAGCTCGGCTAGATGAAGACTGCTGAGATAATTTCTGATGATAGCTGCAGTCTCTGAGTTGGAGGGTTTGGAGAATGGCTTCTCTGCAAGCTCAGCAATGTCAAATCTGCTGAGATGCAGTAGAGAAGTGGCATTAAGCCTATTGGTTTCACCATTCTCCCTTTCCACAACAAAGTTGTGAGAAGGTTCATTGAACCTCCACTGGATTATAACTTTCCTAGGTCCAGGAGACTGACTAGGAATCCTGTCCTCCTTCCTTGTATCCAGTAGAGTCGCCAGTTTCCTTCTTAGTCTCTTCTCTTTAGCATTGAGAGTATCAGAGTTGAGACCGAGAAGTCTTACAGCCTGGCCCAAAGTACTTCTAGGCAATCAAGAAATTGTCCTAGGGTGAGGGAGCTTGAAGAGTTATCAACATAGGTTATGTTGATAAGGTCTCCCTCACAGGAGATGCTGCTCATAGTAGTGCAGTTGATGAGCCTTGTCTTGATCTCCTTTATTTCCTTAAGAGAGAGATGTTTAGAAGGCTGAGGGGATGATCTTGGTTTCTGTTGGGTAGGTTTAGGTTCAGTGGTTCTAGGTTGTGTTTTGGGTTTAAGGATAGGAAGTTTAGGTGGTTGAGGTGATGAGGTAGGCTTGGGTAGAGTTGTGGGTTTAGGGGTGAAGGTTTCATCTGAGGGTTCGGTTTTGATGGGAAATGGGAATGGTTCTTCTGGTGTGGGTTGTGGTTGAGTGGCTGGGGTGAAGACCATTCCCTGTCCCCTCCTATACATCTCCTTCTTTTTCCCCAAACGGATGTCAGCTTTTATTTCGCTAACAATCCATTGGAGTGTCCTTTCGGACATAGGTCCCACCTGCCTACCAGAGAAGCCGTGAGCCCGGAGATAGTCTTTCATCCAGGCTTTATCACTGAGCTTCTTGGTGGCAGTGACCCTTTCTACCTCCTCTCTTCACTTATTCTCCTTCATCTTCTCCCTTGCAGCTTTCTTCCTTTCCTTCTCCATTTGATCCTGTTCTTTGTTGTGGAGCAGCAGGATCATATCATCATCATGTGGAGACAGTTCAGGAAGACTGAAGCCTCTTGAGAGTAGGAATTTAATCCTAGCCTCTCTCAGCTGCAGGGCTGCTTTCTTTTGTTCTTCTTCTTCTTTCTCCAAGGCCAACCTGGCTTCTTCTTCTTGCTTTAGCCTGGTTGTCCTTTCCAAGGTCACCAACTCCTCTAGTGGTAGCAGGAGTACTTCCTCATTGGCAGCTCCTAGGTTGATGAGCTGATCAATGAGTGCTGTCCTTCTCTTGGTGTTGATTTCCTCCTGATTGGCTGCAGCTGCCTTAGAACTAGCAGTTAGCAGTTTCTCAGCAGGAAACCTACCTTTCTTTTTGAGCTTCTCAATCCTTTCCTCCTCCTGAAGTTCTTCCACAGTCATTTTCTTTTTGCCTTTGTCTTTGGCAAAACTTGTCTGTGGTGGTTCTTGGATAGTGGGTTCGGATTGAGAGAGAGGATTAGCTGGTGTTTGGGATGGAGGTAGATCAGAAGTGTCCTCCCTGCTCATCTCAGATGCTATTTCAGCAATAACATCTGTGATGATCAGTTCCTCGGACATTTGGAACAAACCTTCCGCAGCTTCCATCTCTGCTTCGGAAGACTTATCTTGTTCTTCCAAGTTTCAACTTTAGCTTCGGAAGTTTCAACCTGAGCTTCGGAAGAAAGGCTGATGCAAGTTCTGTCCCAACTGTTTCAGTTGCTGGGCCATCAGTCCCCATTTCCCCTTCGAAGTTAATCTCAGGTTCCATGTGGACCTTAGATTGACCAACTTCTTCCACAGTGGTAGAAGGTGCAGTCAGTCTTTGAAGCTCCTCAGCCCCAAAGTATATGAGTGTAGTGTCAGGGCTGGGCTGTTCTAAGGAGGATCTCAATACAAACTTTGTGAAAAGTCTGTAGAGATCATGAAGCATCTGTGAGTCAATCTTTAGAGTTGATTGAGATGACTCAGGTAGGGTGATGATTTGGGAGGTAGAAGACTGGATCTGTGGTTCCCCAGATGTTTGTCTCTGATCTTTCTCCCCCTTTTTGGTAGCATCATCTTGAGAGCTAGATGAGCTGGAGGAAGAAGTCAATGAGACCTGAACAGGTACATGCCTAACAGACCTCTCCGTCTGTTTCTCAGCTAGTTGAGCCTTGAGATTGTCAATCTCAAGTTGCTAGTGGTTGTCCTTGTCTCTAAGATCCTTACCTGAGATTCAAGGCTTGAGACCTTAGAGATCAAGTACTGAAGATGAGTTGCATACTTCCCCATCATCTTCATGTGAAGAATCACGGGAGATGAGATAACATACCTAGTATGTTCAGTCTCACCACCAGATGTGGCTTCTTGGCACCCTGGATACCTTTGCTCAAATTCATCTCTTTCAGAGATGTCAATGGGCAAAGTTGCCGTAGACTCAGTCCTATTGATGTTACCACTGTCCTGAGAGCTCAATGAGAGACTCTGAGTAGTGGCAGCTGAGCCTACATGAGTCCCCTCCACATCAGTGGGACTCACCTCAGTAGTTGGCTGCTGATGAGGGCTAGAGATAAGGGATCTCTCTTGGCTCTGTTGATCTTTGATAGGGTGTTGTAGATCAACTTCATGGCCATGGAGAGATGTTATCTCTTCATCAGTTCGGATTAAAAGGTCAGTGAAGGATATAGAGGTTAAACCTACTGACCCGGGACCTAAATCAATGTCTACAGGCATTGAGCCTCTGGTGGGGATGTCCCTTGAAGGCTGCACAGGGGAGTATAAAGACTCACCCTGTGGGCTAAAGGCTTGAGGTTCGGGCTCTTGGGTTTGAGACTGAGGAGGCTCAAAACCCAAATTGAGGTCAAATGAGAAGGATGATGTGACCTCGGACTGAGTGGGAGCCCATGTTTCCACTCTAGCCCTTTTGGTTTGAACTGGAGGAGCTTGTTCAATCAGAGTAGATTGAACAAGGGTTCGTTTGGGCGTCTCTGATATGTAATTTTGATGGGTGGAGAAGGTATGGGATATTTGTGGTGAAGGTTGCTGTGTGGGTTCATCACCTGTGGGGTTAACAGGGATGTCACCAGGAGCTATGCGCTCAATCATCTCTGGAGGTAAAGGAGTGTACCGTCCAGTAAAGTTGATGGACACCTTCTTCAATGTCTTGAAGATGGTAGGCCGCACTTGGGAACAGTAAGAGCAGCTGCACAGACAAGCTTGCTCGGTTCCAACTCGCAGTTGATAATGTGTTGAATGTATCGGGGATACATGAAGAATGTGTCCCTTCTCAGATTTCCAATCAAATTGGTCAACACAAATCTTGAGTAGTTGAAGCGCAGACCTCTTACCAACCCGTGAACTAGGCATCCTAGTTCATATGGGATTTGATCCCATCCCCCAGATTTGTTGGATAGGCAGTGCAGAATGATGTGCAGCAGGAACTTCCAATGATATGAGAAGTTGAACTTGTAGACGGTTGACCTGCTCACATCCCCACCATATCCCATGAGGATGTAGGTGCTATCCAAGTCTTCTTTGGGAAACTCAGTAGGAGCCCCATCATCATTGAGCTCTAGATGCTCCCTGATGAGTTGTTCAGTGATGATCAACTCCTGTCCACAAATGCGGGTTCTCAGGACGCGAACCCCATTTAGGACTTCAGCTTGACCGTTACTCCAGAATTCAGTCATGTGGTTGGAGTAAACGGTGGGTTAACAGTAAGCGCCGTGAGGTAGGTTGATTCAGTAAGAAAGGTGATTATTTGAGTGAAGTCGGCATCTCTTGACAATCAAGTAATGCGACCTGGTTGTGCTGAGGGTTTAGCGCCATTGAAGAGAAAGTAAGCTTGAATTTGGGTGAAATTTCAGGTTTGACAGTGAAGGAAATAGTTAGGGCAGTAAATTGGTAAAAGAAGATGAAATTGAACAGTCTGGATTATTTAAAGGAGATGAATTGTGGTAGAGGCGGTAATAGGGTAACTGTTTGGGATTATGGTGGTTTTCGGCTATGAATGACAGTGGCGGTAAGGGATAATTTTAAATAATCTGACCATCATTTGCAAATTTTTACCTTTTACAGAGTGGGGCCCAAAGATATCCGTTACACATAAACAATCTCTCTTTCTGAATGTAAAACATTTCCGAAGGTAATTTATCTTCCGAAGGCAATTTTCTCTTCCGAAGCAAAGCATTGCTTCCGAAGGTAAAATTGCTTCCGAGTGAAGAGTTTTATAAGCTTCGGAAGTAGATCTGATGTGAAATCAATCGCTTCTTCCGAGACTAAAAACTCTTCCGAGAAGAAATTTCCATTGAGGAATTTGGCTTCGGAAGATATTCTTAAATATCTTCCGAGAGTTAATTCCTCTTCGGAAGGAATTTACACTTAGAATATAAAAAGATCTTTTGTAACAGGGCTTAAATTGTATTGACACAAGACATTACACATTAAAAAGCTTTTAAAAGAGGTAGTTAGTCAATGTTTATCATCCCAATAGCTGATATGAGATACTTAAATCTTTGTTCATCAAAAGCTTTTGTGAACAAATCAGCATATTGTTCATTTGAGTCAACTTTGATTAACTTTATCAGATTTTTCTCATGAATATCTCTAATGAAATGATACCTGATATCAATGTGCTTTGTCTTAGAGTGCTTCACTGGATTTCTGTGATGGAGATAGCACTGTTGTTATCAATATGGATAGGAGTACTCATGAAGTAGAATCCATAATCTAACATCTGGTTTCTGAATCCACAGCAACTGAGCACAGCAGCTAGCGGCAGCAATGTATTCAGCTTCAGCAGTTGATGTAGAGACACAGGATTGCTTTTTGCATTGCCATGAGATAATCCTTCCACCAAGAAATTGACATCCTCCTGATGTTGATTTCTTGTCAATGTTACAGCCACCATAATCACTGTCAGAGTATCCATAGAGATTGAAATCACTATTTCTTAGATACCAGAGACCTAGTTTAGGTGCTCCTTTGAGGTATCTGAGGATTCTCTTAACAGCAGCCAGATGAGACACTTTTGGAGCAGCCTGATATCTTGCATAAATGCAAGTGGCAAACATGATATCATGTCTACTAGCAGTGAGATACATCAGAGAACCAATAATTGCTCTATACTGATGTTGGTCAGTATCCTCCCCCTTAAGGTCAGGGCAAAGATTATGGTTTTTGGGTATGGGTGTCTTGGCTGGCTTATAGTCATTCATCTCAAATCTCTCTAAGATGTCATTGACATACTTAGATGATTTATGAAGAACCCTTCCTTCATCTGCTTCACCGGAATTCCTAAGAAAAAGTCCATTTTTCCATGGAACTCATCTCAAACTTTTGCTTCATAATGCTCTCAAAGTCCTTACACATTTGGTCATTTGAAGAACCAAATATGATGTCATCAACATAGACTTGAACGAGCAAAATGTCTTCACCAGACTTCCTGATGAAAAGAGTCTTGTCAATGGTACCTCTTGTGTAGCCATTCTTCAGGAGAAACTGAGACAAAGTCTCATACCACAGCCTAGGTGCTTGGTGCAGCCCATATACTTGCACACGTAGTTGGGGTGCTGTGGGTCTTCAAATCCTGGAGGTTGACATACATAAATTTCCCTATCTATATCCCCATAGAAAAGCACACTTGACATCAAGTTGGTAGACTATGAAGTTCTTGGATGCAGCATAAGCAAGGAAGATCCTAACTGCCTCAAGTCTTGCAACAGGTGCAAAGACATCAGTATAATCAATCCCTCCTCTTGGTGTATCCTTGAACTACCAGCCTTGCCTTGTTCTTGATAATCAAGCCTCTATCATCTTTCTTGTTTCTGAAACCCCATTTAGTGCCTATTGGTACTTGACCAGATGGTAGTGGGCATAGATTCCAGACCTTTTGTCTTCTGAATTGAAGCAGCTCCTCCTGCATCGATTCAACCCAACTACTATCCTTTAAGGCATCTTCCACCTTCTTGGGTTCCATCTGAGATAAGAAGCATGAGTACAAACAAACATTCCCATGATGAGTTTGCCCTCTTGTTCTTACACCCTCAGAGACATTCCCTATGATGTTCTCAGTTGGATGAGTGTTATGAATCCTAAGACGAGGAATCACTTCCAGTTGCAGAGATAAGTCCAGGTTGGACATATTCTGATCAGGAATTAGATCACTTCCAGCTGCTGTTTCAAAATCATCCAATGAGGACTGATTGAATGATTGAGAAACATCATCAATGGTTGGTTGTGAGGTAGTATTAACAGTTGCCTGTTCCTTCAGAATACTACTTTCTTCAACCTGGTGTTGTAATGGATCACCTGAAAAACTTTGAGGTTGATCAAGTGATTCACTTGTTGAAGCTTCACTATTCCTGGAGATAGTTACACTATCAGATCTGTGGATGGTTGAAGCTCGTTGTCTTTCAGCTCTTGGAGAATTTGGAAGAGGTCTGGGTAGCTCAAATAGTTGATTAGCATCAGCATCATCTTGAGCACCTGTTCCAGCTGAAACATTCTCACAAGATGGTTTAGAATAGTTTGGAAACAATTCTAAATCAAAGATATAATCAGGTCCATTCCCCCTAACACAAGGAGTGTGCTCATTACAACTATATTGGATGACTCCTCAAATTGTTGATTCTTAATGTTGTATACTCTATAAGCTTTGGAGCTAGAAGAGTATCCAACAAGATAGCATCATCCGACTTCTCAGCAAACTTTGCTAAGTTGTCTTTTGTGTTAAGTATGGTACACCTGCAGCCAAAGGACCTTAGAAAGCCAATGAACGGTGGCCTCTTGTTCCATAACTCATAAGGGGTTTTTCCATAGGGCTTAACTACAAGAACCCTGTTCTGCACATACATGCAGTGCTAACTGCCTCTGCCCAGAATGTTAGAGGTAGTTTTGAATCAGCTAACATGGTTCGAGCAGCCTCAATAAGTGTCATGTTTCTCCTCTCAGCAACACCGTTTTGTTGAGGAGTTCTGGGAGCACTATATTGTCTGGCAATCCCTTTTGAGTCACAGAATGAGTCAAGAACAAAGTTCTTAAACTCAGTCCCTTGATCACTTCTAATGATCTTAACCTTGTGATCAATTGATTTTCTATTTTAAGAATAAAAGATTTTAACGTTTCAGCAGTTTCATCTTTACTTCTTAAAAAGAATACCCATGTAAATCTTGTAAAATCATCAACAATCACAAGGCAGTATGATTTCCTTCCAATGCTCATTATACTTGTGGGACCAAGAGATCCATGTGCAATAAGTGTAATGGAGTAGTGATGGAGGTGACACATTTGGATTTATGAGATGATCTGTGTTGTTTTCCCTTTCAGGCATGCAACACAGTTATCTTTGCAGAAAAATTCTTTTTTAGGCAGACCATGTACCAAGTTATTTTTAGCCAATTTTTTTGTTTTAAAATTCACATGACACATGCGTTTATGCCATAGTGTTGACTCATCACTATCAGCTTTGGAAAGAAAGCATGATACTTCACCCATAGGAGAAGCATTGTTCATATCTAGCTTGTACATATCCCCTTTCCTGGAAGATCTAAGAAGCACCAATTCCGGAGGAATTGTCATCCCTGGTCTGAGGATAATGCACTCATGTTCTGTGAAAAGCATTTGATGCTTTGATCACAGAATTGAGAAACACTTAACAGATTGTGTTCAAGCTGTTTGACAAAGTGAACTTTGTCAATGTTTATTCTTCCATTGGATACTTTCTCTGCCAGAAATATATCCTCCGTCTCACCTCCAAATTATACAGGCCCTCCATCATAATTCTGGAATTGCTGAAGGAGAGATCTGTTCCCTGTCATGTGCCTGGAGCATCCCTATCTACAATCCAGACATTGTTGTTCTTGTCAAATGGATGTCCCTGCACATAAGATGAGATGGTTAGTTTTGTTTGGAAGCCCAAGCCTTGCTGGTCTTGGGCTCTTCCAAGGATAATGACATAATTGAACCAAAAGATATGCATTGGGGTTCAATAGAGGTCGTTGAAGAAGAGGTTTGGGCTGCAGCATCTTCCTCGATCTTCCAATCAATCCTTGGTTGATCTTTGAGGATGAGCTTGTTGAAGCTTTTGCAGCATGGTTTTCTTCCGAAGCTTCTTTCTTTCGGAAGAAGTCTTCACCACCTTTCTTCCGAAGTAGTCTTCTTCTGGGATGGTTTCAAGGGAGCTTTCTTGTTCTTCCGAACTTTAGAAGCTTTGGCTTTCGAAGCCATTTTCCCTTCGGAAGAAGTACTTTTTCTCTGAAAGCAACTTGGCTTCCGAGACCATTTTCCCTTTTTTATCATTTGGACCGTTTGAAATGGCTAAATGAGAAACCTTCCCTGACTCCTTCTTTTCCAACATTATTTGCATAATGTGTGTTTGCTGGATTGTAGTAACAATCTTTAGCCATGTGGTTGTGCAGACCATAAATTATGCATGCAATGTTAGTCTTTGGGAATTTGCAGGTTGCTGTTTCTTTAATTTCTTCTCTTCATCAGCAACTTTCCCTTTCAACTTCTGATCCTTTGGTAGGACAGGAGTGCTGGTACTACATTCCTTTCCTGAATCAGAAGTACCTACCACCTGGAATCCAGCAGAGATGAAGACACCCTTTTGCTTTGGGTCAATCTTAAGCTTGGACTCTGCAACCTTCTTGGCAGTCCTTCTGGCAGCCTTGGCTCTGCTTCTTCTTGCCTTGGTGGTTAGGATTTGGTTTTCACAGGTGGAGATAAGGGTATCTTCCTGTTTCTCCCCTATGGTGGCCACTATTTTTGCCTCATCCTCTAGTTCCAATGGAGATGGGTCAGCAGTTGGAACCTCTTGCTCTTCTGTACCACATCTAGGTAGTCTAATAGACTCATAAGAGTGTGGTGGAGCAATTTCATTAGGTTCCCAACCCTTCTTTGTTTTGATAAAACATTTTGGAATGAGAGGATGATGCAAGAATAGCTTGGAAGTTTTTCTCAGCAATAGCTTGCTTCCTGGCCTGAGCCTCAGCAGTTGATCCTGTTCTTTGTTGTGGAGCAGCAGGATCATATTATCATCATGTGGAGACAGTTCAGGAAGACTGAAGCCTCTTGAGAGTAGGAATTTAATTCTAGCCTCTCTCAGCTGCAGGCTGCTTTCTTTGTTCTTCTTCTTTTCTTTCTCCGGCCAACCTGGCTTCTTCTTCTTGCTTTAGCCTGGTTGTCCTTTCCAAGGTCACCAACTCCTCTAGTGGTAGCAGGAGTACTTTCCTCATTGGCAGCTCCTAGGTTGATGAGCTGATCAATGAGTGCTGTCCTTCTCTTGGGTTGATTTCCTCCTGATTGGCTGCAGCTGCCTTAGAACTAGCAGTAGCAGTTCTCAGCAGGAAACCTACCTTTCTTTTTGAGCTTCTCAATCCTTTCCTCCTCCTGAAGCTCTTCCACAATCATTTTCTTTTTGCCTTTGTCTTTGCAAAACTTGTCTGTGGTGGTTCTTGGATAGTGGATTCGGATTGAGAGAGAGGATTAGCTGGTGTTTGGGATGGAGGTAGATCAGAAGTGTCTCCTCCCTGCTCATCTCAGATGCTATTTCAGCAATAACATCTGTGATGATCAGTTCCTCGGACATTTGGAACAAACCTTCCGCAGCTTCCATCTCTGCTTCGGAAGACTTATCTTGTTCTTCCGAAGTTTCACTTTAGCTTCGGAAGTTTCACCTGAGCTTCGGAAGAAAAGGCTGATGCAAGTTCTGTCCCAACTGTTTCAGTTGCTGGGCCATCAGTCCCCATTTCCCCTTCGAAGTTAATCTCAGGTTCCATGTGGACCTTAGGTTGACCAACTTCTTCCACAGTGGTAGAAGGTGCAGTCAGTCTTTGAAGCTCCTCAGCCCCAAGTATATGAGTGTAGTGTCGGGCTGGGCTGTTTAAGGAGGATCTCAATACAAACTTTGTGAAAAGTCTGTAGAGATCATGAAGCATCTGTGAGTCAATCTTAGAGTTGATTGAGATGACTCAGGTAGGGTGATGATTTGGGAGGTAGAAGACTGGATCTGTGGTTCCCGGATGTTGTCTCTGATCTTTCTCCCTTTTTGGTAGCATCATCTTGAGAGCTAGATGAGCTGAGGAAGAAGTCAAAAGACCTGAACAGGTACATGCCTAACAGACTCTCCGTCTGTTTCTCAGCTAGTTGAGCCTTGAGATTGTCAATCTCAAGTTGCTAGTGGTTGTCCTTGTCTCTAAGATCCTTACCTGAGATTCAAGGCTTGAGACCTTAGAGATCAAGTACTGAAGAATGAGTTGCATACTCCCTCATCTTCATGTGAAGAATCACGAGGAGATGAGATAAACATAACTAGTATGTTCAGTCTCACCACCAGATGTGGCTTCTTGGCACCCTGGATACCTTTGCTCAAATTCATCTCTTTCAGAGATGTCAATGGGCAAAGTTGTGTAGACTCAGTCTATTGATGTTACCAATGTCCTGAGAGCTCAATGAGAGGACTCTGAGTAGTGGCAGCTGAGCCTACATGAGTCCCCTCCACATCAGTGGGACTCACCTCAGTAGGTTGGCTGGCTGATGGGGCTAGAGATAAGGGATCTCTCTTGGCTCTGTTGATCTTGATAGGGTGTTGTAGATCAACTTCATGGCCATGGAGAGATGTTATCTCTTCATCAGTTTGGATTAAAAGGTCAGTGAAGGATATAGAGGTTAACCTACTGACCCGGGACCTAAATCAATGTCTACAGGCATTGAGCCTCTGGTGGGGCTGTCCCTTGAAGGCTGCACAGGGAGTGTAAAGACTACCCTGTGGGCTAAAGGCTTGAGGTTCGGGCTCTTGGGTTTGAGACTGAGGAGGCTCAAAACCCAAATTGAGGTCAAATGAGAAGGATGATGTGACCTCGGACTGAGTGGGAGCCCATGTTTCCACTCTAGCCCTTTTGGTTTGAACTGGAGGAGCTTGTTCAATCAGAGTAGATTGAACAAGGGTTCGTTGGGGCGTCTCTGATATGTAATTTGTTAGGTGGAGAAGGTATGGGATATTTGTGGTGATGGTTGCGGTGTGGGTTCATCACCTGTGGGGTTAACAGGGATGTCACCAGGAGCTATGCGCTTAATCTCTGGAGGTAAAGGAGTGTACCGTCCAGTAAAGTTGATGGACACCTTCTTCAATGTCTGAAGATGGTAGGCCGCACTTGGGGAACAGTAAGAGCAGCTGCACAGACAAGCTTGCTCGGTTCCAACTCGCAGTGATATGTGTTGAATGTATCGGGGATACATGAAGAATGTGTCCCTTCTCAGATTCCAATCAAATTGGTCAACACAATCTTGAGTAGTTGAAGCGCAGACCTCTACAAAAACCCGTGAACTAGGCATCCTAGTTCATATGGGATTTGATCACATCCCCAGATTTGTTGGATAGGCAGTGCAGAATGATGTGCAGCAGGAAATTCCAATGATATGAGAAGTTGAAATTGTAGACGGTTGACTGCTCACATCCCCACCATATCCCATGAGGATGTAGGTGCTATCCAAATCTCTTTGGGAAACTCAGTAGGAGCCCCATCATCATTGAGCTTAGATGCTCCCTGATGAGTTGTTCAGTGATGATAACTCCTGTCCACAAATGCGGGTTCTCAGGACGCGTGAACCCCATTAGGACTTCAGCTTGACCGTTACTCCAGAATTCAGTCATGTGGTTGGAGTAAACGGTGGGGTTAACGTAAGCGCCGTGAGGTAGGTTGATTCAGTAAGAAAGGTGATTATTTGAGTGAAGTCGGCATCTCTTGACGAATCAAGTAATGCGACCTGGTTGTGCTGAGGGTAGCGCCATTGAGGAGAAAGTAAGCTTGAATTTGGGTGAAATTTCAGGTTGACAGTGAAGGAAATAGTTAGGGCAGTAAATTGGTAAAAGAAGATGAATTGAACAGTCTGGATTATTAAAGGAGATGAATTGTGGTAGAGGCGGTAATAGGGAACTGTTGGGATTATGGTGGGTTTCGGCTATGAAAGTGACAGTGGCGGTAAGGGATAATTTTAAATAATCTGACCATCATTTGCAAATTTTACCTTTTACAGAGTGGGGCCCAAAGATATCCGTTACACATAAACAATCCTCTTTCTGAATGTAAAACATTTCCGAAGGTAATTTATCTTCCGAAGGCAATTTTCTCTTCCGAAGCAAAGCATTGCTTCCGAAGGTAAAAATTGCTTTCCGAGTGAAGAGTTTTATAAGCTTCGGAAGTAGATCTGATGTGAAATCAATCGCTTCTTCCGAGACTAAAAACTCTTCCGAGAAGGAAATTCCATTTGAGGAATTTGGCTTCGGAAGATATTCTTAAATATCTTCCGAGAGTTAATTCCTCTTCGGAAGGAATTTACACTTAGAATATAAAAAGATCTTTTGTAACAGGGCTTAAATTGTATTGACAAGACATTACACATTAAAAAGCTTTCAAAAGAGGTAGTTAGTCAATGTTTATCATCCCAATAGCTGATATGAGATACTTAAATCTTGTTCATCAAAAGCTTTTGTGAACAAATCAGCATATTGTCATTTGAGTCAACTTTGATTAACTTTATCAGATTTTTCTCATGAATATCTCTAATGAAATGATACCTGATATCAATGTGCTTTGTCTTAGAGTGCTTCACTGGATTTTCTGTGATGGAGATAGCACTGTTGTTATCAATATGGATAGGAGTACTCATGAAGTAGAATCCATAATCTAACATCTGGTTCTGAATCCACAGCAACTGAGCACAGCAGCTAGCGGCAGCAATGTATTCAGCTTCAGCATTGATGTAGAGACACAGGATGCTTTTTGCATTGCCATGAGATAATCCTTCCACCAAGAAATTGACATCCTCCTGATGTTGATTCTTGTCAATGTTACAGCCACCATAATCACTGTCAGAGTATCCATAGAGATTGAAATCACTATTTCTTGGATACCAGAGACCTAGTTTAGGTGCTCCTTGAGGTATCTGAGGATTCTCTTAACAGCAGCAGATGAGACACTTTTGGAGCAGCCTGATATCTTGCACAAATGCAAGTGGCAAACATGATATATCTTACTAGCAGTGAGATACATCAGAGAACCAATAATTGCTCTATACTGATGTTGGTCAGTATCCTCCCCTCAAGGTCAGGGCAAAGATTATGGTTTCTGGGGTGGGTGTCTTGGCTGGCTTTAGTCCTTCATCTCAAATCTCTCTAAGATGTCATGACATACTTAGATTGATTTATGAAGAACCTTCCTTCATCTGCTTCACCTGAATTCCTAGAAAAAGTCCATTTTTCCATGGAACTCATCTCAAACTTTTGCTTCATAATGCTCTCAAAGTCCTTACACATTTGGTCATTTGAAGAACCAAATATGATGTCATCAACATAGACTTGAACGAGCAAAATGTCTTCACCAGACTTCTGATGAAAAGAGTCTTGTCAATGGTACCTCTTGTGTAGCCATTCTTCAGGAGAAACTGAGACAAAGTCTCATACCACAGCCTAGGTGCTTGGTGCAGCCATAGATTGCACACGTAGTTGGGGTGCTGTGGGTCTTCAAATCTGGAGGTTGACATACATAAATTTCCCTATCTATATCCCATATAGAAAAGCACACTTGACATCAAGTTGTAGACTATGAAGTTCTTGGATGCAGCATAAGCAAGGAAGATCCTAACTGCCTCAAGTCTTGAACAGGTGCAAAGACATCAGTATAATCAATCCCTTCCTCTTGGGTGTATCCTTGAACTACCAGCCTTGCCTTGTTCTTGATAATCAAGCCTCTATCATCTTTCTTGTTCTGAAAACCCATTTAGTGCCTATTGGTACTTGACCAGATGGTAGTGGGCATAGATTCCAGACCTTTTGTCTTCTGAATTGAAGCAGCTCCTCCTGCATCGATTCAACCCAACTACTATCCTTTAAGGCATCTTCCACCTTCTTGGGTTCCATCTGAGATAAAAGCATGAGTACAAACAAACATTCCCATGATGAGTTTGCCTCTTGTTCTTACACCTCAGAGACATCCCTATGATGTTCTCAGTTGGATGAGTGTTATGAATCCTAAGACGAGGAATCACTTCCAGTTGCAGAGATAAGTCCAGGTGGACATATTCTGATCAGGAACTAGATCCTGTCCAGCTGCTGTTTCAAATCATCAATGAGGACTGATTGAATGATTGAGAAACATCATCAATGGTTGGTTGTGAGGTAGTATTAACAGTTGCCTGTTCCTTCAGAATACTACTTTCTTCAACCTGGTGTTGTAATGGATCACCTGAAAACTTTGAGGTTGATCAAGTGATTCACTTGTTGAAGCTTCACTATTCCTGGAGATAGTTACACTATCAGATCTGTGGATGGTTGAAGCTCGTTGTCTTTCAGCTCTTGGAGAATTTGGAAGAGGTCTGGGTAGCTCAAATAGTTGATAGCATCAGCATCATCTTGAGCACCTGTTCCAGCTGAAACATTCTCACAAGATGATTTAGAATAGTTTGGAAACAATTCTAAATCAAAGATATAATCAGGTCCATTCCCCCTAACACAAGGAGTGTGCTCATTAACAACTATATTGGATGACTCCTCAAATTGTTGATTCTTATGTTGTATACTCTATAAGCTTTGGAGCTAGAAGAGTATCCAACAAAGATAGCATCATCCGACTTCTCAGCAAACTTTGCTAAGTTGTCTTTGGTGTTAAGTATGGTACACCTGCAGCCAAAGGACCTTAGAAAGCCAATGAACGGTGGCCTCTTGTTCCATAACTCATAAGGGGTTTTTCATAGGGCTTAACTACAAGAACCCTGTTCTGCATATAACATGCAGTGCTAACTGCCTCTGCCCAGAATGTTAGAGGTAGTTTTGAATCAGCTAACATGGTTCGAGCAGCCTCAATAAGTGTCATGTTTCTCCTCTCAGCAACACCGTTTTGTTAAGGAGTTCTGGGAGCACTATATTGTCTGGTAATCCCTTTTGAGTCACAGAATGAGTCAAGAACAAAGTTCTTAAACTCATCCCTTGATCACTTCTAATGATCTTAACCTTGTGATCAATTTGATTTTCTATTTTAAGAATAAAAGATTTAACGTTTCAGCAGTTTCATCTTTACTTCTTAAAAAGAATACCCATGTAAATCTTTTAAATCATTAACAATCACAAGGCAGTATGATTTCCTTCCAATGCTCATTATACTTGTGGGACCAAAGAGATCCATGTGCAAATAAGTGTAATAGAGTAGTGATGGAGGTGACATATTTGGATTTATGAGATGATCTGTGTTGTTTTCCTTTCAGGCATGCAACACAGTTATCTTGCAGAAAATTCTTTTTTAGCAGACCATGTACCAATTTATTTTAGCCAATTTATTTATTGTTTTAAAATTCACATGACACATGCGTTTATGCCATGTTGCCTCATCACTATCAGCTTTGGAAAGAAAGCATGATACTTCACCCATAGGAGAAGCATTGTTCATATCTAGCTTGTACATATCCCCTTTCCTGAAGATCTAAGAAGCACCAATTCTGAGGAATTGTCATCCCTGGTCTGAGGATAATGCACTCATTTTCTGTGAAAGCATTTGATGCTTTTGATCGCAGAATTGAAAACACTTAACAGATTGTGTTCAAGCTGTTTGACAAAGTGAACTTTGTCAATGTTTATTCTTCCATTGGATATACTTCCTCTGCCAAATATATCCTCCGTCTCACCTCCAACTATACAGGCCCTCCATCATAAATCTGGAAATTGCTGAAGAGATCTGTTCCCTGTCATGTGCCTGGAGCATCCACTATCTCCAATCTAGACATTGTTGTTCTTGTCAAATGGATTTCCCTGCACATAAGATGAGATGGTTAGTTTTGTTGGATGCCCATGCCTTGCTGGTCTTGGGCTCTTCCAAGGATAATGACATAATTGAACCAAAGATATGCATGGGTTCAATAGAGGTCGTTGAAGAAGAGGGTTTGGGCTGCAGCATCTTCCTTGATCTTCCAATCCATCCCTTGGTTGATCTTTGAGGATGAGCTTGTTGAAGCTTTTGCAGCATGGTTTTCTTCCGAAGCTTCTTTCTTTTCGGAAGAAGTCTTCACCACCTTTTCTTCCGAAGTAGTCTTCTTCTGGGATGGTTTCAAGGGAGCTTTCTTGTTCTTCCGAACTTTAGAAGCTTTGGCTTTCGAAGCCATTTCCCTTCGGAAGAAGTACTTTCTTCTGAAAGCAACTTGGCTTCCGAGACCAATTTCCCTTTTTTATCATTTGGACCGTTTGAAATGGTCCAAATGAAACCTTCCCTGACTCCTTCTTTTCCAACATTATTTGCATAATGTGTGCTTGCTGGATTGTAGTAACAATCTTTAGCCATGTGGTTGTGCAGACCATAAATTATGCATGCAATGTTAGTCTTTTGGGAATTTGCAGGTTGCTGTTTCTTTAATTTCTTCTCTTCATCAGCAACTTTCCCTTTCAACTTCTGATCCTTTGGTAGGACAGAGTGTTGGTACTACATTCCTTCCTGAATCAGAAGTACCTACCACCTGGAATCCAGCAGAGATGAAGACACCCTTTTGCTTTGGTCAATCTTAAGCTTGGACTCTGCAACCTTCTTGGCAGTCCTTCTGGCAGCCTTGGCTCTGCTTCTTCTTGCCTTGGTGGTTAGGATTTGGTTTTCACAGGTAGAGATGAGGGTATCTTCCTGTTTCTCTCCCCTATGGTGGCCACTATTTTTGCCTCATCCTCTAGTTCCAATGGAGATGGGTCAGCAGTTGGAACTCTTGCTCTTCTGTACCACATCTAGGTAGTCTAATAGACTCATAAGAGTGTGGTGGAGCAATTTCATTAGTTCCCAACCCTTCTTTGTTTTGATAAAACATTTTGGAATGAGAGGATGATGCAAGAATAGCTTGGAAGTTTTGCTCAGCAATCGCTTGCTTCCTGGCCTGAGCCTCAGCATTGACCAACTGGGCTTGAACTTCGGACAGTTTGGATATCAGATCTTTAATTTGAGTCTTGTAGTTGGTCTTTTCATGTTTTAAAAGAGACACAGTTTTCTCTAACTCCTCAATTTTCTTTTGATAGTCAGATTCAGCTCTTTTAAAATCAGATTTTAAGATATTTAAAAACTCAACATCAGATCTGATTTTCATATTGTAATCCTTATAGAGTTTAACTTTAGCAATACAGGCAGCAGTACATAGATGTTCATATACCTGATCATCATCTATTCCAGCCATGAGTGCTTGAGCGGGAGTCACATCCTGTACCATGAAGCTCCAGTCAACCTCTTGAGCTACTGCAGCTGTTTCAGTTGACTTTTCTTCATGCTTTAAAGCTGAGGGATGTGTGGAGGCCTGTCGGGTTCCCGGATTGTTCTTGGGAGCCTTGCATTCCCTAGCAAAGTGACCTAGTTGGTTGCAGTTGTAACACTTTGCTTTGCTCTTGTCAAACCCAAACTTGCTGTTGACTGGGTTTTGAGGGAATTGCCTTCCAGTTCTCTTAAAGAACTTCTTCGCTCTGTAAGTTAAAAGAGCCATCTGTTGGACAATGTCCACATACTCTACATCATCTGGACTGAAGCACTCGAGATCATCAAAGCAGTATTGAAAATCACTAAAATGTCCACTTCCAGAGACAAAGGCACAACTATCCTGAAAGGAATTGTGTTGAACCTTTTGAGACTTTGGAGTCTTAGGTAGAGTAATGTAGGGTCCACTATGTGAGTTGTCGGGGTAGCACAGCAACTGATGTTGTGGTTCTGTGATTTCCCTTTCAACCACATGAAGGGCTGAACTCAGTTGGTTATTGGAGTTTCCAGAGGAGTTCTGCATGTTCATCTCTATCTGGAATGCACTTAGGATACCATACAACTCCGTGAGAGAAAGAGTTTTAAGGTCCGAAGTTCTCTTGATTACAACACAGTAGTGTGTCCATAGTTTAGGAAGGGAAGACATGAACTTCCTAACTATGTCTCTATTTTCAAGAGGTACTCCAATATCCACCAGAGTATCTACTATCTCAACATACCTGAAGTATTGTTGAGTCAAGGTCTTACCAGCCTTGAAAGTAAAGTTCTCAAACTGCTGCTTCAAGAGATCCTTCTTGTTCTCTTTGGTTTCCTTGGATCCTTCATACATAAGCTTCAATGCATCCCATAAGTCTTTGGCAGTCTTGCACTTCTTGAAGCCTCTGTAGATGGAGTTTGGGAGAGCAGTTTGAAGAGAAGTCATAGCCCTTTGATCTAGCTCTATTCTCTTCCTATCTTCTTCTGAGTAATCATCAACATCTTTTGGAATGATGCGATTACCAGTAGTAGAAGTAGTGCTTGCTATGAAAGGACCATTGACAATGGAGTCCCACATCCTTGAGTCTTGACACCTGATGAAGCCTTCCATTCTAGTGCACCATGTGTCAAAATCTTCAGGGTTGATCAGTGGGGACTTAGTCATGGTACCAGTTTCCATATCAGCTTTTGAGAGAGCGGCCATTTGAGTGAATGGGTTGTAGGGAGAATGAAAAAACAAGTTGATTTGGATGGTTAGATCACGCAATCAAGAGCCAAAGCTCTGATACCAATTGCAGGATCGTTTGTTGGTCACTCAACTAGTGGTTTTCTCTCAAACTCACCTTGAACAACACTCAGAAAGAATCTAGAAAGAGTTGATCACAATATATCAAGTAACTAGGCAGTAAATAAACACAGGATGTAAATTTTCAAGGTACTTTATATATTGCTTCTCAACTCAAAGGATTACAAGATTCTTACAAGCTCAAGTTTTGGCTCTAACTCTTGCTCTCTACTTGATAAGTTACAATGAGAAGATATATATAATACTACCTACAGCCGGATATACTTTGATACCAGCTGGAAACCTATAACCAAAAGCCCATACTACAAGACTATAGGTTAAGGTATCTCAATATATTATCTGAGATTTGGTAGTCAGGACATGTCCCTGACTTACCTTTTGTCACCAACTAAGATTGGTAACATGTACTATCATAAAAAGGTAAATAGTAGAATAAAGTATGGTCAACAACATGGCTCTTTAGGAAGATGCCATGTTGTATCAGAGGTCTGCAGCGGACTGTCAGAGACCATACTTATGTCTACCGGTCATAGCAATGTCTTCCGAAGGATAAGTTTCTTCGGAAGAATAACTTCTTCCGAAGCCACTTATACTTTGGAAGACTGTTTCTTCCGAGGCTTGGAGTCTTCTTTGTCTTCGAAGTAGACTTTGTCTTCAGCTCTTTCTTCAGACTTTGTCTTCAGCTCTTTCTTCAGACTTTGTCTTCTGAAGTCTTTAGACTTTGTCTTCGGAAGTAGACTTTGTCTTCAGCTCTTCCTTCAGACTTTGGAAGATCTCATAATTAGCTTCGGAAGCCTTTGAATGCAGCACCAAAATGACTATGTGAAGTGGTTTTGGTTGTACCAGCCTTATAATGACCCAACAATGTTGGAAGATGTGACAATTACAAGTGTAAGCGGTGTGGAAAAATGGGACACTTGGCCAAGGATTGCCGTGGTGAGTTGGTTAGGAAGCCACAGCAACTGCAGGAGACTCCTAAGGGTGCTTTGAGTGTGGAAAGAGGGGCACTACAGGCGAAACTGCCCGCAGCTGAGGAAGAACGGTAATGGTAATGGCCAAAACAACAACAACCAAGGCAACAACAACAACAATGATGGAAACAGCAATGGAAATTGTGGTAATAATAATGGAGCCAAAGGAGAGCCTTCGTCATTGGCTCAGGTGAGGCTCTAAATGACCCTACAACTGTTACTGGTAGGTTCTCTGTCAATGGATGTTTTGCTACAGTACTATTTGATACTGGAGCCGATAGGAGTTTCATATCCTTAAAGTTCTGTAGTCTCCTAAGTGATATCCCTTCTGCTTTAGAATCCAAATACACCGTAGAGTTGGCTGACGATAAACAGATCCATGTAACACACATCCTTAGAGACTGTAAGATAGAGCTCGCTGGTCATAATTTCGCTATAGATCTTATGCCTGTTACACTAGGAAGTTTTAACGTTGTGGTAGGCATGGATTGGCTCTCTGATAATCAAGCGGAAGTCATATGTCACGAGAAAATCATACGAATTCCTGTTGGTGACAAAGTCCTTACAGTCAGAGGCGATAGGAGTGGTGCAGTGATAGGCATTATCTCTTACATGAAAGCAAAAAGGTTACTACGAAAAGGTCGTTTGGCTATTCTAGCACTCGTCACCGATAAGCAAGCGGAAGAGAAAAATAGAGGACATCCCCGTGGTACGAGACTTTCCAGAGGTGTTCCCAGAGGATCTTCCTGGACTACCACCTCATCGTCAAGTGGAATTTCAATCGAACTGACTCCCGGCGCAGCCCCGATTGCTAGGGCACCTTATCGATTAGCACCGAACGAATTACAGGAGTTGTCATCACAACTTCAGGAACTTCTAGATAAGGCTTTATCCGACCTAGCACATCACCTTGGGGAGCCCCTGTCCTCTTTGTTAAGAAGAAAGATGGCACGTTTCGAATGTGCATCTATTATAGGGAGTTAAACAAAGTCACAGTTAAGAACCGGTACCCTTTACCTCGTATCGACGACTTATTTGATCAGCTTCAGGGATCCAGCTATTATTCGAAGATCGACTTGAGGTCTGGTTATCATCAACTCAGAGTCCGTGAGGAAGACATCTCCAAAACTGCATTCCGTACTCGTTATGGTCATTATGAGTTCTTGGTCATGCCTTTTGGGTTGACTAATGCACCTGCGGTGTTCATGGACCTCATAAATCGCGTGTGCAAACCCTATCTCGATCAGTTTGTTATTGTGTTTATCGATGACATACTGATATACTCTAGGACCAAGGAGGACCATGAAGAGCATCTACGATTAATCTTGGAACTATTGAAGAATGAGCAACTGTACGCCAAATTCTCTAAGTGTGACTTTTGGATACGTGAAGTGCAATTTCTAGGTCACATTGTTAATGAAAAGGGAATACATGTTGATCCTGCCAGCAGGGTATTACCGACGATTCATAGAGGGATTCTCTAAATCGCACAACCTCTCACAGCCTTGACCCATAAAGGAACGGCATACAAATAGGGTGAAAGTCAAGAGGCGGCTTTTCAACTATTAAAACAGAAACTCTGTAGTGCACCGATATTGGCACTGCCAGAGGGAACAGATGATTTCGTGGTGTATTGTGACGCATCCATTCAAGGATTGGGTTGTGTCCTGATGCAACACGATAAAGTGATAGCTTACGCCTCGAGACAACTGAAGGTTCACGAGAAGAACTATACCACCCATGACTTGGAATTGGGTGCAGTGGTTTTTGCCTTAAAGATTTGGAGACATTACTTGTACGGTACCAAATGCACTATCTACACCGATCACAAGAGTCTTCAGCATATCTTTGAGCAAAAGGATTTAAATATGAGGCAACGACGTTGGGTGGAACTTCTGAATGATTATGATTGCGCTATCAGGTATCATCCTGGAAAGGCGAACGTAGTTGCCGATGCCTTAAGCAGGAAGGAAACAGCTAAACCCAGGCGGGTGCGAGCTTTACAGCTTACTATCAGCACCCATCTGCCCGAACAAGTTAAGGAAGCACAGATAGAAGCCTTGAAAGAGGAACATATTGGTTCTGAGTCATTACGGGGAATGGATAAGCAGTTGGTAGTGAAAGAGGATGGAATTCGGTACTTCATGGATAGACTTTGGGTGCCTGTCTATAGAAATCTGAGGGATTTAGTGATGAGTGAGGCACACAAGTCTAAATACTCCATACATCCTGGATCTGACAAGATGTATCACGACCTAAAGGCGCACTATTGGTGGCCTAATATGAAGGCGGATGTAGCTACGTATGTGAGCAAGTGTTTGACCTGCTCAAAAGTCAAGGTAGAATACCAAAAACCATCTGGACTGTTACAACAACCGAGATACCAATGTGGAAATGGGAACAAATCTCCATGGATTTTATCACTAAGTTACCCCGGACTAATACTGGTTGTGACACAATATGGGTCATTGTGGATCGGTTGACCAAGTCCGCTCACTTCCTTGCGATTAAGGAAACAGATAAGATGGAGAAATTAACCCGATTGTATCTTAAGGAAATCGTTTCCAGGCACGTTGTACCGATCTCGATTATTCTGATCGTGATGCTCGTTTCACATCACACTTCTAGCAATCACTACAAAAATCTCTGGGCACACGATTGGATATGAGTACTGCTTATCATCCACAGACTGACGGCCAGAGTGAGCGTACCATACAGACTTTGGAGGATATGCTACATGCTTATGTGATTGATTTTGGGAACAACTGGGAAGTTCACCTACCTTTGGTGGAATTTTCCTATAATAACAGTTATCACACTAGCATACAGGCAGCACCTTTCGAGGCTTTGTATGGAAGAAAGTGTCGACCACCGGTTTGCTGGGCTGAAATTGGTGATAGCCAACTAACGGGTCCCGAGCTAATACATGAAACCACTGAGAAGATCGTGCAGATACGGAATCGTATGGCTGCAGCGAGAGATAGACAGAAAAGTTATGCTGATAAGAGATGGAAACCTCTAGAGTTTCAAATTGGCGACAATGTCTTATTGAAAGTCTCACCGTGGAAAGGCGTAGTTAGGTTTGGCAAGCGAGGAAAGCTAAATCCGAGGTACGTTGGACCATTTGAGATACTAGAAAGAATAGGTCCAGTGGCCTATCGACTAGCCTTACCTGATTCGCTGAGTGGAGTTCACAATGTGTTTCACGTTTCAAATCTGAAGAAGTGTTTATCGGATGAGACACTAATTGTACCACTAGAAGATGTTCAAGTGGATGAACAATTACGCTTTATCGAAGAACCAGTCGAGGTGATGGATCGTGAAGTAAAAACACTTAAGCCAAGCAAGATACCCATAGTCAAAGTTCGTTGGAACTCGCGACGTGGACCGGAATTCACGTGGGAACGTGAAGATCAAATGAAGCTTAAGTATCCTCAACTATTCGAGACGTGCCTACAGACAAAGGTATTGATTTAAATTTCGGGACGAAATTTCTTTCAACATGGGGATGATGTGACAACTCATCCAAAACTCACTCGATTTCGATTTCTGTGTGCCAATGCAGTAGACCAGTGATGGAACACTCTCACCATGGATGGAACACTCTCACCATGTAACGCAATTTTCAGGACGAAAATTCTTTCAACATGGGGATAATGTGACATCCGGTAATTTTTCGTTACCAAACTCCGTTAGTTCCGTTAAGTTTTACATACACGTGTCCGTAAGCACACACTGGTTGTCGTTGACGTTGGTGACCTAATAATAATTAATAATGTTAATTTAATAATAATCTAGTTGATTAGATGATTATTGTGTTATGCTTATGTGTTTATACGATTTAAATATTAACGATAAATTTTATCGCGTAACGCGGAAACGCGTGTGTTAATTCGTATGTCTTGTGTTTTTATAAAATAAAATATATAAGTGTTACCATTAGTTTAGATGTTCATATTATTTAGTTAAAAACACATTACAAAGAGTTTAAAAGCTTAAATTTATAAAAATACAAAATGCAAGGTTTAGAGGGGGTATTCTTGTAAATTAATTAAAACAAAACAACCCTAGCCCCCATAACCCCTCCCCACGATCGCGACCTGCATCCCCACACCCCCTCCCTGTGATTTTCAACCAAGAACACACATTAGAAGGCTGATTTGATTGATTTCAAGCAACATAATACGTTGGAAACGTTGATTGCAAGCCATTACAAGTTTATAAGGTTAGTTTTTGATGTCTTTATGGGATTCTTGATATGGCCGAAACTAAAGCTGCGAATTGGGGTTAATGGTGCTGAATTTTTGATGTTTTGTTGATGTTAGCATGTTAGTTAGATTGTATGTATGTTGTTTAACGTTGATTATGCATGAATGACACATTTGTAATGATTGGATCACGAACCTTGATGAAGATGAACCCTAATTCGAAAATTGTGATGATTATGTGGAATTGATTGTTGTTTGATGTTGTTGGGATGTTAATTAGTTAGTATGAATGCTAAAAAACATGAATCATGCAAGAAATTGGTGAATTGAGAACTTTGTTCATAGGTTACTAATAATAGTAACTTTATTTTGCATGATATGATGAATTGTTGATAAATTGATGTTATGGATGTGTTTAGTATGTTGATTAGGTGCTAGATTGTTGATATGAATGCTAGAAATCTTAGGTTGGATGTTGTTGTTCATATCTTGCCAAAAGTAGAAACTTTTTAGATATGAATTGATGAATTATGGTAGCTTGATGTTATTGATCATGGTTAGTTGTTGTTATGAGCTTGAAATAGTATATTATTGATTAATTATGTGTACATTAGGTGTTTATTAGATTTTGGGATGAACTTTCCCAAAAGGAAAACTTTATTTTGGATGGACATTGGATATTGGTAATTGGACATGTTTATGACATTAGGATCATGCTAGAATTATTGTTGTGGATGCCTAAGGTGATAGAATCTGTTAATTGGGTTGTATGGAATGTTTATTTGGTTATTGGGTGATTTATGTACTTTGATGATCATGGCTGGTTTTGAATAATGATTAGTAACTAGGACATCATGTTTGGGACTGGAAATCAATCATCTTGATGTATGTGGTAGGTATTGGAAATATTGAATGTGTTGTGGTTAATATGGATGATTATTTGGTAAATTATTTGTTTTGACCCGTATATGCTAATTCATGGTTATAGGTCATATAAGTAGGTAATGCATGATCTGACCTTTTATATGATACACTAGTTGTGTTATGAACACACTGAGTATGCTAGATGCTAAGAACTTACATGACTTGTATGATATGTATATATATGATGATTTAATCAATGCATTGAGAATGTATCATCATATGTGATTCACTAGAATGTTAACCATGAATAATATGTGATCATGTCTGTCTAAATGGTTTACAACACATAATGTCACCAACGGGTCAAACGGGTCAGCTGGGTCAAACATGTCTATTCTTCTAAAACCTTAAGTCTTGGTTGTAGTGCACTTAGGGTTCACATATTCTCTGTTTACACATACTCATGTACTTACATGATTTAGGTAACCTCTGAGGTTGACTGTCCACTTGTTCTTTCAAGTAAATCTTAAGTACTCAAACGCGTATCAGGTGAGTTCATGCCCCACTGTTTACTTAACCTCTTTTGGGGGAGATAGCATACTGGTAATTTTACAAACGTTTTATTTATTTAAGATGTGTAAAATATTAATATAGTGTTGTTTACCATGATGGTCAAAATAATAAAGCCAACTGTTTAACTGTAGCTATAAACATTATTCAACTTTATGATACGTATACGTATGCACTGTAAAAACGAATTTAGAAGATCATGATCGTTACCATCTTCATCTTCTAGACTAATTAAAATGCTCTGGCTGACGGTAAAATCTGCAGATGTATCATGCGTTATACCTACAGAAATCACATCCCGCATCGTATCATCACTATCAACAACATTATCAAATACATTGTTTGGGTCAATTGAATCGGTAATCAGAATCACATCATATGGTTGTTTGTAATACGTCGATTAATACTAATCTTACAATTGAAATCGAAAACTTTGATCAATCACAGATACAATACATCGATTAAAACAGTGAAAGTCGGTTAAACAACAAGAAAGATACGTTCTTCGAATTATGCACATAATTAGGAAGATTGAATTTCAATTTAGAGATAATAATGTTTAAAATTAAAACAGAATATAATTTCCAAAATTAAAATGGACAAAATTACAAAAATAACCCTTGCTATTAAACAAAAAGGAATAATTTTAAAAAAATATGATTGGTGGATGAAGATTTTTAAGGTTTTCATTTATAATCAAGGTTTTCATTTGATCCCTCCTTTACATATATATATACTAGGCTAGAGCTCATTTATTACATGGGTGGAATAAATTAAAATATCAAAATCATTAGTTTTATGAATATTTTATTTCTAGATGTTATTAGTCATTGGTGAAATAAAAATATATAAAATATTTAAAAGTTACTACAGACAATAAAATTATAAATCATTACTCTATATTTAAAGATAAAATGTGTCTAAAATCATATAATTTAATATGTATTAATAAAGTATTAAAATAATAACATTTATATTTTAGATGTTTAATAGTTTAGTTACTTATTTAATATAATTATAATTTAATATGAGAGAGACAATAAACACAAATATAAATATATTTGTTTTAACATATTTTAGTAAAAAGGGAAAGTCAAATTGATTATTTCTTATAATATTTGTATTTATTATGAGAGAGAGACGGAAAAATAATTTTTTTATATGCTTAAACGAAGACACGTGTCATTTGATATGCAAGAATGATGACACGTGTCATTTGATATGCTAGAATGATAAAACGTGTCTTAAAAAAACCTTTTTTTATTGTATGTTATAGATTTTAAGTATTTAATAATTAATTGTTACCACTCCGGTGGCTTCACCTACCCCAAAGCAGCGTCAACCTACCACCACGGGCACCACCACCATCAACATCAACATATTACATATACCAACCAACTCAGCCGACCCACAATGGCAGCACTCAAATCTCCGGATCGAAAATGTCAACAGCTGCAAAAGGGGGAATCATCAAATGCAAAGGTACCCTTTGGCTTGATATTATAATATGTGAATGTGAGTAGGTGTCGTTGATAATGATTCTGCAGAAGAACATCTTTGGTTGCAGCTGCGGTGGCATGGGGACCAGGGGAAGCGCTGAAGATGGAGGAGGTGGAGGTGACTCCGCCGCAACCATCCGAGATACGGATCAAGGTTGTCTCCACTTCCCTTTGTCGCAGTGATGTCACCGCTTGGCTCTCTCAAGTAAGTTTTTTTATTTTATTTATTGCAATTAATCTTACTGTTGAAATGATTGGTTTTACTCGATTTCTCATCTCTTTTTATATCTTCTATGTTCATATCATAGCTACATTTCATAAGCTTATAAGTAAAACTATCATGGTACAATGGTAACTCATCTTTTTGTTGCAGTGTCGTCTTTGACGTTTTGTTGCGATAGCTATATCTATCATTTTTAGCTTACAACAACCAAATTTGGACTTTGCAGGCACAACCTCCACTATTTCCTCGCATATTTGGCCATGAAGCATCAGGGTAACTATCGACCCTCCTGCTTTTCTGAAACAAACAATGCAACAAATGCAGCAAGTCCCACACAGATGAGAACAGGCCTTACCCCTATCCCATGAGATAGAGTGGCTGCTCCTAGGGAGACCCTCTTGCTTTCCTGATAACAATTAAAAAACAGAAAATTAAAATTTTAAGCAGTATGATTATAGATTTTGTTTTCAATCCAATAGTTCTGGCTGGAATTGTTGCTGATATATTTTTTTGTTGATTGATAGGGCATTTTGCTAGAATTTTAAGTTGAATATGTGGTGTCACCGTGCTCATTATTTTGAGACTTTTTATATTAATCATCTAACATATGTAATCCTTGTAACTATATCATCTTAAAAGCTACAGTTTGTATACAACAAAAAAACAGAAGTGAAAAAATATTTGCTGAATCTTGTAAAGTGGATTTCGCAGGATTGTTGAGAGTGTAGGAGAAGGAGTAACTGAATTTGTAGAAGGTGACCATGTTCTGACTTTGTTTATTGGAGAGTGCATGAATTGCAAACAATGTGTTTCTGCTAAAAAAAGCAACATTTGTCAACAACTGGGCTTAGAAAGGAAGGGTGTTATGCATAGTGATCAGAAAACTCGTTTCTTTATCAAAGGGAAGCCCATTTATCACTATTGTGCCGTTTCTAGTTTCAGTGAGTACACTGTTGTTCACTCCGGCTGCGCTGTTAAAATTACCAAAGATGCCCCTTTACAGAAAGTTTGTCTCCTCAGCTGCGGAACAGCAGCTGGTAATTCTTAGAACCTCTTTACCACTTCATTTTATGGGCAATTTATTGAATATACCTTTAATGGTGATGATTTATTGAATATACCTTTAATGGTGATGAGCTGGAATCTTTTAATAGGTTTGGGTGCTGCTTGGAATGTTGCTGATGTTACTAAGGGATCAACTGTTGCCATTTTTGGTTTGGGAACTGTAGGGTTATCTGTAAGCATGCAAACCTCCTTCCATAATTTTTCTTAATAGTTATTTGGAAGGGGTTTACCAATCCTTATCTGCTTTTTTTGTCTTTCTTTTTTAATTTCTTTCTTATTAATAGGTTGCACAAGGTGCCAAAATTAGAGGAGCGTCTAGGATAATTGGGGTGGACACCAATCCAGAAAAAAATGAGAAAGGTAGCACAGAATTTGTTTATAATATAGTCTTCCTCAACGTCTCTGCTCACAAAACCAAAAAAGAAGAAATAAAATCTTATACTTCTTTTTGATGTCATTAGTGCAAGGTCTCTTCATCACTTTGCTGAAATGATTAAAAATCAACTCTTTTCTTGATTTTTGTTACTTCTGCAGCCAAAGCTTTTGGAGTAACGGATTTCATCAACCCAAATGAGATCGAGGAGACAGTTCAACAGGTACTATCTTTTTTTCTTATTCATAAAACTATTATGTAAACGCTATTTGTCTCAGGTTATCAAGCGAATCACTGATGGTGGTGCGGACTATTCTTTTGAATGTATTGGACACACTGAGATGGTAACTACTGCTTTGCAGTCTTGTTGTGATGTAAGTCCTTTGTTAAATAAATCGAAAATCAGTTTATTTTTTCAACAAAAGCGCACACTCATGTGGGATTTTGCTGTTACTTTTAGGGGTGGGGTGTGACAGTTACCCTTGGGGTTCCCAAGACAAGACCAGATGTAACAGCTCACTATGGATTATTACTTACTGGGAGAACACTAACAGGGTCTCTCTTTGGAGGATGGAAACCAAAATCAGATCTTCCAAGCTTAATTGATATGTACTTAAAAGAGGTAAGACTAGCAATTTCACACCTGATTGTGCATGGCTTGTTGAGTTGTTGGTTAATAGATTGATTTCAAGCATATAAAATATGTAAATAAAAGCTTAATATTGTTGGCTATAAATGAACCGAACGTTCAACGAACAGTTCGTGAATCGTTCGGTGGGGAGTCGTTTATGTTCGTTTGTTTAATAAATGAACGAACATTAACAACAAAATTCCGTTCATTTAGTTAAACGAACGAACATGAACAAAGGTTGCCTTCGTTCATTTATGTTAGTAAACGTTCGATAATGTGTTTGTTAACGTTCGATAATGTGTTTGTTAACGTTCATTTGTGTTCATTCATTTAAAAGTTTTGTTTGAGATAATTATGTTAAATACTTATTTATATTTGATGGATTTACATAATCTTTATGATTTTAATTATAAAATCAATATATGATGGTTTTATTTGTTTGTATTAGGAAATATCATTTGTGTTTAATAATGTTCATGATTATAAGAGGGCGGCCTTGGCGCAGCGGTAAAAGCTGTTCCTAAGGGACCGAAGGTCTCAGGTTCGATCCGTGGAAACGGCCTCCCACAAAATGTGGGGAAAGACCACGTACATCTTCCCTTAAATGGGACGGACCCTCCCTGGACCCTGCGAAAACGCGGAGCTCTTTGCAGCACCAGGTACGCCCTTTTTAATGTTCATGATTATATGTGTGCGTTTGCTGCCTTCGTTTACGTCCGTTAATGTTCGTGAACAGTTTCATTTCCTTATTGAACGAACACGAACAAGAAGTCTTGTTCGGCAAGCGTTAGTGAAAAGTTCATGAACAATTTATTTTCTTAATGAACCAACACGAACAAGGCCGTGTTCATGTTCGTTTACAGCCCTATTAAGGTTATGTACAAGTAATTAGTAGACCCTGATTGTTGATCGCTATAAACTTGAGGTGGTTGGGTGTCGTATAATCTATAATCAGCAGGATAATATGGCTATATAATCTTTCCTTAATGTTGTATTTAGAAAAAGCAAATGTTGAAGTTTTCCAAATAAAGTGTCATAGGAATTTTTGAAACATGGATTAGTTTCTGTTACATATGTGCAGGAAATCATGGTTGATGACCTCATCACGCACAATCTGGCATTCAGAGACATCAATAAAGCATTCATTTAATGGTTGCTGGAAAGTGCCTACGCTGCGTCATCCACATGTCAAATGAATGCTAGTAAGAACTGTTTGTTTGTTATATGAAAATACAAGGCTTTGACTCCTGAATGTTGATACATATGTCAAGATACCTTCATCATTGTTTCTTTAATGGTTGGATAAAGCATAGTTGTGTTTGGATAATCGGTTTCTCACTACCAAATCATAATAGAGACTTACCTAATTAACGATATAAGAAACTAGAAGAAAAGCTTGTGGATACTTTACATATTATACTTAAAAGTAAATTTACTTACAATTTAATTCATGCAATAATGTAAAGAGGAAGGACAAAGAAACTGAACAACACCCATATGTATAATGGTTGGTGGTGGATGTTAACAAATCTATCTTAAATGCATTTCTTTTCTCTATCTTTTTAGTGGTTAATAATTTAGTAAAATCAAGTTAGTAATTATTTGCTCATGTCATGTATTGAATCCATGAACTCCAAGAGAACCAAACTTCCCACCTGATCATTAGACCAATATACTTAAATTGAGTTTCTTCACTTCCCTTCTTCTCCCTAATATACTTGGTAGATGTCGCTTCTTTTATTAAGGTATATATCTTTGTTTACAACTTTTTTCTAATATATAATATGGTAGATGTCCCACATGAATGTTTGTATATTAGAGTAAGGGGCTGTTTGTTTGGGTCTGACCGAGCTGGTCAGACGCGAGCGTCTGACTCGGTCAGACATGGGGTGTTTGGTTGCTTGCCTCTTACCGGAGATCACGTCTGACCGGAGCTCCTACCCGGTCAGACCTCAACCATAGTCTGACCACAGTCAGATCTATGGCCAGCAACCATCGACCATCGGCGACCAGCAACCATCGAACCATCGGCGACCAGCAACCATCGAACCATCGGCGACCGCGACCGCGACCATCGGCGACCGCGACCGCGACCGCGACCAGCGACCGCGACCAGCAACCATCGAACCATCGAACCATCGAACCCAAATCACTTCAATCGAACCACGGCGACCGCGACCAGCAACCATCGAACCATCGGCGACCACGACCCTTCAATCGACCGCGACCCAAATCACTTCAATCGACCGATTCATTCAATCGACCGATTTTTGTGGCTGAAGAGAGAGCTTCGAGAGAGAGAGCTTCGAGAGAGAGCTTAGATGGAGAGCTTCGAGAGAGAGAGCTTCGAGAGAGAGCTTAGATGGAGAGCTTCGAGAGAGAGCTTAGATGGAGAGCTTCGAGAGAGAGAGCGCTTCGAGGGAGAGAGAGAGCTTAGATGGAAGGGCTGGAATTGAAGAAGATGATTATTATTGTTGTTATTATTATTATATTATTCGATTTGGGCAGGTGAGACAAAGGCAACGTAAAGTAGTAAAAAGTGGTATCTTTCAAGAAACATTTTACCAAACACACTTATTGGTTCAGACCTCTTACTGATTCAGACCTCTTACTGGTTCAGACCCTCTTATTCATTCAGCACTTATTCAATCAGATGTTGCCAAACAGCCCCTGATTCTCACACCATGATATTCCTTCTATCATCTATGATCTTGAATCAAACATTTGAGACGTATTTAGAAGTTAAGAGTGTGTTATCTGAACTTCTCACACCATTTCACTTTTTCTCTAATATCTATAATCTTGAATATAACATTTAAGAAGTATTTAGAAGTCTAGAACACTTCTAAGGTGTGATCTAAAATTTTATGTTTGCAAGAGATGCATATGAACGAGGGTTTGAGTTGGTATTGTTGGAATGCTACCATCGTGTCGATGTAAGTCATATACTATTATCCAAGTTAATCATTTACGATCACACATGTGAATAACGGAACAATTATTTGTAAAGTACTAATTTCAATATAATAGGTTATATTTAAAGGCTTAAACAATTGAGCTAAATCTATTTATATATTTATTTATTTAAATAGCCAGTTAATCGATAATGGGTTATTTAAATTGGGTTTAGGCCTATTATAACTAAAGCTCCTATAAGGATTATTATGCTTAATTGATTGATTATAATTCGAAGGTTAAGAGTGAATTTCTCGATTCACCAAAACGATCACAATTAAAAGAGTTAAATTGAGAGAAGAAAGATACCATATTCCTCCCTCCCTTTATCTCTTGTTGAGTGTCGCACCAAAGGGATCCCGAACCTAGTCATTAACCACCATTGACAACCACCATCTTGTCGTATTTCGACATGAAGATTGGACATCTGACCACTGCCAAGTAGTTCATACTAGATGACTTAGACATGAATGATTTTAATGTTTTTGGCAAAACAATTAGTTGAGTTCGGGTAACATTTCATACTAGGTTTGGGTCTGAACGAGTACGAGTCAAATGGGTTGTCCAAAAAAGTCCATTTTAGTTTGAGTAAGAATGGATTTTGACTAAAATTCACATGGTGCATTTTAAGAAAAATAAGAATGAATTTTGACTAAAATTCACATGGTGCATTTTAAGAAAATGGTTTGAGATCACCTCCAACATTAGTTCTAATCTCCCTAAACTTCCTTTTGTCATCTCCAAAATTCTAGAATTTACTAATTAAACTTTCTGAGCAGCAGCCACAAAGTTGCAAGCCAACTTTTGAAACATCAATGACGACAAACTTGTCAACACAAGTCTTTGCTTGAAATCACCTTCTCCACTTTCACAAAAAGACCACTTCATTATGCATTATTATCATAGTAAGTGGATGAACTATTTATCAAATTTGTAGATAAGTTCACTATATTATTTATCTGTCAAATAGTTTTACTTGTCTACCAAAATAATTGATTTAAATACCAACTCAATGTAGCTGAAAAAATATACCTCTTGTATACATTTTTATAAGTTATGTATTTCTCTTTTCCTTGATCTTGCAATTCTTTTTAAAAATTTTAAGCTATAACACTTATCTTGTGTTAATTATTGTTATATTATAACACATCATATTAATATTTAAGATTGTCCGTAATGCTACAATTCATCTTTATCAAATGCGGATCTAATCAGCATGTCACATCATATTTTACTCATTTATTCACAAATATATTTTACCTATCACACAATCATACCATCCCACATGAACCACATTATTACCTCTAAGTTAAGCTAGTGGGTCCCCCAAAGAAACCACACGTAGCAAACGTGGTTGATCAAGTGCGAGTGACGAATGGTGGATGGCAATGCCAGCCGCCTTGCGTGCGGCCACCTATGTTTCACAAGCACCTCTAGTTGGGGACAACCTGACATCAACAACCCACATTGTCAACTGATTTGTCGTTTTATAAAACCCTTATCTGCTATTGTAAATTTCATTGTTCCTTGTCATGGACGGTTGTCATGTGATAATCGTACAAATATAAAAGACAAGAAATCTACAAAGTTAAGTTTTCAACAAAACAACATTAGAATGACAATTTATCTCCTTGCAAAAAAGATAGACCCCAAAGCTTCTTGGGATAAGGTCTGCTTCCTTTCTAATTCAATATACTATTACCTCAAACTAACTCAACATGTTTATATCACTTCCATAATCACCAAAACTTGATAACTGGGTTTATTTTTCCAGGCTTAATTTTTAATCAACATAAGTGGGACTTTGAAATACAATACTTTTCAATTCAGAAGTTTTCATTAATAATTACTAACAAAGTTGCAGATCAATACAACATTTTAGCTACAAATCAAGAAAATTTGGTTTGTAATGTCGATATATACAAGATAACACAATGAAAGAATTAAGGATCACAATTCAAAATGTTAGAATGATAAAAAGAAAATATATCAAACACAGTGGGAGCTTAGCAGCTAGTGTTTATGAGCTCCTATTAGAGTCATCAACCATCATCCCTTTTAGACTTTTAGCTAACCAGATGGCAGTCTCTCTTGGGGAGACTTTATCTTTGCCAAAAGGTCTAAGCACAATGGCTAGTTCCTGCAGCCTGTTTTGTTGAAGCAGATCAGCAGACAATTCAAGAAGCCCTTCGAGTGCCTCTGCTCGTTGCCTTGTAGATGTAATATCTAAACTTTCTTTCACTTGTGGTGTAATTCTTTCTTCCTCAACTTCTGGTAAACTGTTCTTTTCAACATCTTTACTGCAAGGACTGTCTGTAATATCAGATTTCATTGTAGTAACTTCAGATCGATCTGACGGTTCAAAAGATCCTGATGGAGAGGCTACGGGTTTGATCTCGGCCTCACCTTTTACCTCTAAATTCCTTCCCACTACTCTAAAGCTGCTGTTAAGATTCACATCACCATAAGATGGTTGGAGCTGTGGAGGAGAATGTTTTTCAATTTTTGGATTTTGTAAAGTCGACACCCCGTTGGACAAAACATTATTCATTTGACTAGATGAAACAGGAACAATGGAAGAGGTAGTATTATCTTCTACTTGTGATTTAAATTCTTTTACAGTGAATTTATCATGACCTGCGAGTAGGGATATGGAATCAGCATTTGGTTCAGAAATTGCATCAGATCCACACGGGAATAAGGCTGCATTTGAGCATGATATCGAATCTTGATTTTGACCACCCACAAGCACCCTAGTTGTCTGAGAGTTTCCATGAGCTATCTCCATCTGAAGGGATGAATTATCGGTTTGGGTCAGATTTGCTTGTAGGTGCACAGGGTGTACAACTTTTGTCAAGTCACCCTCACCCACCCATGTATCACAAGGTTCATATCCTTGAATTAAAGCCAAAGATGTTACTGAATTAAAGTTATCGTCATTGAGATTCTCATTTGAAACTTCCACCCGCGACTCCTCTATGATCTCTGAAACAGACTTTCTTTGGGCGGCATGAGTCTGAACTGACCCACACAAACCTATAGTGCTCCTACCAGGAGTCTCATTCTCAAAAGGATCTATGATTCCAGGGTTATGACTTAACTCATTAAGTCCTGTTCTTCTAGGAATCTGAGTGGGGATTCTCATATGAGTCTGAATTGACCCACAAGGAACTACAGTGGTTTCATTACTCTGAAAATCATTAGGGTTTTTTATTTCAGGTGTGGTCTGACTTAACTCATCAAGACCTTTAATCCTTCCAGGAATCTGAGTGGGGATCCTCAAAAGAGACGGAGGTGGGTCCTTGTCCTTATGTACAACTTTTTTAGTAATGGTGGTTATGGTGTCAGGATGAGTACCAATAGCTGGTTGCTTAATACGTCCTCCTGGGAATGATGGTCTTCTGAGAAGAGCGGGTGGGGTTTTTAATCTCTGATTTTCATCTTCAATAAATCGCCTAGGCCCAGAGGGTGGTGTCCCCTCTGGCCGACCTTTAGTCTTTGAAGAAGACTCGATCACAGGTTGCTGCACAGATAGCTCATCATTTATTAGCAAAGGTTGCAAGTTATACCTATTTAATAATTGGTCGATTCAGGTCATAGATTATCTCCGAATGGCTAAATAGTAAACTTCAAAAAATAAAAGAGCTACAAAAGAAACATGTCAAATGCGTTGACAGGTCAAACAGGTCGAAAAAGTACCCAGTGTCTAGAAATGCATACAACCCCCGCAATTGCTTTATTTTTTTGAACGAAAAAGAGTGATTTCATTGAACAACAACCACGTTTCACCAATGTTCCACTTTGGATGCTAAACATTTTTTCTACGCATGTAGCCAGTCAAGTTTGGAAGCATCTCATCATTGTGAAAAACTCGGTGAAATTTTATGATAAAATGAGGGTGAAGAGAAGGATAACTGGAAAAGGAAATATTGGTGCAAAGTTGAGTTGAAGATATTCAAGATTAATGACAAAACTGGCCATTAAACGAGAAGATAAGTGGTTTTATTACTAACGGGATACAAACTGTATGGCAAATGCCTTGATGCAGTAGACCTTTGAATTAAAATTTAACAAGATTTTCAAAAATGCCCTACACATCTTAAGACATTAATGGGCAAAAGTGTACAGAGAAGTCTACCAACCAAATTGGAAAATGGTAATAGTTAGTCGCTATGTAATGCAACATATAGATCTTTTCTAAATTTTTAGGGAAGTTGTAATGTTCAATAGCATCTAACAAAATTAACTATTTATAAAACTTAAAACAGAAAAAAAAGTGTTTGTGAGTCAACACAACCAACGTGTACAAAAGAATATCCATTTTGACTCCAACCCGCTCATTGTTACATCTTTAATCTTCAAGTATCATTAACTTGTCTGAATGAAAGATTTGAGAAAAGAAAAGGTTAGAGGTACCTGATTCTTGAAGGAAGTTGATCCTTGAGTTCTTTTCCTCGTCTCAAGGTTGCTCTTTTCGGGAGGCGTTTCAACATTATTAGCTATCTTCCACCCATGATGCACTACAGTTGGTTTGGCCAATTTACTTGGAGTTTCAATGTCAGTTTTTGCACGGCCACCTCGCATTGGTGAAGAGTATTCTCTATTTTTACCTTCTTTCAGATCCATCTTGTGTTGTTTAACTGATTTCACTTGTTTACCTTCACTATTTGACTTTAGATTGTCTACTATTGGTTTGGCAACCTCTTGCATCATGTCAATTTCATCATTTTCAGTACCTTCTAGAAACGAATCATCATCATCATCATCTCCATGGGAAATCAGATTTGTATTATGGTCACAGGTGCAACCACCAGGTGGGATCTGAATGTTTTTCTCGCTTGATTTCACGCTATCTTTGTCACTGATAGAACTGTTACTACTTAGACTTTCAGATCTCTTCCTTCTCATATCATGAGCATTACCAATCGGCTTTGAAGGCGAAGTGAGACCAACACCAATTGAAGAACGATACTGGTCAACATATGGTTGCAGATATGGGTGTTTCAAAAGATCAGATGCCTAACAAAGTCAAGGAGAAAATAATTAGCTAGAACTTAGAATGATAGACAGTTATTAACTGGACGGGTAAAATTACGAAAACGTACGTTGGGTCGATGCTCTGGGTTCTTACGAAGCATTCCTTTGATGAGGACTTTTCTGGAAACAGAAAATAGAGAGACAACTGATGTTAATTGCAGATATATCCCACATGATTTCTACTTCCATTATATATCCTATAAAAATATATATACAAAACGACAAATACAAATTCATTTGTTCCTCATCATTATCAAAGTATGCATTTCTAATCCAACTTCTGAAGTACCCAAATACCGTGAGAGTGTAAGTTGTAATGATTTTTCCTTCTAGTTATTGGTAACAAGGAAATGTACTAAAAGGTACAATAATGCTTAATTAAAAAGTAGTCATCCAACATGTATTAGTTCATTCAGGATTTTTAGTAGTCCAGATGAAGTAAAAAACAAATAGATATAATATCAAAAACCATTTAACTTACAGGGATGGAGAATAACAAGGAGGCAAAGGACCAATGCACGATCTGTTTATTTTACTTATCAGTCCCGCCATGTCCTGAAATCAATACATATATGCAATTAAAAATCAATAGCTTAGAGAGAAATAGGAACTTTTCCATGGGTAACAGAAAATATTACTTTATAATGGTGGTAGTATTCAAAGGCAATACAGGTAAAACAATTGGGCAGGTTGTCGAGATGGATACTGGAAAAAATAGCTAGCCTAGTCTCATTTGACCCATAATATTTCAATATTAGCGACTTCAGAGAATGTAAGCACAATCTCCTATATATAAGAGATTATAACTATACCATTCCCATATGATAAGCCCCAAATTGGGTATAATAGTTGTAGAAATAATTATTAAATTTGTTTTTCAGCAGGCTAATGTTTGTCTATAAATAAATGTTGGGGAGCAAGTTATGTGCGCTGCAAATATTAGGTTTAGGGTGTGTTTTAATCATAAACAAGGCATTGTGGTTGTAGTTGCTTGCATTATTAATATTGAAATTTGAAAATGGATCCGTGTTTCAATCGAGCATCATTCAGAGAAAGCAAGTCAAGGAGAGAAAGAGAACAATCCTCGTATAACATATTTGTATTAACTGATAGATCTGTGTTCTTCTCTGCACTCATCCGTTTTGTTTGGCATTAGAACATGTGGCATGCGTGCAATTAAATTAATATCACGATATAAGGTACCACAAATATCTTTCTATTTCGTAAGTTGAAAGACATGTCTAACCAACATCTTTATTATAATAGCTGCATTGATGAAGAATGGAGTTCATAAACTATAACATTATTGAAAACAAAAGACCTAGATTTCTAGAGCATCACACACACACACACAAACATTAATAAGGAAAAAAAAACACTCTAGGAATTATAGAGCATTTATAGCTAGACATCTCACCCAGAGATAATTGTTGCACAAGACCAAATAATATACTCTCAACTCTTAACTATAATTTCCAATCATGTAATAATTATTCTTGGAACATTAAATATTGATTTGGAATAAAGACAAGTAAATAACAAAGCAAACTGGTGTTCAGAGAATGCATGTAAAGGATCATGCTAAACATTGACAATAATTCCAATCGTTATCTCATTAGGAATTAAGAAAAGTAGTAACTATCCCAACAGTTAGAACAACAGTGAGACAACAGATTGATGTGTAATTGTGATTAGTTAAACTTCTGCGATTAAAGATAAAAGGACACCTAAGTAGTTGTAGGTTTCATGTTACAACTAGTAAATTTGACATATTATTTATCTCATACTTGTTGAGCTACTTACATGACTTCGATAGATTAACTGTTTGCAAGGTTTAAAAGTACGGAAACGAGCCTCGAGGCGTTTTGTCTACGCCTCACGAGGCGTAAGCCTCGAGGCGAAACGAGGCGTATACCCGAGGCGGAAATAATAAATAAATAGAAAAATTATATATGTTATAAAAATAAAATAATAGAACATCAAACAAAGCATATTCTTAAGCAAATTCATCATCAAATTTAAAAGTCATCACACACAACGTATCACAAAGTCTAAAACATAAAAAAAAACTATGTACATAAAAAAACAAAAGTTCAACATGAGTACACTTAAACCAATATACACAATCTACACACTAATTCTAGTATATAGCATACTAATTATAAGAATATACTAATGAGATCATGATTCATGATACAAACAGATTAACCAATCAGAGTATTTGTCAACTCAAATTTTGTTTGAATATTTTAAGTACCATGTGATCCATGCAGATCAGCATTACACTAAGAAAATCCTAGTGGTCAGCCAACTATACAGAAAAGTCACCTAAAGGGACCCCAAAATATTTTAATATAGATATGTTAGAATTTGAAGTACTTTACCATTTGGATAGTGGAATACGTTGAAATATCATACAAACATCAACAATATCGAAATTCAGATTATAAAAAAAAACCTCTGAAGAATCGCGATTGATGCTGCTGTTAGGGTTCGCGATTGATGATGCTGCTCGCGATTGATGCTGCTGTTCGCGATTGAAGAATCGCGATTGATGCTGCTAATTAGGGTTCGCGATTGATGATGGGGTTCGCGATTGAAGCTGTTCGCCGACTGCTGCTGTTCGCCGACTGCTGCTGCTCTGCTCTGCTCTAATTAGGGTTCGCGATTGACTGCTGCTTATTGTATTTTACGGTGGGGTAGTTTTTATAAATGTATTTTTCTAATTTTGGGGTTCCCGCTCAATACGTACGCCTCGGCACATCGAACCGCCTCGGCCGCCTTGTGTTCCGCCTCACCACATGAGGCGTACGTATCTCGTATACATGTGAGGCGCCGCCTCATATGCGTTTTTTACCCGCTTCGCGTCGAGGCGCGCCTCGAGGCGTACGCCTCGAACGCTTTTTAAAACCATGACTGTTTGAAGTAGTTATGGAATACAGCAAATCAATCCCTAATTATTTGATCTGAAATTACAGAAATCCCATAGACTATAAAGAAAAAATAATCCGACTTCAATAACTCTCAGGCATTAAAAAAGTAGCAAAAGAATAAACAAAATATATTTGAAGAGTTATGCACCAAATAAGCACTAACATCATTTGACCATTGCATCTAAAGATAACGGATAACCTATGATTTCTCACCCAAGGGTGATTGTTTCACTCAGTCAAATAGAAAGCTATTACCTATCTTAATATTTCATACTTTTATTAAATCACACAGTAATTGCCTTGTGGTATTATCTCTCAATGTAAAAGGAAGCTAAATACTAGCAAAGTAGCAATAAACAAATTTGGGTATCTTATATACATAGGTAACCGAAATCCCAAGTAAACTAATAATATTGTTAGGGTAAATATGATTACAATAAATAGTTTAAAGCACAGCGACAAATGTACTTTTTGCCCAAATCTCGTAAATCTCTCCATGCGCACTCTTTTAAAGATAATTTTGATCATTATTTGCCCCATGTGAGATAGCAGAAATATGGATCAATACCATGGTAAGGTAACAATAAAACTTAAGAGGTGATAGCATATTAATGTTGAACAATTATAACAGGACCAATCAGATTAAGATCTTCAGACAATCAGCAGCAATTAAACCTCCGAGAATAAAAGAAGGGATAGAGAAAAACTGGTTCATGAGAACTTACAAAAGCTTTAAATGCTGGGCGGTGAGCAGCCATTTCATACATACAACAACCTGAAGAGCAAAGAAAACATATTGCACACAAAATAAGTACATATTTTAAGAATAACAAGCACATGGCTTGAAAAACATAAATACAGAAAATCAGATACCTAAGGACCATATATCTGATTTAAAGCCATAAGGAATATCTGCAAGTAGTTCAGGACACATATAATTTGGTGTTCCAACAACCTGGAATTAAGTAAGCAATTGTATTATGTATATGAAATAAAAGGTTGAAATTAGTAACTATAAATCATACTCCAGCCACAACGTGAAATAAAACAATTTCCTTTGTAGGATATACCACAGTAAACACAACATTGCCCTTGTTTCTGTGCTCTTTGTTGTCACTACTATAGTTTCTCTCACACTTTGTGTTGTTAGTACTTAGTAGGTCACTGTTATAATTGCTAGTACTTTTTGTTTCACTCTAATTTTAATTCCCGGTGCCACATTATTATGTTATACGTTATCTGTTATCATACTAATTAAATACTAAACTTGACGTGTCAAGAGAGAGCTTTGAAGCCGGGTCTGATGACGAGCAACCTCTTCTCCTCTAGATAGAGCAAAGGTTTGCATCCATCCTACCCTCCATAGCTTTGCTATATGTGAATTTTAATAGGTAAGTTTGCTTGTTTATGTGTCTGTATACATGTACATACACAAGTGTCAAACAACTTGAACTATACCATTGCTCACCATATATCATGTGTAGGTACCATATAGAAGTAGAAACAAGTACGTATATCGTGTATGAATATAAAGAACATACAGAAGAAGCCAAGTCATCAGCCTTCAAAGTCTTAGCAAGCCCAAAGTCACCTAAATGAAAAAATAGATTACACATAAAAATTAATTGCTGCTTTGAGCTAGAGGAAGTTAAATCGCATCTACTAAAGAACAGAGTTAGTAGCTCACCAAGACGAACATCTTGATCTTTGGTAAGGAAAATGTTCGAACACTGGATATACAGTACAATGAGAGTTGGTATAAGGAATCGAAAGTAAAACATAACTTTGGCATCCAGCACATATTATTACATACCTTCAAGTCTCTGTGTAGAACATAATTTGAATGCAAATATTCAACTGCCAATAAAATCTGAGCAAACCACTTGCAGAGTTTCTGTAAGGCCAAGATTATCAATAATCAGTAATTAGAAATTGATACTTGTGATTAAAACATAGAAATGGAATAACAAACAACAATACCTCCTCTGGGAAGTATTGTCCGGGTGCTTTTTTCATCAATTCAGCCCTGCTCATAGTCATTTAATTAGCCTGCTGAAAGTTACAAGATAGCTAAAATACAAGTAAAGAAGCTTTGTTTGACATAGAAACTTACATGTCACCGCCTTCACAGTATCCCGTAACTATGCAAACATAGCAGCCCTACATTCATGAAATGAATTTGAATCAGACCAGATACAATTATTGAGATGAAATGGCATCACAAATACAATATCAAAAAGTTCCCTAATAACATTTGTTTCTAACCTTCTCAACCCATGCTTCTTTGAACTCGACAATAAAAGGGTGCTTGATACGGGCAATAAGGGCCATCTAAACATCAAATGGAAATCATTCAACAATCAATAATAAAGTAAAGAGATCCTAATAAATAAATAAGTGAAGCCAACAAAGGTACAAAAATCAGAGGAACAAACCTCTTGGTGAGCAGATCTTCTGCAGCGTTCAGTCTGTCTAGCAAGACGAATCTTCTTCAAAACATATCTGCATTGTGAAGTGAAACAACATAAAGATCTGATGATTAAAACATAAGAAACGAGAGAGAAAGAGATCTAAGTAATACTTGGTTTTCTCCAATTTGTGATTGACGAGAATGGCGGCACCAAAAGCACCCCGCCCGATTTGCTCCATCATCTCATACTGCTCCATTTTTGACTCCATCGATCGATCACTCACTCAGTTGTTGATCTAACAATGCCAGTCGATGTTAAGAAACCTTAGTACGATTGGCAGAAGGCATCATCTCGTATCGTCTGATGCGTGGTATATGTGTGGTTTTGGTGAGATCAAGAGCAATGAATCATGGTGCTGTTAAGCTGAAGTTGGATCGAAGAAGAAGAATAACCTAATATTCGTTCAGATTCGGATCAGGTCAAAATGTTTGCCTTAGGAGAACACTCGAGAGTCAAATACAGCACACACTAAACTAGTAACTACAACAAACAACCATACTTTGACTATGGATACTCACTCAAATAGTGGCATGTTTGAGTTGAAACCAAAGTGTTTTTTTAATGTTTGAGTTAAAACCAAAGTGTTTTTGTTAATGTTTGAAAAGCTCACCCGATAACAAACCAGTAGCCTTAGAACTTTATTGGTTGGGCGGATCGAAAAAAAATTGTTATTTTTTATACGTTTGGTTCAAAACAAAAGATGAAGAAAATATTATATGATTTGGAATGAATTTACATTTGTTAAGCGATATAATACCTAAATAACTAAAATGTGCATCATAAATTAATAAATTAAATTAAATAAAGAAGAGATTTTGAAATAAAATAAGATAAAATAAAATCCGTTCCGATTACCAGATCGGTCTCACCGATAACCGGTAAGTTCGAATGTAGTTCGAATGTAAGACAATCCAAATACACACAACCCCCGACCTGCCAGTTCGGTCCAATTCTATAACATTGATTTTTGTTGGCTATTAAAAAATTATGTCTTTGAGTTAGGGCAAAATTGTATATTTGATAGTATTTGGATTAAGATTAAATGAAATTGATATTTTATTTCTTTTAAGACTATTATTCTAGTGCTCTCCAATTAAAAATATGTTGGGTGGCGAGAAGCGTGAGCATGATAAAATAAAAAAAAAGTTAGAGTTTGTTTTATGTTTGGTCCAGAGTAAATGGGCGGATGATGATCGTTTCAGTGGGCAGAACCAAAGGGAAACGGAGACCCTTTAAGAGGGGGGAGCGGGGTTGATTGAGTGGTTTTATTTAAAAGAGTTTAATAAAAAGTTATTTTAATATATTATAGAAACCTAAAATATGTATTAATAGAAGTTAGTATAAGACCCTAAACTTTCTATAAAATTAAAACCATCTAACTCAAATATAAAACTTTTTAAACTTAGAAATCAAAAGATGTGGCAAGGGTTAAAGCACCTAGACTAATTTAAATTCTAAAAACATCTAGAAAACTTCAATGATTAATAAAATATAAAAAAGAGCTATTAATTTAAAAATGTAATAGATCATTTCTTTCTACATGCCACAACACTATTATTTCACATACTTTTACATATTAGGCCAAATCTAATAGTTTGCTAGAATACAAAACACTCATCTTCCTCAAATCCACCATCATTGATGTAACATCATGAAAATTAAAATAAAAAGAGGATCAAATTCTATTTAAAGTAGAAGGGGACAACTAAAGCCACCCCTTCCCATTTTGGAAAGCTTTACATACAAGGGGAAATGGTTAAAATTATACCCTAACACTTTGGTATATAAGGGAACCTAAGGCATTCCCTTCCCATTTCGGAAAGCTTTGCATGCAAGCTTGTATTGTAGAGAGAGAAAGCTTGTAGTACACGAAAAAGGTAAGGCTTTATATCTCTTTCATCATCAACAAGCATAGATCTTCATCCATAAGCATGTTTGTATTGAAAAAGTTCCCACCTTTACGTAGGAGTTTGTAGATCTAGGGTGTTGGAGCTTATTTTAGGGTTTGTTCTTCAATATTATCAATATGAGTTCTACATTCCTCACTCTTTAAGTTTTCAGTGATCGTGGGAATGATATGCATGCTCCGACATGTTTTACACTTAGTCTATGGTTCTTATGAATACAGTTACCACCTTTATTTGTAGGGTTCATGTTACGATAAATTTATGTTTATGTTTAATATCTATGTAAGAACCCTAAATTACATGTAACATCTGGCCTTTCACACTAACAAAATTCTCAACTTTGCCCATGAGGACCTCACGATTTTGCTTTTGGTTGCCTGGGTGAAAACTTCCTAGTGAGGTCACTCATCTATAGATTGTTGCCACCTGAGTATGCTTAACTATATAGTTTTCTACTCATCCACAGCCAATGCGCCTAAAACGTGATGGTTATATTAGAGGTCATACAATACTTATGAACCCAGCATGTCTCTTGTACACGACCGATATGGGATTTACGTAGGGTGTCACATTACATGTCAATGTTCTAATGATTTTCAAGGAAAGATGAGGGTATAACTACACATGAACTCTATCATTTTAGTATTGAACTACTATCGTTCACTGAAGGTGAACTGTTACCAGCTTAGCCTTTCTCATCGATATTAACCTCTTAGTTATACTAAGTATGGCCATACAGAACGGTAAATTGCCACCCGCATCACTGCTTCCTGTATTAAGTTTACTCAACCGCATCCCCTAAGTGTTACCCACACCACTGTTACCTATATCTCTATTATTCGTATTGAGTTTACTCAATTTCATCCCGCAAGTGTTACCCCACATCATTATAACCCGCATTGAGTTTAGTCAATCGCATCTCCCAAGTAAAGGAGTTTTTTTTCCTACTTATAGTGAAGTTTCACTTCAAGCTCATGTGTAATTAAGAGATACTTTCACTATGGTAAACTACAAAGGGATAGCTTTAGTTGGTTTGGTCTGGTATCGATGCATGCACTAGGGAAATATGATCACATTTGAAGATGAAAAGGTCAATTTTTGCACAAAATGAAATTACGAAAACTTCACATTGAAGATGAATAGATGAAGAAAAATTTGGTGTACGCGAAGACTTTTATATATTTTCAAGTAAGCGAAAACTTGCTAAGTCAAGTTGACGCAAGCAAAAACTACAAGTCTTGCATAAACATTCTTCGAAAACTTTAGACTTATGAGAGAACTTGTAATTTATGCGAAAATTATCTGCAAAAACTTGTAGTTTTCAACACTTTGAATTTTTTAAATTTTTGAAATTTTCATTTGTTATATAATAATATATGATTCTGTTTATTTTCCAGACGGCCAGATAATTAAAATACATGCAAAAACATAACGGTGTAGCATATCTTGGAGATCCGGGTGATATATGTATATTTTGGTCTACGATTGAAGGGTAGAATGATTCAGGCATCTATTATGCTATTTCTACCCAAGTTCTAGTATATGAGGAATTGATAAAGGAATTCTAGAAGATGGCTGCTAATGAAAGAAATGATCAAGATACATCATGTATATAAGCCAAGGTTATGGGCAAAGATATCACTATCCTTATAGAGATAGTGAATAGAATGATTCTCCTTACACACCATTGTATAGTTCGTATGGAGATATAAGTATACTATCTCTGGAGAATAAGTATTTGCCACATTATTGGAAATACATTTTCCATGTGGCAGTGCACTGTCTGAGTAGTATAAAAGAACGAAGGGATAGTATGAGTGTGACATTTGCTTCCATGATGATTTTATTAATTAAAAAGCACTTATTCAGTATTTCCAAGGTTATATTTTTAGAGATGCAGAAGAATGTTGTAGCTAGAGTGAAAAAGTTTATGATGTATCTTTGTTTTCTAAAATTGAATCTAAATACATTCTATTCGGAGCTTACAACTCAAGAGACACTCGTATTGACAATCATGGTCATGAAACATGATATGTTGTCTTACATGACAACCACTAGGGAAAATGCTCACAATGGAACCAACTTTGCCAAATAAGGCTGATTTTCTGGATTAGAAGAAGCGCAACAACAATAACAACCACAACAATAGTAGCCATAGGTGATTGAAAAGGATTTAGTGGAAGGAGTAGTTGAAACAGAGTTTGATTAAGTGATGATGAAGAAAGAATTGGAATGGTTGATTAATTTTAACATCCGAGGTCTATGGTTCCTCCACCAGCAGGTCCACTGAAAAAATCTATAGATGATCTGAATTAGGATTATGTTCTAGAGGATTCCTCGAACACCAAAACATTGAAGAAAAATACTAAATTGGTAAAGGTAGATGAAAGGGAGTGGGGATATAGAAGCCTAATTCTCTTGGATGAAAGCATACTCGGTTTGAACTTGAGGCTCATATGGTGAAAGAAACAATTATATAAACTTTTGCATATACTTCAGAGGAAACTACTTTATTTCCACTAACAGCTACAACAACAACTTCAGTTTTAGAGTTTTTAAATCCATCATGTGATTTTGGTTATTCTAGGATTTTAATCCTGATGACCTTTTATATAACTCTGCCTACACCATCAGGCGTGAGTAAACTTTAGTAGAGACAACAGTGAATGTTTATATTCTTTAGCAGAGGGTTGTTAGCAAATCAAAGATCTTCATGTTAACGGTCAAGTAAAAGAGATGAGAATAAATTAATTGGAAAATTAGATGCAGTTTTTGTTTAATTATATTTAAATTTTAAAGAGTTAGATGAAGGCTTCATCTTCTAGATCAGTTGAGCAAGAAAAGGAGACTAATTTCAAGATTTTCAAGACTGAAGTTGATAGAGAAGTTAAGACTGAGAAAGCCGTTGAGAAAGAGACTAAGATTGTGAATGAGTTCGAGGGGTAGTTGAGGATATTGTGGGGAATAAGGATTAAGACAAGTTGAAGATGATTATTTATATAAAGTTAATTATAGTGATGATGATGAAAAGAAAGAGGATGATAATGATCACGATCGTGATGATAAAGATAATGATATGTCTAAGAGAAGATGATGATGATAGACAGGAGGGATCTCAACATGAGAGAGAATACTACATATTCCAGCAATAACTAAAAGTACAAGAAGATTCTAGAGATAAATTTCAAAGTGTTTGATGACTTGGTAGAGATTGTAGTGACTGAATATACTGTTTGCTTTGGAAACAACATAAATGGTTTATATGATGATATCGACTTTTAAGAAGGTGAAAAACTATCTACATCTAAAGATATTCATGATGATCAATCTATAACTACAATAGACAATGCTATTTCAGATGACTTGATTGTGTTGAGAAAAGGAATATTTCAAGCTCCATCGCCACCAAAGGAGAAGCATTTCATGAAGAATTTAAAGTTGGAAACTAACTATAGGAACGAAACGCCTATTCTAAGCTAGATGTTTGATAGAGAGAAGGAAGTATATGTTATTAAGAGACGTACTAGGGAAGTTGAATATTATAAGGAAGAGCATGATTTTCATTCATTGCATGTAATAGATCTTTATGCCGTGAGAAGTGTATTATTCTACAATCCAAGCAATCAAGGTAAAGTCAAATGAATAAGGAACTTGATTTGGAGGAAAGCAAGAATAGATTTAAAGGATTAAAAACAACATAAGAAGGGTTCTAAAAGATGAAACAAGGATTCATCCAAACATGAATGCTCCCTAAATTACTAGATTTTTTAAAAGACTGAAGATTATAAGGAAGATTCCTATTCATTCACCAGTGCTTGTTAATAGTTTGACCAAGTTAATAAAATGGGTATGTGTAAAGGAATCAAATCATGCTATAATTTATAGTGTTGATAAGGAGTACAGGATTGTTGATCCGGTAGATCTGTTAAAGTTTGGAAATGAAGATATGCTTAAACTGCAATCATGTCCAATCAAAGTTGCATGTCTGCTTATTTTATTGCTACCTAGTTTGCTTGGATATTGAATAAAGCTTCAGAAAAGATGTGTGCTTATAAAGGGGATTATAAGTGTGATAATGTGAAATATTAATGCCATTTGATTCATTAAGCCTTAGGGAAGATGAGGCTCTGGAAATCAAAATCTATCTCTAGTGAAAAGTTCTCAACCGTTGCCAATACTTAGTCCATGTATGAACTTGTGAGATTGAAGCTAAAGCATACAAAAACTTGGAAGGAAGCGAGAACCTTTAAAGTATACGAAACTTTTCATCTTTAAGTATATATAGCTCAATTTGATGTAACTTATAAATTTAATAAAGTATCTTTCATGATTGCTAGATATGATTCTGAAAGGACAACATACACCAGAATGTATGAGTGTTAACATGTCCTTGGCCCGTTCACCAACATGAGTGAAATGATCGTTTATGAGTGTGTCAGCTAAGCAAGATTCACTCTCATCAAAGGATACTTGTCATGTGATTCAAGAATCCCTTTAGACTTAAGCCATTTCATATAGGCCTTGCTTATGTGGCCAAGTCTACAATACCATAGAAATGTATCATTAATGTGACATCTCATAATTTCACGTTAACATCGTTCCCGATATCTAACCTCTCCCTGATATTTTATACATATTAAATTTAATTATTAATTGAAAATGTTTATTATTATTATTAACACTTGACCATAATTAACCAAAAAACTAAATTAAACATTGGAATGTAAATTCTACAAAATTGATGGAAGAGACGTACTAGGGAAATTGAATATTACAAGGAAGAGCATGATTTTCATTCATTGCATGTAATAGATCTTTATGCCATGAGAAGTGTATTATTCTACAATAAAAGCAATCACGGTAAAGTCAAATGAATAAGGAACTTGATTTGGAGGAAAGTAAGACTAGATTTAAAGGATTAAAAACAACATAAGAAAAGGTTCTAAAAGATGAAACAAGGATTCATCCAGACATGAATGCTCCCTAAATTACTAGATTTTTCAAAAGACTGAAGATGACAAGGAAGATTCCCAATCATTCACAAATGCTTGTTAATAGTTTGACCAAGTCAATAAGATGGATGTGTAAAGGAATCAAAGCATGCTATAATTTATAGTGCTGATAAGGAGTACATGATTGTTGATCCGGTAGATCTGTTAAAGTTTGGAAATGAAGATATGCCTAAACTGCAATCATGTCCAATTGAAGCTGCATGTTTCTTTATTTTATTGCTATCTAGTTTAGTTGGATGTTGAATAAAGCTTTAGAAAAGATGGGTGCTCATAAAGGGGATTACAAATGTGATGATGCATAGTGTTAATGTCATTTGATTCATCAAGCCTTGGGGAAGATGAGGCTCTGGAAATCAAAATCTATCTCAAGTGAAAAGTTCTCAACCGTTGCCAATACTTAGTCTGTGACCTTTCATAATTTTGTTAAATAGTTGTTAAATGTCATTATTTCTTATAAGGGCTGCTTTGTCATTAATGCAGGGCCTCGTTTGCAATTTATCATACCTTGATCCCTTTTATTCCTAAACAACTATGTAATTAATAATAATAACAATAATAATAATAATAATAATAATAATAATAATAATAATAATAATAATAATAGTGATAATGATAATAATCATAATAATAGTAGTGATAATAATAACCATATTAAGTGTAATCTTGTAAATAAGTAAAAAACAATATGAGGTTAATATTTTAGAAACTTGTAATTAATTAGTTTTTGCATAAAATAATAACATTTTAAACTTTAGGGACTAAAGGGTAATTTCTTTTAAAACAAAAACCTAAACTTTGGGCATCAGTTAAACAACTCGAAACCAGAGGGACCAAAGTTGTAATTTAAAAAAAACCCAACCCCTTACCCTTTCTCTCTACCCTTATTTCCGGCCGCCGGCCGGCGATGCTCCGGCGTGGCACCGGCGAGTCCAAGAACCCCATTATAGCCGCGGTTTCAACCCCAAAACAATCCTAATCGATCCTTGATCTCGTTTCCAGCACAATAATGAGAATTAATCTGATATTAATTGGATTTCAAAGCTCCTAATCAAAACCAAAATACCTCAAAAAGCTCAAATCAATTCTACACTTAAAATGTGTATTAATCAAATTAATCATGCCACAACGTTCTGCTAATCAATGCGAAATAAATGGTCCGGAAATACCTCGGCTTTAGCACCAAATAGGCTTGTCAGGCCCATAGATCTATGACGTCATCAGGCTAGCAATAGTTAATGATTGTATATAACAAGAGTCATCACATGATAATTACAAGAGTTCAAATAACCATGACAAATAAAGATGAATTGCACAAGTGATTACAAGATTCAAAACGGGTTTACAAGTGTATTTATAATAAGATTAACATGTTTCACCCCAAAAGTGTGAAAATATATAAAAAGGGGTATGAAAACTCACATGGATAATAAGGATGTCAAAGAAGAGGGTCTTGTATATAATGCCGAAGATTCGTTAACGTTCGACCTAAATGAACGTCGTATTAAGTTATTCATGATTATTGTAGTATAACCCTTTAACCCATGATTTTTAACATGTTTTAGGAAATGATACTGCTTAGCTTGCTTTAAAGACTTGTTACAAACTAGGGTTGGACCTAGATTAAAATAAAAAGACAATTTATTATCTTATGTCGTTGGAATTCTTGCGTTTTGTTAGTTGTGGGGAACTTATGTTATTTCTTAATTGTATGTCATGAATATTGATATTTAATAATATTGACACTTTTAATTGTCGTTGTGTGGCATGAACAGTCTTAACCCTCACATCTCGACGTTTCTGCCGTTAAGGTTGGGGTGTGACATAGTCCATGTAAGAACTTGTGATATTGAAGCTAAAGTATGCAAAAACTTGGAAGGAAGCGAGAACCTTTAAAGTATACAAACAATTTTCATCTTTAAGTATATATAGCTCAATTTGACGTAGCTTATAATGTAACAAAGTATCTTCATGATTTAGAGACATGATTCTGAAAAGACCACATACATCATAATGTATGAGTATTAAGATATCCTTGGCCCATTCACCAACATGGGTGAAAGGATCGTTTGTAAGTATGCCAGCTAAGTAAGATTCACACTCGTCAAAGGATACTAATCATGTGGATTCAAGAATCCCTTCAGACTGAAGCCACTTCATGTGGGCCTTGCTTATGTGGCCAAGTCTACAATGCCACAAAAATGTATCATTAATGTGACATCTCATAATTTCAGGTTAACATCATTCCCAATATCTAACCTCTCTCTGTATTTTATACTTATTAAATATAATTTATTAAATGAAAATGGTTATTATTATTATTAACACTTAACCCTAAATTAACCAAAAAAAACTAAATTAAAATATAGGAATGCAAATTCTACAAAATTGAGGGACCATTATGTCAATTGGCAAAGTTGATTTTTTAATATAACCAACCCCCCTCCCATGCTCCCGTAAACCTAATCGGTTCAACCTCCTCTTTACCGTCACCCATCCAAAAACCGCCATCACTGTTGTTAGCTGGAGAGACCACCTTCGGTAACCTTCATTGTCTCTACGCGGTAGCTTTGTCATCTCCATCGCTGATCACCCATTGTTCCGGCCCTCTGGCGATGAAGGAATAGCCATTGTAACCACCATCTTCTTCTGACAACTGACGTTATGAACCGGATCTGCATCGGGGAGTTCTCATTATCTCTGTTCTTGTTCGGTATGAACTCTATTTGGTTATTCACTTTCGTTACATTGTGGTTTTGTGTGTTCGATTATGGTTACCGCGTATGTTTTTATACGGGTTCAAGGGTTGCGATGATCGGGTTTGTATGCGATTTCTTTTAAGAATGGTATATATTAGAAAATAAATTAGGTTAGTGGGAAAGTTTAAAAAAGGAATATGGTGTATCCGCTATTCCTAATAGCGGATTAGGAGTAAGATTTTACAAACGTCTGACAGTCAAGCTGACAACACAGGAATGGTATACATATCCGCTATTCCTAATAGCGGATTAGGAAAAAAATCTAACCACGGTTAACTCCCATCAACGCTTAACGATTTAACAAAATCCACCTAATCCGCTATTCCAATAGCGGATTAGGAGTAAAATTTTAAAAAGTTTTTTTCTCCTAATCCGCCATTAGCAATGGCGGATTACATATAAAAAAATTTGGGTGCCAGCCTGGCAAGCATCGAACCCACGTCCCTTCTATATTCATGTGTGCACCCAGCCAATTGAGCTGAGTGTCTAACCCAATTATAGTATGGATCTATTTGTTAATATATAGTACTGGACAAAATTAATTTGCTAAAAATATTTAATGTTTACTTTTTTTAATGCTACTATAAAATTTTTTACTTAGTAAAATTTAAAATTAATAACATTTTTTTGTAGTTGATAATGAGAATCCGTTGTTTGAAGGGTTGTTTGAAGGGTTGTTTGAAGGGTATTTATAGACTTTAAGGGTATATTTATTTTTATTATAATTTATTTTTATTAAAGTATATTATAGCTAGCTAAAGCCTTACAAGTTTAAAGCAAAAGTATATTTATTTTTATTATAGTTTAAGACTGTCCAATTTAAATAATTTTATTCTAACACCCACCTACTTCATCATCAGTTCATCATCCTCATCACTATATAATTATGCATACCCTCATTACAATCATCTCAAACCACTTCAAACACCAACTTCAAACACCCACTTTCTCCAATATCATCTCAAACCACTTCAAACACCAACTTCAAATTCATCTCAAAATGAATATGAACATTCATCTCAACCCGGGTCCAAGGGATGAAAGTCTGCTGTACCTGGGAGCCAAACATCGGGCCAGAAAGTTGTTCCTGAATCCACAAGAGGGGGACAACTGTACACTTGATTTTAAGCGTGGAGACGGTTCATTTTGGGAGCTGATTTATGACGAACACATTACTCTAACGGGCAAAGTTTTAAAGTATATCCGTTTATTTAGTTTTGGCGGTGTTGTACGATGTTCCTGTAGGAGAATTGATAGGGCGTTGATAGAAGCACTGGTTGAAAGGTGGCGACCTGAAACGAACACGTTTCACCTGCCTTTTGGTGAGGCCACTGTAACCTTGGAGGATGTTAACGTTCTATGGGGGTTGCCCATCGAGGGCGTGGCATTAGTTGGAGCCGAGGGTTCGTACAACGAGGACGAACGCAGGCATATGTGCATAACTTACTTAGGTTTTGATCCAAAACCAACTGATTTTAAAAATCATATGCTAAAACTCAGTACCTTGTTAACGTTTATGTTAGATTACCCAACAACTGATGAATCAACAGATCAAGAATGTATGCAGTGTGCACGTTGTATTTGCCTAATAATGATTACTAACAATGTATTAGTATATACGAATAATGGGTACGCATCATTACATTTATTAAGTCATTTGACTAACATTATTGTTAGTGGACAAATCAGTTGGGTGCTGCTGCCCTAGCATCTCTGTATAGAGAACTCTATAAGGCAACCAGGCCAAATACAAAGGCAGTGGGCGGCCCAATATCACTGCTACAAATATGGGCATGGACCCGGATACGCCCGTTAGCACCCACAATTGTCAATCAGCAAATAGATTGGAAACAACCATATAGTGCAAGGTAAATACATTCTATTGTAATACTTAAATATATATTATTATTCTAATACTCGTTATTGTCTTCGTGAAGGTGGGCGGAGCATGCCATTAGCAACACAGATACTCCTTCGCACGTTATAAAGGCCCACCGTACAACATTACAAAATCTCCGAGAGGCCGATGTATTTTTTATTTAACATAATGATTTTATAGATCAATGTTAACTAATAAATATTAACAGATTTATATTTTAACAGTTTGATTGGATGCCTTATCGGAACGTGATGCGAAGACTCCCTGAAATGTGCAAAACATGCATAAGCAGTTGGAAGTCACAATGTTTTTTACTTTATTGGAACATTGTTGAATATCATCCAGTAGAAAGGGTGATGAGGCAGTTTGGATTTCTTCAGGAAGCCCCTGCCCCATTCCCCGTTTCATATCAAGTGCTTAGCAAACTCCGTAAAACAATACGGAAAGGGAGGTTAGAAACAGACTGGTCTGTTCATCACGCAGTGTATGTCGACAGTTGGAACCATAGACATGAAAATGTTGTGGAAGGTGTGCCCACCAACATGCCTACGACACACCATACTTACAATGATTGGTTTCATCGGCATACTGTTTTGTATATAAAGGACCCGAGGCACGTCCACGGTGTTGTCCATGCTGGATTTGATGATCACGGTGGAGCTGCAAGGTACTTGGTAAGTATAATTACTAATGTAGAATTAAACTTAATAAATAAGGAATGCGTATAGTTAATTATTTTGGTTTTGCAGGTGGATGGATTAGGCTTCATTGGTCAAGAAGCAATCAGGATGCGAAACATGGGCCCTGATCATTACTACAAAAATTTTGGAGGGGTCCAAGGCATGGCTTCTCAACTGATTGGATCGGTTAATCAAATTGATCAGCCCACGTACATACAGACTAATGAACCAGATCTGGGACTGGATAACACACTCCCCTAACGTGCTCTGCGTGGTCGGGGGCGCCGTGGTCGACAAAAACACGGGTAAACTTAGTACCCAATGATAATGATTAGGGGAGGGTACCTAACATTTGGGTACCCAACATGAGGGGGGAGGGTACCCAACTAGATTGGCAACCCGATTATCAGCCTTCATTTGAAAATGTTAGAGAGTGATCATCAAACATTCAATTAGGTACCCGGTCAAATTTTAACAACGACGAACAAAACAACTGGGTATCCTCACTGTTTGACAACACTCCCTCTAATAATATGATTCCTGCGATGTACTCAGACTAGCCGGGGCTCTTTCAGAATTACGATTATACTGGTTTTAGTGTACAACAGCCGCGGTACCAACATTTAAGTCCGGTTCAAATGAGCTTGGACCTACAGCTTAGTCAACCCGAAGGCTTCAGTCCACCAAATGATAATGACCCCGAAGATCCAGCAACAAGACACGTACAACCACCGAGACATCCAAAGCCAGTTGGTTGTGGCACCGGTGGCTGTCTGATCCGCTATCCACATAGGCATTAAAACAATATATTTAAATATATTGTTTTATTAAATATATTACCTTATGTAATCCGAGTTTCCCAATGACGGATTATGAAATATTTAAATATATTACCTTATATTTTATTAAATATATTACCTTATGAAATATTTAAATATATTCCGAGTTTCACAGGTTATTTCTTTGAAGGTAGGTGGGGTTGGTTTGCATTTAAATATATTCCGTGTTTAAGCTTCTTCCATATAACCCATGTGATATTTCAGGTTTGCAGATTTGCAGGTTTGCAGGTTTGCATGTGATATATATCACAGGTTATTTGTTTGATTGAATGTGATAATGGAGGAGAAATATCACATGTGTATCACTGCCAAAAATAATGTGGGTTTGTTTGAATGTGATAATGAAGGAGAAATATCACATGTGTATCACTGCCAAAAATAATATATCACAGGTTATCACATTTTAAGCTTCTTTCACATAACCCATGTGATATTTGTTTGTATGTTGCAGACTATATATTTTAATACTTACAAAAGTAAAACAAGGTACGACCAAATAAATTCTAAAGATTAAATAATATTAAAAAAACTAAACGCAAAATAAATCAACATAGATATGTCATGTGAAAAAAGGAAATAAAAAAAGTTGATTGGGCACCAGCATACCTAATTTTGTGGATGTTATTTTACTTGGTAAAAACCTTAGTTGGTTAATTAATATTAGTGGAAAGAACAAATTAAGGAAACTTACTGTAGCAATATATTGTATAATGTTTTAATATGAAACGACATTTTTATGATATCAATTAGCATAAAATGTGTATAATAAGTAATAAACAAGTATGTTTCATATGTTCGAAAAAACTTAATGATATATGGACCTAAAGTGAGGGTTAAATTTAGTTTTAAATTTTAATAAGTAACATAAATATATACTAAATATATACTAAATAATTACTAAGTTAATATTAAAAAAAGTAAACATTGAAGTGAGGGTTAAATTTAGTTTTAAAATTTTTTGTTAATTTTAAATTTTACTAAGTAAACAATTTTATAGTAGCATTAAAAAAAGTAAACATTAAAATATTTTTAGCAAATTAATTTTGTCCAGTACTATATATTAACAAATAATTACTAAGTTAATATTAAAAAAAGTAAACATTAAAGTGAGGGTTAAATTTAGTTTTAAAATTTTTTATTAATTTTAAATTTTACTAAGTAAAAAATTTTATAGTAGCATTAAAAAAAGTAAATATTAAAATATTTTTAGCAAATTAATTCTGTCCAGTACTATATATTAACAAATAGACCAATACGATAATTGGGTTAAACACTCAGCTCAATTGACTGGGTGCACGCTCAATACAGAAGGGACATGGGTTTGATGCTTGCCAGGCCGGCACCCAAATTTTTTTATATGTAATCCACCATTGCTAAGGGCGGATTAGGAGAAAAAACTTTTTAAAATTTTACTCCTAATCCGCTGTTGTGTATAGCGGATTAGGTGGTGGATTTTGTTAAATCGTTAAGCGTTGACGGGAGTTAACCGTGGTTAGATTTTTTTTTCCTAATCCGCTATTAGGAATAGCGGATATGTATACCGTTCCTGTGTTGTCAGCTTGACTGTCAGACGTTTGTAAAATCTTACTCCTAATCCGCTATTAGGAATAGCGGATACACCATATTCCTTTTTTTTAAACTTTCCCACTAACCTAATTTATTTTCTAATATATAACATTCTTAAAAAAAATTCGTTTGTATGCGTGTAAGCATGTTCTATTGTGATTCTATGTATAGTGTAATTCATGAATGTGATATGTATATGGTTGTATATTTATATGCGACCATGTATGTGTGCGTGTATGGCTGCGGGGCAGGCCTCAATTGATTGTAGAATGGGTTCTTGGGCATTTAGGTGTGGGTGGTGGTGGTTTTGTGGCTGAATAGGCTTTCGGTTCTGCATGTATGCATGTGGGTGAATCTGTAGGTCTCGATGACTTGGAGTGGGCTTGGGTTTTATGGATGTTGGGGGTGATCGAAGCCTTGGTTTAGGTTTAATCTTTTTTGGGGTTCGGTTGTAGCATGTAGCATGTGTGTTTAGTATGTGCATGCATATGGATAGTGTGTGTGTGTTTAAGGAGGCATCTAGCGGGTGTAGATGCGTTTGAATACATACTTATGGGCAATATGTTTGGACTACTTATGCAAGGGGTATGTAGTTCATGTGCTATGTGTGTGTGCGTTGAGTGGATTCATGAGTGGCCGAGAGGTGTGTTGTGCATGGGTGGTTTGCTTAATGTGTGCGTGCATCATAAAATGTATAATATGTGTGTTGTTCACATATTATTTAGTGTAAAGTATGTATGTATATATATACACACACACACACACACTAAATGTGTGTGTTAGATGATGAATATATCTTGTGCAGGTGTATGAATTCATATGTGCATAATTTATCATGAGTGTCACGTTTAGGTCGTTACGTGTTGGAAATATATAGGTTGTGTACTCTTGAACGTATGAGTTTTTTATTATAAAAAGGTCATAAAATTAAAATGCGTAAATGGTACCTTTAAACATGATAATTGGGTTTCTTACATTTGATGCAAGGTGGTGTTTGACTGTGTTGCTTGTGAATGGGGGAAACAAATGTTAGACTGCATCGTAACCGAACCGTGATCTCGAAACCATACCATTCAATTCAATGGTTAATTCTATTATTAATATTTAATATTAATTAAATATTAAATGAAATCCAGGTTATTCGGAAACCTAATCGCTTGTGCTTACATTTATCCGTCGTTGTGCATTTAGGTGAGTTTACGACCCCGCTTTACTTATACTCTTTTTAGGAAAAAGAAATAAGTTCCTTTTAAACATTCATTCATTAGATCAGTATTACTGTAATTATCGCATGTTTACTAGTTTCGTACCAATTTAAGTCCTCACTTTTGAACCATTAATGTATGTTCTTTAGCAAGATAATTTTTAGTAGATTTATTGGGTTTGACAAACTCCACCCGGGCTAGTCGTGCTAGCACGACTGCACGTCAAACAAGTGTTTAATTGACCTAATTTCTATTGTTGTGGTCTTGTAACCGCAATCGAGGCATACTGACAATTATCAGCTTCGGTTGCGAGTTTCACACGCCATGTAACTTGATATGTAGTCTAGCTATCTACTGATATTACTTTGTTCACTGGATCTGATATTGTGATTGATTATCAAAACTAGTGAACTCATCAACCCTGTGTTGACACTTTAGTATGTTTCTTCAGGTTCTTAAGGAGTGCATGGCTAGGAGTATTTTACCATTGCTTCTGATTGATTTAAACGGTTAAACAATGTTTTGTATAAATTATATTTATTTAGGGTTGTGTGTGTTTTGCGCTATTTGAATTTATAAATGACTAACTAATTACGCTTTCGCAAATGTTTTTCTTGAACTCATTATTAACTATATTTGAGATTTTCTGATAATATTAAATTCTACGTTTTGTAATTATCGTGTCGTCTAGTGTAACTATCGGTTGAGATCCTGGTATGTCACGAGCCTAACGGTAAAACTCCATTTATGAAAATTAAGGGTGTGACAATTAATGATAGATTTGATACGTTTAGAAATATTATATATGTTATTGCCTATTTGAATATTAATCTTATAAATATCATTTTGAGGTTTAGCCTCAAAATAAAATACATCATTCAAGTAGTTAGAAATACAGTTATCATTAAAAACATACTTGAATTCCTTGTTTAGACAATAAGAAAACTAAAATAATATTTCTGGTCAAATCAAAAGCAAATAAACAATTATCTAAAGTAATTACAAGGCAAGATGGACAAGAAAGATGATATGTTCTAGTTGCTATTACCGGTACTCTTTTGCCATCACCAATAATGAACTCTATGTCACCTTGTCCATAGAGTATCAAAGTTCAGGCTCCTAAGAGACATTGATAATTTGATAACCACATCCAGTATCAAATACATATTCAATAGCATAAATAAGAATACCTGAAGAAGTGCCTTCACTATTGGCTTACTTTGCCCTCAACTTGGCTAGATAGCCGGGGCAGTTACGCTTCCAGTGCCCCATCTTATCATATTAAAATAAATGGCGCTACTTAAGAGGGGATGCTGCTTTATTTTAGCCATTTGTTTGTTATTGGTGTCAGTCTTGGAAACTACAACTTCATTCTTACCCTTACTGTTAAAAGCCTTTTTCTTGAGATTTGGCTTTTCAACTCGAGTAAACCTGACCATTAAGAGTTTCTTATTCTTACCTAGTATATTTTGCTCAACAGTTTTGAGCATACCATGTAGTTTAGCTACATTCTTAACCCATGAACTTATATTAGAGTTCATTACGAACTGGTCATAAGAAGTAGGCAGAGAGTTTAAGATGAAGTAACCTTGGATGCAGCTCTCCCTTGGTGTCTTCGGGAAGGTGATGAAAGGTCCCTTTTATGAGTTTTTAGGGCAGTATATGAGATGATGTTATGGTTCTCTGTAGTCTCTTTCATCCAGATGAAGGGCTAAACTCTGCTAATTGTTGGAAGAGTTGCAAGATGGATTTTGCATGTTCAACTCCATCTGGTATCCACTGAGGATACCATATAACTCTGTGAGAGTAAGAATCTTGAGGTTTTTAGTTCTCTTAATGACCACACAATAGTGTGTCTATTGTCTGGGAATAGAGGACATGAAGTTCCTCATAATGTCTCTATTCTCAAGATTTACTCCAACATCCATTAGAGTATCCATAATCTCAATATACCTAAAGTATTGTTGAGTCACAGTTTCACCTATCTTGTAGGTAAATTGTCAAACTATCGCTTCATGAGGTCTTTCTTATTCTGTTTTGCTTCATTAGACCCCTCATACATAAGATTTAGTGCATCCCATAGTTGCATTACAGTCTTGCACTTCTTGAAGCCTCTGTAGCTAGAGTTGGGAAGAGCAGTTTAGATAGCGGTCATGGCCTTTTGATCTACAACAGTTTTCTTTTAGTCTTCCTCTGAGTAGTCAGCCACTTACTTTGGAATCACACTACCAGCAACAGCAGCTGAAGTGGTGCTTGGAACATGAGGTCTTTAGACAACAGATCCCCACATCTTGCTGTCTTGAGACTTGATGAAGACTTCTATTCTTTAGCACTAAGTATCAAAGTCATCAGCAGTGATTAGTGGAGATTTCTTAATGGTACCAGCTTCCATATCAGCCTTGGTAAGAGCTGCCATTTGAGTTGTTGAGTGTTTTATGAAATTGAAAAGATTTAAGATGGTGAGATCTTACAAACAAGAGCTTAAAAGCTCTGATCAGGACATTTAGAAGGGGTCAATGCAACAGTGTCACAACAAAGAGAGACTTAGAACACTTAACAAATCAAATAGAGAACCGGGCTTATAATGATACTAAGAACACAAGTAATGAGATAGAACAAGAACAAGATAATATTAGTAATGAGATAGAACAAGAACAAGATAATATTGATTTTCAAGAATGATGTATATTACTCTCAAGTTCTTTTACAAGTGTTACAAAGCATAATATAAGACAAAGCATACAGATAAACCAATGTAAAGTCAAAGCATACATATAAGATAAAGCATACAAGTGTTACAAAGCATATACAAGTGTTACAAAGCATACATATAAAGACAAAGCATACAAGTGTTATAAAGCTTACATATAAAGATAAGTACTTGAGACACTTTATACTACATCCTACAGCCGACCATACTTTGAAAGTCAACTGAAAACATTAATCTAGACAATAAGATCAATGTAGAGTCAAAAGAAAGTTGCCTTTTGACTTGTGACTATGACATGTCGTAGCTCACATCCTAATATATTACAAAAAGGATAAAATTACAGAAGTAGAAAGTTACAGACTAGAGATCTTAATCTACAGTTTTGACAAAAGTATGGACTTTTAACCAACTTATCTAAGTTGGTGAGTCTTCAGAGATGAAAACAAAAAGTGGTTCAACTTTTGTCAAATGGTGGTTTTGAGAAAGCATGTCTTATTTGTCTTTGAAAGAAATCAGTCTTTGGCTTCAGAAGATTTTGTCTCTGAAGGTTCGAAGACTTCATCTTTAGTTTTGGAAGATATGGTCTTTTGGTTTCGGAAAATTTATACTTAGCATAATTCACTGAATTGTATAAAATCTTCCGAAGTAACTTCCTTGTACTTCATGCATGTATGTTGAGAGCTCTTTGGTTGCATCAGCCTCTAAGTGTAATCCTTACAGACATTTAAATATCAAGCATATGTTGCATTCATTAAATAGGCTTTTTTCTATTTGAATCCCATCTCTTTGGCTATCTTGGCCCATGTGTTGTCAAGTGTCACTTCTCCATGTCCTTCCCTCTTTACAATCATGTAAATATCTAATAGGTTAACTATTCAGTTGCTATCAACAAAAGGTGAAATAGGCCTCTCATTTCTGATTTTTAAATGCTTGAGGGAACCATTCGACCATTCCTCAAATTTCTTTGTCAAGACATGTTTGTACTTGGTCATGTAGTCTACATCTTCCGATAGATATTTAGTAAATGGACACAATCATCAAGTGATTTGCATTCCATGTTCTTAACTATCATAATGTTTAAACACGTGGATTGGAATGCATGGACATTTCCAAATTGATATTGGTTAACCCCTTCAATCATACCCATGTTTTCTTCTTTGAAACATGGGTTCAATTTTGCATATGTGACCATCTATTTTCACTATAAAACTCTGCATGATCAGTTTGTCTAGGTTAAAGACATTTCTATTCGAATCAAGGTTATAAAATACCCCTAAAATCTTGATCACCCCTTCTTCATATCTTATGTCAACAACACCAACACTTCTTATGAATAGGATCATTTCTTTCATGTGTCCTAGTCTAAATTCCAGTAGAGTCTTTAACTCGTTTCAATTGACAAAGATAGTCCGCATAGTTGTATTTGAATGTGGTACTGACTTGCCAGACTTGTTCCCATGTTCCGGAGTTTGTTCCTGCCATAAGAATTTCTTCGGTGTAATTGTCAAGAATTGCTGATCCGTGCAGGCCTACCTCCATTGTTTAATGGATGAGTTGTGATGCTTCGTCCGCTTCCTTTTTCTTACAGACATATATTAGTTGACCCGATTCATGACAATAATAACACTTGACATAGTTCATAGTCGTAATAACACTTCTTCATTCTCGCCGATTCTTTCTTCACTCTGTTTGCCACTTCTTTATCAAATTGAATCAATTTGTCATTATCCATGAATCGCCCTACTCTGATACCACCTTCTTGGATTGAAACGTGGTCTGCCCTCACAATCTCTCATGTATAATATGTTTGCTTGATTGATAAACACAAAGAAAATGAAAAAAAAAATGGATTCACGTAATGGCAAAGTGATATATTTAAAACATCTAGTAATGATCCACGATGCCTAATACACATATTTGTATCTCTTGTGTTTAGCGGGAAAGTGCCAATTGATGGCAATTGGCATTGGTGCCAAAAACTGTCCAACGGTAGTTGACTTCTGTTAGTCAATTGTCACCAACCGGTTATCACATATTAATCCTAATAACTGAAGTATTTAATGTCACATAATAAATTAAGTTTATACTATTAATAGTTTTTAGGTGTAGTTGTTTATTTATTCTGTTATGTTCAAGTGTAGTATTTTGGCTATTTCTACAACCAGTTCGTTGAATAAACTAAGAGTGCTTGATTTGAGTTCGACTGACCAGTAACGTATTCTCTATACGTGAATTTGTGAGTGTGTGTTTTTTGGGGCTTGATCCAACATAAGGTGAGTCGCCTCCATGTTACATGATTACCTTCCTTAATCTAAAAATCTTAAATCCTCCAACTTTATCTTTCATGAGAGTCACTCCTAGCCTTTTAAGTAACCTCATTTGTAGAACAATAAAAAGTTTGCTTTGTGGTTGTTTTAGTTTGATACACATAACTTACCACCTTGTATTTCTTCCATGCTAGGCTCTATCATGCATCTACACAACTAGAAGACATGAAAACTGTGTTTATCATATATAAGTTTTTCATCTCACAGTGGAGAGATGTGATGAAGAACAACAACTAGAATTTACATACATGAATAGACAATACAAGCAAATGAGAGCAGTTACATGAGAATTCAAATCCTTGATGGATCATGGGGATGTTGTTCTGCAGGTATGCACAGGCAGCCGCGACTCCACTTCCGAGCTTCACAGGGTAACCCACATCCTTGAGTACCATCTCCACTCCCGCAAGGCATCCGAGCAGTTGCAACTTCATGCACATAATCAAAGTAAATATTAATATATCAAATCAAATATATATATATATATATGTGTGTGTGTGTGTGTTCATCAAAAGATGCATATATAGAGATTAATGAAATTACATCATTTAAGTTGCCAAGATGTCCTATTCTGAAGACCTTTCCGGCTACTTTGTTTAGGCCGAGACCCAAGCTTAAGTTGTATCTCTTCCATCCCCTTCTAACAATCTCAGAGCTATCAATGTATGGAGGAACAACCACTGCAGTAACTGTGTCACTGAACCATTCCTCCTTCTGGGTGCAGTTTTTCAACCCCCATGCTTCAACAGCCATCCTATAAATATGCGCAAACATGTATGAATGGAGCGAATTCATGCGATCAAGAGAGAGTGCTTACCTTATCAAGTGCTTTTGATTTACTTAATTACCTTGTGGCGGTGCCAAGACGATTGTGCCTTGCAATGACATTGTCCAATCCTTCTTCAAATATGAGATCAAGAGCCGCTTTTAGACCATACAGAAGTTGTATAGATGGGGTGTATGGCCAATAAGTCCCCATCTTGTAGAATTTCAGGTAGTCCTTCCAGTCGAAGAAGACCCGAAGTGATTTGCTGACTGAGAAGCATCAATAGCTTTGGGGCTGGCGCACACGATCCCCAACCCAGTGGGTAGAGAAAGCGCCTTCTGAGACCCCGTTAGAGCCACATCTACGCCCCATTCATCCATGCGGAAATCCAGAGCGCAGATTGATGACACCCCATCCACAAGAAACAAGGCTGGGTGCTGGTACTCATCTGATCGATCACCAATATCATTAATCAATCAAAGTACGTACTGAAATCGATCTAAACAAGTAACTAACGGATGACTATATTTTTTTCAATTCACTACTTACCAAGTATTTTCCTTACGGTAGCCAAGTTGTTAGTAACTCCAGTGGCTGTCTCGTTGTGGACGATGCAAACGGCCTTGATGGTATGAGCAGTGTCTGCAGCCAGTTTTGAGGCGAGAACGTCGAGGTCAGCACCTCGGCCCCATTCGCTCTCGACCACGTCAACATTGAAGCCGAGGCGTTTCTGCTGATCCACCCAAAGCAGACTGAACTGACCGATGATGAAGGACACGATTCGGTCTCCAGGAGACAGAGTATTTGTCAGTGCACTTTCCCATGCACCAGTGCCTGCACAAATGATCAAATGAGCTAGCTTCCAACTAACTAATTATTAATCTCGATCTGTAAGTATAAGTGGTGTACGTTGGTGGGTGTACCTGTAGTTGGGAAGAGAAAAGGAGTCCCAGTAGTGGTCTTGAAGATCTTCTTAACATCCTCAAGCAAAGTTTTGGTCAAGGCTGGGATCGCGGGAGATCGATAGTCCTCGTTGTTGCGGTTCATCGCGCGAAGCACTGGTTCCGGGATGTTAACCGGTCCCGGAACAAACAGATGATTCCTTCCTGGTGCATAAGTGTAGTCCATCTTGATCCGAACCCTTTGTTTCAACAAAACAAAATATATATAACTACTTCCTCAGCTCATGCATGTTAGTACTAACTTAACATATATATACATAGAACAACACACACACATATATATATATATATATATGAATATATATAATATACCGCCGGCCAAACGGATCGATCTGTTTACCTGATGAGTTAATCGATCGTTGTGTGTGGGAGGAAGATGAAAAATCCAAAAATGAGGAGATTATGAATTTATAAGATGCGCGGGTGATGTTGTGGGACCCATCACCAGCGGATAAGAACTCCGCTCAGCCTCATTTTGAATTCTAAGGTTAATCATATCATATATGCTATGTACGTATATGCTTCTGCCACCTACACATTTCAGATTTCAGATTATATATATAATATCTAAACACATGGTTTTTTTATCTTCACTTATTATTATCTTAACTGTCGGTAATTTCTTTCAGTAAAGATAACTCCTCCGAAACCTGGATGTAAACACCATTCACCTTTCTTTCTATAAGCTAGGGTTGTGTTTTTTTAAGACACCAGACCTAATCGTCACGGTTAGGCCTAAACGTAAGGTTTGGAACCTAACCGTGACGGCTTGGCCTAACATGATCCTTTTTAGTTAAAAAAAATTCCTAAGTAAATTTTTTTAGAAAAAAAAACTCATTTAACCGGTGGTAGTGGGTTTCAAGCAATGTTTTCAGAACCGGATCGGACGTCGAACCGGACGCCCTACTGGTTTGGTGGTCGGACCGGTCGGACCGGTTGGACCGGATTTAACTATATTTTAATTATATTTATATATGTAATTAAATATAAGTAATTTATATATGCTTTATATATGTATTTTATAGTTATATATAAATTTAAGTATATTTGGTGTGTGTGAATGTATGTTTAAGATTATATTGAACACTTTGTCCCACATTGGTGTGGGGACAAAGTGATGTTTGGTTTATAAGTAATTTTTTATCACTCTAGTGTATCCTTATGACATATTTTGCCACAAGTACTACCCGCGCGCGGGGGGGTGCAAAAATGGGGAAAAAGGTTGGATTTCCAGCGAACTCGTGTGTGCCCGCACGTGTCGCGGACACGAATGCAGCTTCAAAAACCCAGGCCCGTGCGAGCCCGTTTTTGAATTCGGTTTTACTTTTGATCTAGCACACTAATTTGTAGTTCAACACCCCGTTTTTTCTCAAAAAAAATAAAAAAAATTGCTAAACCGGTCCGAACCGGTCCGGTTCCCCGGTCCGACCACCGACTCGGGTAGAACCGGCCGGTTCGACCCCCACAAACGAATCGCACACGACCGGACCGGCCACCTACCCGATCCCCGGTTCGACCGGCCGGTCCGATCCGGCCGTGAAAACACTGGTTTCAAGCCCACACCACTCCCGTATTCCCCTACCGTCTTAACCGGTTGGGATGGGAGTGGTTCGCTGATGTTGAATGAAATTAAACATTTTATACAAGGGTAGCAACACACACTCACGGTTTGGTCTAACCGTGATATTTTGCTTCATGGGTGGCGTGTTTGAACAAAACTGTCATAGTTTGTTGACTAAAGGCATCAGTCTTTGGTCTCGCTTTCACATTTAGGTGACATAAAGGTCCGGGTTAGGCCTCATCGTGACGTTGTAAGGTTGCCCTAAACCATATCTTAACCGATTATCTAGATATATCAAAACGGGTATACTTTTCGTGAACATACACACACATCAACATATGTACACATTAAAAAAAATACTCTTCGTAGACGTACGTACAAACATACGTACGTGTACAAACCGTGACATTTTAATGCTACCCTAAACAATCTCTGAACCGATTATGATCATCTATATATATCAAAATGGGTATACTATTCGTGAACATACACACACATTAACATATATACATATTAAAAACAAATACTATTCCCAGCTGCCACTGCCTGTGACTTCTGTGCGCGTGGCGGGCCAGGCCACCGCCACCGGGATGAGGATCGCCTGGAGGTTTGATGACGGCACGTGGCACCTGGTGCAAAGATTCCATAAGCTTGTGGCATCGGTGCCCGAGCCGTTGGAGGACCACTCGAGTTGGCAGGGGCCTAGGTCCAGGTTCAGTCTGTTCACCAGCTGGTTGGTGGAGGGGAGGATCAGGCCATTCCTCCCCCACATGACCAGGACTCGGCGCAACATCCTCAGCGCATGTACCATGCCGTGTGGTTACCTGCTCATATAGTAGATATGCTTCAGGAGACGCAGGCCAGGGTCATGAGGATGGACGACCGGCTCACACGAGTGGAGGATATGATGGACTGGGTCATCCAACACATGGTCGCAGACTATGCCGCCTCCGGTACACCGTTGCTGTCACCGCCACCTAGACGGTTAGGTCATGACGGTGCTAGCACATCTGGCGCGGGCAGGTCAGTTAGAGGGGAGATGCTGACATGACGGGTTATATAGATATTTTGTTTCTTTTTTATGTACAAATTCATTGTATTTATATATGCGATTTTAGTTATGATGTTTTTGTTATATTTATGATGGATTTTATATTTGGGTTTTGTTTGTTTGTTTGTTTGTTTGTTTGTTTATAATGGTAACTATATACAATGTTTTTAATTTTGATAATATTGTAAATTATATATGTATGAACCAACTTGTTATGTAATTATATAATAACAACCGATTTTTACAAACTCGTAATTTGATAAAAGTAAATTAAACACAAACCGTCACATTAATAATAACAATCGATTTTTACTAATTCGGAATTTGATTAAGAAAAAATTAAACACAAACCGTCACATATATAATAACAAGCAATTTTTACCAATTGTTAGCGGTGTTATACTATAATCGTATTCGATATCAATATTCGTTTTTATGGTTTTCGACGAGTCTAAGCGATGTCGATCAAACAAAAAAAATATTTGTAATATGATAAAATAAAAGTTAACACAAAACACAAACTCGTATGTCAAGATTAGGTTCAACCGTGTGATAAAATAAAAATAAATACAAACTAGTTTGATTAAAAAAATTATAATATGTCACGGTTTGGCTAAACTGTGACATATACACCACCAAACTCTAAAACCAAACTCTTAAAAAAACGGAACACACCCCAATAATTAAGACACCCCCAGTAATTAACCCGATCCCAAGGTATGGATGTTCTCTGAATTGTAACCATCAGGGTTAGACCTCACCGTGAGGGTTAGTTTCTACACCGGACCTAACGGTCACGGTGAGCCAAACCGTAATTGTTAGGTCGGGTTTTCTCCAAAATTCCTACGGTGTCTCCAGAATTTCCGTTCTATAAAGAAATCTCATGTATGTTTATTTTCGATTTAATGTTTCCATTTTTAATCTTAGCATTGAATTTATAATTATAATTTGATATACTGAAACGTTTCTTTAATTCAGACTATTTCTTGTTTTTCTCCGACTTAAATTAGATTTTTCTTATTTTAAAATACAGTTGTCAATGAAAAGTTCAAAAAGAGAACGTTCACCTTTTTGTAACATCAAAATATAAATCTAATATATATAGCCTAAAATATCCTAATAATGATTTTTATTCATCTCAAAGTAAAAAAACTCCAATTAAACTTATTCCGAAGGCGTCGAAATTAGCTCGTCATACAGTTGGATTTATTACCCGCGATATACCATTCTCGTTAACTATAATATCGAACTTCAACACTACAAAACAAACAATACAAATTATAAATAAAAACAGTACAAAATCCAATCAGATAACACGAAATTTAATCAGACAACATAATTTTAAAATAGACAATACAAAATCCAATCAGATAACACAAATTTTAAAAAAGCAAACACTATAATTTTAGAAAAGATGGTACGTTTTTTTTAACATTTTTAGGCTAAAATTATTTTAAGATAAACTTCTTCCATATAATTGTTGTATAATTATTTTAGCAAAGACATATATTTAAATTAAAAATTTTAGTTTCATTTTTTTCTCAAAAACTGAACAAAAAAATCCAACTTGTTTTATAACGCATACCCTTACCAAGTATTGTAATATACCAAGTTATAGTAAATAGAGGCATGTGAACAAAAATTTTAATTAACATCCACTTGATTCTTAGCCATTTAAGAAGTGAAATATGCGGTTGATAAGAAAGATAAAGTGATAGAAGAGAAGGATGATTTTAAGCCACACCCTCACTTGTGGATTGGAGATGAACAAACATTTTTTTTGGAACTACTCTTTCAATCATCATCTTCTTATATTGCTTCCGTCCAAACCTTGCATCGTTGGTTTAAACACATCCAAAAATCAATTTTTTCATGAAAATGTAGTGTATGAACGTAAATGGTAGACTGCAATTTTTTGTTTTTATTTTTTATTAATCACAAAAACCTAATCACAAAAATACAACTGTATAACCCAAAGATTAAAAACAAATAGTATGGTTGTGGGTTATCTGGTAACCAAGTTTTATGGTTTAGATGTGTTTAAATTTAGGGTTATAATTGATTATAATAATATCGATTTTAATTTATAGGCCGAGATTTATTGTAACTTAAAAAATATTTACAAACACTCCCAACTTAAGCTTATCCTTCTCCGACGATTTTTTTAACTGGGAGTTAACTCCCACTATTTTTTTGATGAATTTGGGCCAACTTTAAGTCACTTTTAATGTCGCTGCCACGCAACTTCCATCGGATCCCTTTTTTGTTGTCTAGTCTCCAACATCACCTGAAATCTACCATCAATGAGTCAAGTCTTTCAAATCAGGTGGTGAATATTGACTTGGTGAATATTGACTGGTTTCAGGGTGTAAAAGTTTCAGATTAATGAATCTAATGGTTAATTTCAACTTTCTGCTTAGTGTTTTGACCATATAAGTAGTCCAGTCATAAAAAAAGTAATGGTGTTAACTCTGAGTTACTAAGAGAACGTTGAAGAAAAATAAGCTCAAACTTTGAAGTGTTTGTAAACATTTTCTAAGTTGGATTAACCACGACTAATAAATAAAAGTCGAGATTATTAAAACCTAATAACCCTTAAATTTATAAAAATAATGAAACTAATTAAACGACCTTAAAACCAATAATTTTCTTTAATAACATATTATATGAATAAAAAGAGTACACTTTCTTTCTCGTTCTTGAGGTTTGTTCAATATTGCTATTTTCATCTAACTAGCTAGTGTTTAACATCAACGCGCGTTGCGCGAGTGATAACCGGTTTGAAACAATTTTAAAAATGTATAACTTAGGGCTCAGAATTAGTGTTCAGTTGCGGCTGCTAACAATAATTGGTAGCCACGCCTAAGCAACTGAAACCACTCTTGAATCTCATCATAGCCCTCGAAACATGTTAGTAACAAAGAAACCAGTGATGAACATTGAGCAAAATCCAAATCTCAGATGAGATCGTCCTCATCATCATCGACACATTCCCTCGATAAATTACATCTACCCAACCACATGTATAAACCGTTATACAATAAATGGGTTTCTGAAGGATATGAAAGAAAGGGGCAACAATAATGGTTGCGCCACCATTGCCGCCGTCTCTCATACCAAGAAGCCCATTGCGTGGTCTGCCAAACCACATAAGGATGATCGACCGACAATCGACCCCACCGGCATAACCAAACATGCCCGGAAAACCGCCGGCTCCTTTACCTCGACCGCATAGGGGAGGCGAAACGGTGGCAGATCCGACCACCACCGACATAGAGAAGAACAGATGAGGTTGCACCAAAACCCACAAAACCCTCATAAAAGGGAAATGGACAAAAGGCAGAGACAGATGAGCACCGACGAGAAAAAGAGGGACCGGTGGCCCAACCCGTCGCCACTGACAACAATATCGGCGAGTAGACGGGAGAGCAGACCGCTCGCCACCGCCAACTCCACCACAAAAACCCAGAAAAACTCTTATAAAAGGGGAATCAAAAGTAACAAACAAACAAAGCAAACCATACATACATACATACATACAGGAGGTAGAGAAAGGAAACAGATGCGATACGACACACGGGAGACGGGGAAACGATAGCCAAGCCGGAGCGACCGCCTCCACCACCTCCGGCACCATCAGACATTGATTTCGCCCTTTCTCACTCTATCATTTGTACTACTATTTCTCTCTCTAAAATCTGTCTGTTGCAGGCGGTGGCGGTTCATGCGGTGGCGGTGGCGTCGACTATTCGCGGTGGCGGTGGCGTCGGCTGTTCGCGGTGGCGCCAGTGAGCGGCGGTGGCGGTGGCGGTGGCGGTAGCGAGCGGCGGTGGCATCACACATCTGAGAAAATGAGGGCATTTCCCCCATATAAACAGGTAGAGGCCAGAGGGGGTAAAACGCAAAAGAGGAAAGATGTGTGGCCAAAATCAGAAAACCACAAAAACAACTGCTCATTCCATTTGGTTTTTAAATATATAGGATAATTTGAAAAGTTTTAAATCATTATAGTCATTTAATTTTCATTTCTAATCTTAATATTATTAGAGTATTTTCTTAGTTTATTAAATGACTAAGATCCCTTTCTAGTTAAAAGATTATAAAAAAATAAGACCAATAATCCCACTATTTTAAATATATCTTTATATTCTTTCTCTCTCTCTCTCTCTATTACTGCAACCACTTCATTCTTCCTGACAAGTGTAACACCCGGTTACTTTTAACAAAAAAATAAAGTGAAGAAAAAGAAAGAAAAGATATTCTACCCAAGTTGAGGGGTAAATAGTGTCAAAAGGACAAAAATAAAAAGTGGGTGCATAAAGGAGATATGGCAGCCCATAATCTCCTGCACACTTCATTTCATTCGATTCTAGAGAGAGAAAGAGCAGAATTAGGGTTTTGAAGGAAGAACAAGAAGAAGTTGAATTCGAGGTAAGAAATTCATGGTTTTTAAGTGTTCTTAACTGATCTTGCCTTGGTTGTATGCTTATGTGTGTAGTGTGTGTTTGGGTGTGTGTTTTTAGTGGGTTTCTAGGCGGTTGAACTCAATTGCAAACGAGTTTGGGAGAAGCCATACTCAAGAGCTGCAAAGGTCAGTTCTAAGACCCCTATTTTACACGTTTTTGAATGATTTTGGGGCTGGAACATATCTGAACACTGTTTCGGGTATTTGGGTGTTTAACCCGTGTATGTATATATGTGTAAGTGTATGATTCGTTTGGGGCTGTTATGGACATAAGATTCCTAAGGCATCTATGAATTTTAGTATGATGTTTATGATGTTTAGTTTGTTCTAAGTGTGTAGTATGGTAGATCTGTGCTAAGGATGAGTTAAGATGATGATTGAGATCTGAAAAAGGCCCAAGTTAAATTGCAAGTCCATTTAACTCAGCCTTATTAACTAATGCGGATAGCCAGGGAAATGCGGCTAAGACATTTAACTCAGCCGCATTAACTAATGCGGATAGCCAGGGAAATGCGGCTAAGGCATTTAACTCAGCCACATTAACTAATGCGGATAGCCTAGGAAATGCGGCTAAGGCATTTAACTCAGCCGCATTAACTAATGCGGATAGCCGGGGAAATGAGGCTAAGGAATTTACCCAACCGCATCAACTAATGCGGATAGTCAAACGAATGCTGACAAGACGTTTGTTATTCCGCATTTGCTACAGTTCATCCGCATTCGTTACAGTTCATCCGCATTTGCTACAGTTCATCAGTAATTCTCGGCCATAGAGTTATGTAGGCATGATGATGATAGTGATGCATGTTTATGTATGATGTTTGTATGTTAGGTATGATGTAGCCCTATATGATGGTAATGACTGATGACTTGTAAATATCAATGTTCCTTGTTTCGATACGTGTTTATCTTTCCGTGACTTTACGTGTTATGATTAATAAATGAAACGAAAGTAATAAGAAATGTAAAGTGAAAGATAATGAAAGAGAAACATGATGAACGAATGCATGCATTAATGAATGAACGAATGAATGTAAGAAAAGGTTTGCAAGCAAATGTATGGAGGTGCACACCCATTGAAGGTGTTAGCTCAATGGTGTGCGGGTTAGCTACCCCGAAGGATGCACATTGGGGTCAGTCTTTGTGATTGACCATATGTATGGGATCCTTGCCGCTTACCCTACGTGACTGGATTAGCAGTAGTGCACAATGTACGTGATTAATCATCACAGGTCCAGCACCAGCAGTAGTACACAATGTTCGGGGTATAGCACATGGCATTGATCCAGAATGAATGAGGGAAGATAAGTGGTGCATGTACCTACCCTAGGTGACTGGATGAGCAGTAGTGCACAACGTTCGTGATTAATTATCACAGGTCCAGCACCAACAGTAGTGCATAATTTTCGGGGTATTGTACATGTCACCGAATGTAATAAACGTACGAATGAATGTAATGAACGTATGAATGAATGCAACGAACGTACGGACGAATGTAATGAATGTATGAATGTATGTAAGAATTGTACGAACAAAGAAAGAATGTGTATCATAACGATGAACGGTACACGAACGAAAGCTAATGAATGAATGAATGATAAAGATAATAATAATATTATCTATGTGTACGTATGTTGTGTGATGGCACGTATGTAAGAACGGTTTTAACAAAAGAACGGTATGTTTATTATAAAACTAGAACTCACTCAGCAACGCTGACTTTTTATGTGTTTCTAGTTGGCAGGTAGTGTTGCTGAGGATAGCACGAGGCGGCTACTCAGCTCTTTTAGGATGGCATTCCTTCGTTAATATTTTTGCAATATATTATGTTGCATGTATTTATAAAACATAATGGTGTTTGTAAAGGATTCGGATAAACGGGATTGCCTAAGGAATCCTCTTACTACTAAAAGTCACTGGTTATGACTATTTTGTAATTGAATAACGATGTATTACGTTGCAAAAGCTTTTATGATGAAATGAGATGTCTCTTTTGAATGTTTCCGCTGCAATGTTATTTAAAATATAAGAAAACGTATGTTTTATGTGCAATGATTGACCAGCTGTAAGCGTCCCGGGAACGGGTCCTTACAAGTTGGTATCAGAGCCAAAGTTTAAGTGAAATAGGTAAATTTTCAAAATAAACCTTAACTTAAACTGAAAATGGGACGGAAAGGGAAGGGATGCCAACCTGAGTAGCTGCGTGCCATCAGGTATTTTCTTAGAGTTAACCGGTATTATGTGCGCATGTTATGTGCTTATGTGTTACTGTTAGATTTAGATACTAATGTAGTCAGGATAGGCAATGCTCAGGGTACGAAGAGTAAAGTAAGTGGCTAATCACAACTGGCTACTGTAATTAGGGACTTACTATACTTGACATAAACTGAGCTATTCCCTTGAATGACCGTATTGGTGTTTGGATCTTTCAGTGAGTGTTAGAGGATGGCCGGTGGTAGATCATTCAAAGCTTCACATGGTGTAGGTGGTGGCGGACGTGGTGCTGAACCACGGGCCACAAGAGGAAGGCCTAGGGTGGAGAGAGTGGTTCCTGAAGAACCCGGGACCCCTCATCAGGAGGGTGTAGAAGAGAGCGTGAATTTGAGAGCCTCGGTAAAAGAGGTAGTGGTTGAAGAGGTGCATCAAGTCATGCAGACAATCTTACCATCTGTGGTGACCGAAGTGATAAAGGCTGTCCGGGAAGGAGAAAGAAAAGAGAGGAATAGGTCCTCAGGAAGACAGGAGCAACCAGAGCCGGAAACGGTTCTTTCTGATGATGAAGAGGAAGAGGAGGAGGAGCCTGTGCATGAGTCGGCACGAGGCTGTAATTATGGTGCGTTTATGAGGTGCAAGCCCCTACCTTTGATGGTAATGGCATTGCTACTACTGCTCACCGATGGGTGAGGGAAATGGAGGCTGTTCTCGATATCAACGAGTGCCGGGAGGACCAAAAGGTGAAGTTCGCTACCCACTCTTTCGTGAATTCGACTCTGTGCTGGTGGGACAATATAGTCCAAGCCAAGGGTAGCAGAGCCATCGGGAGGATGAGATGGTCTGAACTGAAGAAGCTGGTGATTGAGGAATTTTGTCCTCACCGGCAAATGGATAAAGTTGAGAGAGAGTTCCTGCAGCTGGAGGCGGGAACGATGATGCATTAGCAGTACACTACAAAGTTTAACAAGATGGCACGTCTGGTGCCAGATCAGGTGACACCTCTGTCGCGAAAGATCAAGAGGTATATTCAGGGTTTGCCGACGGATATCGCAGATATATGATCGCCGCCGACCGGACACCTTTAGGTCGGCGGTGGACTTGACGGGGAGACTATACGATGAAAGGGTAGTGGCGGTGGTGGCTGAAGGTAGTAGGAAGGGTGGTGGTGACAGGAATAGGAATAGGAACAGGTTTGGTCGGGGTAATGCTTCGACAAGCAACAAGAAGGCCCGGGTGGATGACCGTCGTGTAGCCACGCCGGGTACGGGACTGAAAAGGTGTGGTAAATGTGGGAAGGAGCATAGTGGGGAGTGTAGACTGGGGTTGAACGTCTGTTTCAAGTGTGGAAAGCCTGGTCATATGGCTAGAGAGTGTAAGGGCATGAGGTGCTTCAACTGTGGGGAGAGTGGTCATATGAATAAAGACTGCAAGAAGCCAAGGGCTGAGGGTTCCGGCGTGAAGAAGATAGGGAATGAAGGACCAAGGGCAAGCGCCAGAGCATTCACGATGATGCAGGAGGAGGCTAGGACGGACCCTGACATTGTGTCTGGTACATTTCTGGTGAACCAAACTTTAGCCTCTGTATTATTTGATTCGAGTGCCAGTAGGAGTTTTATTTCTGCTGCATTCTGTGCCAAACTACTTGTTAGTAGTAGACGTGTCGACGTACCGTTCGATGTAGAAACTACGATAGGTAAGTCTACCAGGATTTCCGAGGTGATAGACGGTTGTGATGTGCAATTAGTGGGCCACAAATTTCCTGTTAGACCATTTGTGATGACCTTAGGTGGTTTTGATTTGGTGCTTGGGATGGATTGGTTGGCGGCCTTCGAGGCGAATATAGTGTGTCGAAAGAAGATGATTCGTTTGATAGCGCCTAACGGGAGTTTGGTAACTGTTTATAGAGATCGGGTCACAACGATTCTGAAGGTGATCTCAATGGCGGTGGTAGGAAAATGTATGAGGCATGGATGTAGCGCCTACTTATGTTATGTAAAGGATGTGGAAACACTAACACCACAACTATCCGATGTGCCGGATGTATGTGACTTTCCAGACGTGTTTCCCGAAGACTTGTCGGGAGTGCCACCTGACCGAGAGATTGAGTTTCAGATTGATCTGATACCAGGTTCCCAACCTGTTGCCAAAGCACCGTATCGATTGGCTCCGACAGAGATGAAAGAATTGATGGAACAGTTGGAAGAGCTGCTGGATAAGGGTTTATTAGACCAAGTATCTCACCTTGGGGTGCTGGTCCTATTTGTGAAGAAGAAGGATGGTAGTATGAGGATGTGTATCGACTACCGTGAGCTGAACAAGTTAACGGTGAAGAATCGATACCCCTTGCCGAGAATCGACGATTTGTTTGATCAACTTCAGGGTGCCAGTTGGTTTTCACGGATAGATCTTCGATCGGGCTACCATCAGCTAAAGGTGAAAGAGCAGGATATTCCTAAAACAGCTTTTCGCACGCGCTACGGTCACAACGAGTTTCTTGTCATGTCTTTTGGATTGACCAATGCACCAGCTGCTTTTATGGACCTGATGAACAGAGTGTGTCGGCCGATGTTAGATAAATCAGTGATTGTGTTTATTGATGATATCCTGATTTATTCGAAGAGCGAGGTGGAGCATGCCGGTCACATTCGAGAGGTGTTGGAGACGTTGAGAATGGAGAAACTGTATGCCAAGTTCTCCAAGTGCGCTTTCTGGTTGCGCGAAGTTCAGTTCTTGGGTCACGTGGTGAATCCGGAGGGGATTATGGTGGATCCGACAAAGGTGGAAGCGGTGATGCAATGGAAGTCTCCAAAGACGCCATCCAAGATCCGTAGTTTCTTGGGTTTGGCGGGCTATTATAGAAGATTCATTCAAGACTCTCCAAAATCGCTTCTCCACTAACCAAGTTGACCTGGAAAGATGTAAAGTTTGTATGGGGTCAAGCTCAAGAGAAGGCGTTCGAAGAATTGAAGGCGAGGTTGACCCAAGCTCCTATTCTGTCATTACCCGATGGAAGCGAAGATCTGGTGGTTTATTCTGATGCTTCCTATTCGGGATTAGGATGCGTGTTAATGTAGAGGGGAAAAGTTATAGCCTATGCATCCCAACAGTTGAAAGTTCATAAGGTTAACTATCCTACTCATGAGTTGGAGCTAGCAGCTGTGGTCTTTGCATTAAAGATTTGGAGGCACTATCTCTACGGGACGAAGTGCACCATATTTACCAACCACAAGAGCTTGAAGTACTTCTTCGAGCAGAAGGATTTGAACATGAGGCAAAGGCGATGGTTGGAGCTTATAAAGGATTATGATTGCGAGATCCATTATCATCCGGGCAAAGCCAACGTGGTGGCGGATGCCCTTAGCCAAATGGAGAGGCCCAAGCCGATTAGGGTGAAGGCGTACCAGCTGATTATGACCTTGGATGTGATGAAGCAAGTCAAAGAGTTTCAAGATGAGGCACTGAAAGAAGATCATCTTAACTCCGAAAGAATAAGAGGTGTGGTCGCAGAGTTGGGTGAAAGCACATTTGGTGTTAGAACCCGGTTTGGGCGAATGTGGATTCCTCGTCTTGGGGATCTACGAGTGAATATTATGGATGAAGCTCACAAGACTCGATACTCTATTCATCCCGGTGCTACAAAGATGTATCAAGTCATGAAGAAATATTATTGGTGGCCGGGTATGAAGCGTGACGTGGTGGAGTATGTGAGTAAGTGCCTTACTTGTTTGCAAGTGAAGGCCGAGCACCAAAAACCGTATGGAAAGATTCAACCTTTGGATATACTGGAGTGGAAGTTGGAGCACATCACCATGGATTTCATTACGAAGTTTACTCCGAAAGGGTATGATGCTATATGGGTGATCGTTGACCGCTTGGCGAAGAGTGCTCACTTCCTACCGATGCGCGAGACGTATTCATCCGAGAGGTTGGCTGATCTTTTCATCAAGGAGATTGTGACCCGTCATGGTATGCCGGTGTCGATTGTGTCTGATCGCAACACCCAGTTTACCTCCAAATTCTGGAAGAAATTCCACGATGCCATAGGGACGAGATTACATATTAGCACGGCTTATCATCTCCAAACTGATGGTCAGTCAGAAAGTACTATTCAGATATTGGAGGACATGCTTCGGGCATGTGTGATTGATTTGGGGGAAGTTGGGATGACCACCTACCGTTAGCTGAATTCTCATACAACAACAGCTATCATGCCAGCATTGGCATGCCACCTTATGAGATGCTATACGGTAGGAGATGCATGACACCAGTATGTTGGGGTGATATTGGTCATAAAGAGTTAGGAAGCGTCGAAGTGATCGAGGCTACGACTGAAAAGCTCGAAAAGATCAAGGCCTTCATAAAGGCAGCCAAAGACAGACAGAAGTCGTATGCTGATAAACGACGCAGGCCGATTGAGTTGCAGGTGGGTGACCGGGGTTATGTTGAAGGTCTCACCTTGGAAGGGTATCTTTCATTTCAGAAAGCCGGGCAAGTTAAGCCCGAGGTACATAGACCCTTTCCGAATTATTGCTCGAGTAGGAGAGGTAGCCTATAGATTGGAGTTAGCCGATGAGTTAAGTGGAATTCACCCGACATTCCATGTATCTCATCTAAGAAAGTGCTTAGCTGATGAAGACATGATTGTTCCATTGGAGGATATCCAAGTAGACGAACGACTCAATTACGTAGAGTAACCAGTGGCAATCATTGACCGAAAAGAGAAGAGATTGAGGAATAAAGTGGTCCCACTTGTGCGTGTACAGTGGAAGCACAGAAAGGGATCTGAGTCTACGTGGGAGACTAAAGAAGAAAAGAGACAGCATTACCCACGTTTTGTTCGAGGAATAACAGGTTTCAGGGACGAAACCTATTTAAGGGGGTGGACTTGTAACACCCGGTTATTTTTAACAAAAAGAATAAAGTGAAGAAAAATAAAGAAAAGATATTCTACCCAAGTTGAGGGGTAAAAAGTGTCAAAAGGACAAAAAGAATAAAAGTGGGTGCATAAAGGAGATATGGCAGCCCATAATCTCCTGCACACTTCATTTCATTCGATTCTAGAGAGAGAAAGAGTAGAATTCGGGTTTTGAAGGAAGAACAAGAAGAAGTCGAATTCGAGGTAAGAAATTCATGGTTTTTAAGTGTTCTTAATGATCTTGCCTCGGTTGTATGCTTATGTGTGTAGTGTGTGTTCGGGTGTGTGTTTTTAGTGGGTTTCTAGGCGGTTGAACTCAATTGCAAACGAGTTTGGGAGAAGCCATACTCAAAAGCTGCAAAGGTGAGTTCTAAGACCTCTATTTTACACGTTTTGAATGATTTTGGGGCTGGAACACATCTGAACATTGTTTCGGGTATTTGGGTGTTTAACCGTGTATGTATATATGTGTAAGTGTATGATTCGTTTGGGGGCTGTTATGGACATAAGATTCCTAAGGCATCTATGAATTTTAGTATGATGTTTATGATGTTTAGTTTGTTCTAAGTGTGTAGTATGGTAGATCTGTGCTAAGGATGAGTTAAGATGATGATTGAGATCTAAAAAAGGCCCAAGTTAAATTGCAAGTCCATTTAACTCAGCCGTATTAACTAATGCGGATAGCCAGGGAAATGCGGCTAAGGCATTTAACTCAACCGCATTAACTAATGCGGATAGCCAGGGAAATGCGACTAAGGCATTTAACTCAGCCGCATTAACTAATGCGGACAGCCCGGGAAATGCGGCTAAGGCATTTAACTCAACCGCATTAACTAACGCGGATAGCCGGGGAAATACGGCTAAGGCATTTAACTCAACCGCATTAACTAATACGGATAGCCGGGGAAATGCGGCTAAGGCATTTACCCAACCGCATCAACTAATGCGGATAGTCAAACGAATACGGACAAGACGTTTGTTATTCCGCATTTGCTACAGTTCATCCGCATTCGTTATAGTTCATCCGCATTTGCTACAGTTCATAAGTAATTCTCGGCCTTAGAGTTATGTAGGCATGATAATGATAGTGATGCATGTTTATGTATGATGTTTGTATGTTAGGTATGATGTAGCCCTATATGATGGTAATGACTGATGACTTGTAAACGTCAATGTTCCTTGTTTTGATACGTGTTTATCTTTCTGTGACTTTACGTGTTATGATTAATAAATGAAACGAAAGTAATAAGAAATGTAAAGTGAAAGATAATGAAAGAGGAACATGATGAACGAATGCATGCATTAATGTATGAACGAATGAATGTAAGAAAAGGCTTGCAAGCAAATGTATGGAGGTGCACACCCATTGAAGGTGTTAGCTCAACGGTGTGCGGGTTAGCTACCCCGAAGGATGCACATTGTGGTCAGTCTTTGTGATTGACCATATGTATGGGATCCTTGCCGCTTACCCTAGGTGACTGGATCAGCAGTAGTGCAAAATGTTCGTGATTAATCATCACAGGTCCAGCACCAGCAGTAGTGCACAATGTTCGGGGTATAACACATGGCATTGATCTAGAATGAATGAGGGAAGATAAGTGGTGCATGTACCTACCCTAGGTGACTGGATCAGCAGTAGTGCACAACGTTCGTGATTAATTATCACAGGTCCAGCACCAGCAGTAGTGCACAATGTTTGGGGTATTGTACATGTCACCGAATGTAATGAACGTACGAATGAATGTAATGTACGTATGAATGAACGCAACGAACGTACGGATGAATGTAATGAATGTATGAATGTATGTAAGAAACGTACGAACAAAGAAAGAATGTGTATGATAACGATGAACGGTACACGAACGAAAGCTAATGAATGAATGAATGATAAAGATAATAATAATATTATCTATGTGTACATATGTTGTGTGATCGCACGTATGTAAGAACGGTTTTAACAAAAGAACGTTATGTTTTATTATAAAACTAGAACTCACTCAACAACACTGACTTTTATGTGTTTCCAGTTGGCAGGTAGTGTTGCTGAGGATGGCACGAGGCGGCTACTCAGCTCTTTTGGGATGGCATTCCTTCGTTAATATTTTTTCAATATATTATGTTGCATGTATTTATAAAACATAATGGTGTTTGTAGAGGATTCGGATAAACGGGATTACCTAAGGAATCCTCTTACTACTAAAAGTCACTGTTTATGACTATTTTGTAATTGAATAACGATGTATTACTTTGCAAAAGCTTTTATGATGAAATGAGATGTCTCTTTGAATGTTTCCGCTGCAATGTTATTTAAAATATCAGAAAATATATGTTTTATGTGCAATGATTGACCAGCTGTAAGCGTCCCGGGAACGGGGCTTTACAGCAAGTTCGCCATCCTCTTCGGCATCCCAACCAACAACCAATTAGGGTTCCCGAATTTGTTTCCCAACCCACCTATTGCACTTTCTGGTCCTCTATAAACACAAAATCATTCTATCCATAGTCAAAGCCTAGATCAATCGAACCCAAATTCAAAAACTCGATGAAAACAATAACAAACCAAAATATAACAAAGTGATACATAGTTGATGTGGAACAAAAAATAACTATCCCACTTAAATTTTCGATAACTTTTGTTAACATGTTATACATCCACTGTAACTGATATTCCAAGGAGCACTAGGTAACCTTGAAATCAAACTCTAATAATGTGTTAGTTTATAAACCATCAGGTTTGAGATTCTCACTAAAACTAAGCCATTAATGTTTCTTTATTATGCATTCATAATTGTTATATGAACTCCTGTTGGTGTACTCAAGTTTGAAATTATAATCTCATAGGCGTCCACTAAACATAAGTTTCCACCAATTATGAAAATTCTTCAACTTGCAATCAATATCGATAACTTTGACTTCCCAACTCTTCTACTTGAACTCATCGGTTACTTTACAAAAATGTGTAGGATTCTATGTGCCCAAGACACTTAGTATATTGATGTGGTTAGTACGTTATGATCCAAGTCGGGTTATACCCAATAACAAGCTTAGCAAACACCAATTAATATTTAATTGATGATATGATCATGCAATTAAATATTTACACCAATTTAGAAAATGGGTTTTCTAAATAAGTTGTATATGAGATGGAACAATTTATTAGGATATTTGTTCAATAATATTATTTGTAATGTTATTTAAGTAAGTTAGATAACATTATAAATTAATAATGGGAGTGTATGGATTATACAATTAAAAGGATAGTTGTATATATCTAATAAGAAGACTAGACAATATATGTGTGTGTTAATACTTAATTTTATAAAAAGAGACCACTTTGTTCACTATGTGGCCGTCCCCTCTCTCCCATGCATGTGTGTGATAGTGCTTTCTTTTATTCCCTTGATAAGACCAACACATGCATGCCTTTTGAGTTCCACTAAGTTGACATTGATAAGAACACACACATGGTCATTGTCTAGTACCATTAACTAGAAAAACACTCTCATCTTTTCATTCATAACACATGCAACACAAGACCAAAAAACACTCCCTCTCTCTCTAAAAGGTTATGGACTGCAGCAGTGTTTAAAGGGGGTTTTGGAGCTTGTTTTGGTGTTTTTTTCCTAACAAGAAGGTGGTTTGCAAAGAGCTTGGGGTATACAAGCTTGAGGACTTCTAATCTTGAAGTCTTGGTCGATTTTCAGCATCATCCAACATCCTTTTTGTGTCGTTTTGCTACTGCTGAAAGGTAGAAATCACAGCTCAACATACCTGTGATTTTATGTAGTTTTACATATGTTCATAGCTTGTTTATTCACATATTATGATCCTTTGTTATATGGGTTTGTTTTATACATATATTTGACATCTAAAGCATGATTTTTCAGTTTATAATAATGTTTGAAAGCATAAATATCCGCTGCGTTTTTCTGAAAGTTTAAATGGTTAAACTATGATTTTATGTTCTAACAAACCCTACAATGGCATCAAGAGCCGGTTATGTGGATAACTTGCTTGTTCTTATCCTTTAAAATCGGTTTTAGAGGATGATTATAAACTCATAATAGGCTGATTTTGGTTGATTGAACAAACCCCATGTCTTTCAAAGTTATATCTTCATGCTTATGATTAAACTTTGAAAGATAGGAATGTCAATTGGTTGATATATTTGGATGTTGTTTGTTTGGACAAACAAACCCTAATTTTCAGTTTATGTTGGCTGAAAATTTGGGGTTTGATGGGGTTTATTTAGTTTGTTGAATGATGTTTATGATTGTTCATATGATAGTGCATAACCTAGCCTTTGACCTTGTGTTGTTTGGATGTATGCAATGTTTGCTTTTGATTTATTCAATAGGGTTGTATATTAATTTGTGCTTTGTTTAAAAATGTAATTTGTCTATTTATTCATTGGAATGTAATAATAGATTAGGAGTAATTTTCTTTTACTAGAAAATATGTATTAGGATATATATTTTGTAAAAGAAGATGCTCGGGAAGGAAGCACAAGAGGAAGACACAAAAGAAGGACTTGAAGCATATGGATGCAAGTTCAAGTGGGAGTCTATGAAGACCTTAATTTTGTGTTGTATTCAACCCTTAGGAAAGACCAAATGACCACACTTGTGATGGCAAACAAGTGTGGTCACAATAGTAGCTATGGTTATGCACATTGTGGTTGTTTATATTATGCTTGTTTGATTATGATTTTATGAATGATTGTATGATATTTGGATATGATAAACAATCTTAATAAAAATGATCTTAACAAGCTAATATAAAATGGTTCTTAATCATTAAGTGTTAATAAATGGTTATTAAAATGATTAATGGTTTTATAATAAAATGAGTTTATTAAAAGAACCATAGGGTATCTTGTATTGAAAGCATGCAAATACAAGTACATAGAGTTTTCTAAACTAGAATCATGAAAACTTTAAATACTTAACAAACAAGTTTATGTAAGGCCCCTATCCTAGGAAACCTCACAGTTGGTCATTCACAGCAAAAGTATAGATTATAGCAATCATTTACTTATATATGTATATATATATTGCAGCGGAAAAATACAGTAATTGCAATTCATTAGAACGTAGTTAACTTAAAATATAAACATTGTCTTTAAACATCAAAAACTCTTTAAAGTCCTCTTATATTGTTCTTCATCAGGGATGCCAGTCTTTAGATGCCAAGAAGCTTCAGATCCATGCTTCCATCCTTAAGCCCTACCGCTCAACTATCAACTGATATGCATACAAAAGTTAGCTTCGCTGAGTGAATTCTAGGTTTACTTTGTTAAATAACTTTTGTAAGAGGTATTAGCTTTAACAGTTGAAAATAATCTTCATCTATCAGGACGTTAATACACACGGGCTATCACTTTATCGGTACTTTCCCTTTACTTGTTAATTATTACTCTTCTTTATCCGTCAATTCCCTGTCACTATCGGTGCCTATGATAAACACAAGACTTTACCGACACGCCAATCCAGGCCTTACTGTCGTACCCAAAGAGGCCATTATTGTCATGCCAATCCAGGCCTTACTGACCTGCCTGTTCGAGCATTTACTTTACTGTCATGAGGGCACAACAAATGCAACCCTCCTCTGTCATCTGCTTGCAAGGCTTTACTTTCTCAAGGTACACGTTATGGGCCCAATAACAGTTCTTTAAGTTTCACTTATATCTTTAGTTTTCACATACACTTAACACATAATAAGAAGCAAACTCTTAGTCTAAGCATTCACATTTCATCAATCATGAGAGATAAACTAGATAACTGACCCTCGCGGGACAGCGGGGGTTCGGGGGCGGCAGCCCCTGATAGCGGGGTTCTAGGGGCGGCAGCCCCTAGTGGGGTCCAAGGGGCAACACCCTGGCTGGGGCGGGCTGCCAGGTCAGCGCACCCGAAATTATTTTGAACTATTTAAATGGCACATTTTTCTTTAGAAAATTCTATTTTTGATAAAAGGTCTTAAAAACTGTCATCATAAAAGTATGTATTTTAGTATGCATATCACCCCAAAACATTGAAAACGGGTAAAGGAGGGGTCTAGAACTCACCTGAACTTAGCAAAATCGCTTCAATTCTAAGTCACTTAAGCTATAGTCCAATTACACGAGCTGCACGGAAGTTAATACCCAAAAACGTCATTTTCTTCACAATTTCGCTGACAGTTTCGCTGGCAGTTTCGCTGGCAGTTTCGCTACCAGTTTCGCTGGGCAGCACTTCTGTCAGTTTCGCTGGACAGATTTGCTGCCATGAGCGCTCAACTTTCGTTGGAATTTCCTAGATTCGCTAAGTCTATAGGTCAACCTAGGCACTAGCGAAATTACTAACGAAACTGTAGTTTCGCTCAAGGGAAACTGTAGTTTCGCTCAAGGGAAACTGTAGTTTCGCTGGAATTCTCTTAGTTTCGCTGGATGAGTGCACAGTTTCGCTGGATGAGTGCACAGTTTCGCTGGATCGGGGCACAGTTTCGCTGGATGAACAAAAATGAAGAACCAGCCGTTTTTAACCCAAAATCTTAACTTTTTACGTCCAAATCCTTGGTTTACCTTCCATGAAATCATTTCTAACCTTTTTACACGTTTTCATACGTAAAAATTTAACCTTTTTGTGTTTCTTTGAAACTTTTCAAAACCCAAAACCCTAGAATCCGGGTTTGATCTACAGAAAGGTTTAGGGGTCGATTCTTACCTAGATTTGTTGCTCTTTTCTTAGGGTTTGATGCTCCAACACCCAGATCTTCAATCCTTCAACCTTTGAAGCTCCAAATCTTGAATTTTCTTCACTTTCTCTCTCTACTTTCTCTCTCTACGAATTTTGGGGGCTAGGGTTGATATGCTGGAAATGAGGCTGTTCATGCATGTTTAAGGGCTGATTAAGAGCCCTTAAACCTATCAAAACATAGCCCATTAAGGTTAATTTAGTCCATAGCCCACTAATTTGCCTTTCTTTCTTAAATTAACCCTTAAAAGCCCATTATTATTATATGGCTCGCTTCGGGAAATTTCGGGGCGTTACAAGTCTCCCCCTTATTTAGGTTTCGTCCTCGAAACTGCCTCGTCGTTAAACAGATCGGGGTATTGTCGTCTCATTTCCTCCTCGGATTCCCAGGTGGCATCTGACCCCTTTCGGTGTTTCCATTGCACTTTGACTTGCTTGACTACTTTGTTTCTCAATTTTTCTCCTTCCGGTCCAATATAGCCACTGGTTGCTCTACATAATTCAGCTTCTCGTCCACTTCGATGTCGTCTAGAGGCACAACTGCCTCATCCGGTGCTAAACATTTCCTAAATGTGAGACATGAAAGGTGGGATGAATCCCACTTAACTCGTTGGGGAGGTCCAACTTATAAGCTACACTCCCAAACCGAGCCACTACCTTGAATAGCCCAATAAATCTTGGACTTAATTTCCCCTTCTTTCTAAATCGAATAATCCCTTTCCATGGAGAAACCTTCAACATTACTTTATCCCCAACTCTGAACTCTATTGGTTTCCTTCTCTTATCGGCATATGACTTTTGTCTTTTCTTTTGCAGCCTTCATGCATGCTCTGATTGTTCCAATTCTCCGTCGTGGCTTCCACCACCTCCAAACTCCCTAGCTCTTTCTGCACCATCGACCATACAATAACTCATATGGGGGTATCTTAATACTGGCGTGGTAGCTGTTGTTATAAGAAAACTCTGCTAGTGGCAAATGATCATCCCAGTTACCGCCGAATTCGATAACGCATGCCCGAAGCATATCTTCCAGTGTCTGGATCGTTCTTTCCGATTGCCCATCGGTCTGCGGGTGGTATGCGGTACTAATATGCAACCTCGTGCCCATTTCTTCATTGAACTTTTTCCAAAACTTTAAGGTGAACCGTGTGTCTCTATCTGAAACAATCGATACGGGCATACCATGCCGTGCCATAATTTCTCAGATAAACAGTTCAGCAAGCTTTTCTGAACTAATTGCTTCCTTGATTGGCAGGAAATGCGCACTCTTAGTCAGTCTATCAACTATCACCCATATCGAGTCGTGGCCTTTGTCGTGCGTGGTAATTTGGTGATAAAGTCCATGGTAACATGTTCCCACTTCTATTCTGGTACTTCTAATGGCTGAACATAACCATAAGGTCTTTGGTGTTCAGCCTTCACTTGTAGGCACGTTAGACATTTGTTTACATATGCAACCACATCTCTCTTCATCCCAGGCCACCAATAACCTTTCTTCAAGTCATGGTACATCTTATTTGCTCCTGGGTGTATTGAGTAGCGGGTCTTGTGCGCTTCATCCATAATCTTTTCTCGCAAGTCGCCATGCCTCGGAACCCATATCCTGCCATGGAAGGTCTTAACACCCAAGGTGTTCTCTACCAATTCATCTACTTTTCCCACCATCCTTTTCTTCTTGATTTGTTGCTCTTTCAAAGCGTCCATTTGAGCTTCACTTATCAAGCTCATAACATCTGGGGTCACTACTAGTTGGCACGCCTTCACCCGGATTGGTTCATATCCTCCCTTTCGGCTCAGGGCATCGGCTACCACATTGCCTTACCCGGGTGATAATGGATTCACAGTCGTAGTCCTCTATCAGCTCCAACCACCTCCGCTATCTCATATTTAGGTGTTTCTGCTCAAAGAAATATTTCAAACTTTGTGGTTAGTAAATATGGTGCACTTAGTTCCATACAAATAATGTCTCCATATCTTCAATGCGAACACTACTGCGGCAAGTTCCAAATCGTGAACCGGGTAATTAACCTCCGTGTCCTTTAGTTGTCTGGACGCGTAAGCTATAACCTTTCCTCTTTGCATTAACACACAGCCTAACCCACAGTAAGAGGCATCGGAGTATACCGTTAGGTCTTCGTCTCCCTCCGGTAGGGTTAGTACAGGAACTTTGGTTAGTCTATCCTTCAATTCCTGAAACGCATTTTCCTGTTCTTTTCCCAGTCGAACACCATGTTCTTCCTCGTTAACCTTGTTAATGGGGAAGCTATCTGTGAGAAATCTTTGATGAACCTTCTATAATAGCCAGCCAATCCCAAGAAACTACGGATTTCGGATGGCGTCCTTGGGGAATTCCATTGCGTAATTGCTTTAACTTTTGCTGGATCAACCATAACTCCTCGGAATTTATAACGTGCCCTAAAAACTGCACCTCCCGTAGCCAGAATGCACATTTAGAGAACTTCGCATACAGTTTCTCCTTTCGTAATGTTTCTAACACCTCCTTGATATGACAAGCGTGGTCTCCTTCGTTCTTTGAGTATATCAAGATATCGTCAATGAAGACTATTACTGATCTGTCCAACATCGGGCGACACACGCGATTCATTAAGTCCATAAATGCCGCAGGAGCATTGGTTAGCCCGAAAGACATAACCAGAAACTCATAGTGTCCATAGCGTGTTCGGAAAGCCGTCTTTGGGATATCTTGCTCCCTTACCTTCAGTTGATGATATCCGGATCGGAGATCTATTCGGGAGAACCAGCTTGCCCCTTTCAACCGATCAAACAGATCGTCTATCCTGGGTAGAGGGTATCGATTCTTCACACATCCTCATGCTGCCATCCTTCTTCTTCACAAACAAACTGGAGCACCCCATGGAGAAAAGCTAGGCCTAATAAAACCTTGTCAAGAAGTTCTTGCAGTTGTGACATGAGCTCCTTCATCTCGGGTGGAGCTAGGCGGTAGGGTGCTTTGGCAATGGGCTGGGTTCCTGACATTAAATCAATTTGAAACTCTATCTCCCTATCTGGTGGTACTCCGGGCCGATCCTCCGGGAATACGTCTGTCTTCATTATGAATGGAGGAGCAGTCTCTTGGAAGAGCTCAAAGCAAGATGTAGTGGCACTATCTACAACAGAATCAGAATACATCGCCGCTTCATTGGCAGCTGAAGACGCTGCGTGGCTTAGGAAGTTCATTGCTGATCTAGGGGTTGTTGCTACCATTCAAGACCCCCTAGAGATCTTTTGTGACAACGAAGGTGCTATTGCTCAAATCAAGGAACCTCGTGCTCATCAAAAGACTCGACACATTGAACGGAGATTCAACTACATTAGGGATGAAGTTGAAAAGGGGAAGATATGTATTCGCAAAGTTCATACCGATCAAAACATTGCGGATCCATTCACGAAGCTCCTAGATAGGTCAAAGCATGAAAGTCACACTTGTGCTTAGGACTTCGATATTCTAGTGATTGGACTTGATCAAATTTAGTATTTGAATATGTGGAACTCTTTACTATTTGAGTAAAATTTTTTGGTTATAATGTTTCAATTAATGTTCCAATTTAGCATGTTTAATCCATGAGTAAATTATTTACTCTAAATGTCCGTAGTCGTTCATACTTGTGGGAACAAGTGTGAGGGTAAGATTATTATGAACTTGGATTGGTTGATATTCATAAGGATGAATATAGAGCAATGGGTGCTACCAAGGTTCATAGATATTTGTGGGATACAAATATTGGACTAACCCGCATCTCAAATTTTACTACATGGAATGTTATCGATTGATCATAACTAAATTGGAGTAAAGGCGAATATCATTTGGTATCCTTCGACCTGAGATACATATTGGGTTTTGATATTCACCAAGTATTATACCTTGAGCTAATTCTTCACTGTCCTAAAATAGTGGACAGTACATAAGGGTATGTTCAGGTATAACACGAAGTGTCTGTGAGAAACGTATGTAGTCAAGATGGAATTTGTTCCTCTTATTCGTTAAGAGTTAGATGTCTGAGGCTTTATTAAGTTAAACAACAAGAAATGATCATTCTGTGTTCTTGGATTTAACATGACATCTGTAACAAAAGGATAGATGATTGATTCACCTAAATCATTTCAAGTAGGGTACTTGAATGGGATGATGTTATTGAATGGCCATAAGTCATGCGTATTAAGGGTAGTAAACCGTTGTTAGGCGTTATTTACTGCTTGCATCAATCTTCTATGAATCTTGGGCAAGTAGGAGATTGTAGGATTCTATGTGCCAAGACACTTAAAATATTGATGTGGTTAGTACGTTATGATCCAAGTCGGGTTATACCCAATAACAAGCTTATCAAACACCAATTAATATTTAATTGATGATAAATATTTACACCAAATTTAGAAAATGGGTTTCTAAATAAGTTGCATATGAGATGGAACAATTTATTAGGATATTTGTTCAATAATATTATTTGTAATGTTATTTAAGTAAGTTGATAAGAATACAAATTAATAATAGGAGTATATGGATTATACAATTAAAAGGTTAGTTGTATATATCTAATAAGGGGACTAGTAGACAATATATGTGTGTGTATTAGTATCAATTTTATAAAAATTGATAGAGAGAACTTCTTTTTTTCTTCCATGAGCCGTCTCCTTCCATGGAGTGGGAGACACACATGCATGTGTGTTTCCACTACAATATTCTCTTGATATACACACACACATGCATTGCTCCATTGACTAGAACACATACAAATCTTGTCTACCACTACTAACTACAAAACACTCTCACATTCTCATTCAATTCATACATGCAAGACACAAAAACACTTCACATCTCTCTTAAAAGGCTACGGCTCAGCAGCAGCATTTCAGGGTTTTCTTTGAAGTGTTTTGTGTTGTTTTGGTGATTTCTACCTAACAAGAAGGTGTGTTTGCAAGGAGCTTGGGGTATACTAGCTTGAGGACTTCTATCCTTGAAGTCTTGGCTGCATTTTGGGCATCTCCATCTTCATCAAACATCTCTTTTGGTTGACTTTTTGCTGCTGCAGTAAGGTAGTTTAACAGCTCAATGAAGCTGTGATTTTATGTAGTTTTACATATGTTCATAGCTTGCTAATTCACATAAATGATCCTTTGTTCTTTGGGTTTGTTTTATACATTAATATGGTCATCTAATGAACATATTTTTCAGCTTATAAAAGGGTTTATAAAGTTATAATTCCGCTGCATTTTCAGAAAGTTTAAATGGTTAAACTATAATTTTATGTTCTAACAAACCCAACAATGGCATCAAGAGCCGGTTATGTGAATAGCTTGCTTGTTCTTGTCCTTTAAAAATCATTTTAAAGGATGTTAATCAACTAATTAAGGGCTGATTTTGGTTGATTTAATAAACCCCAAGTCTTTCAAAGTTATATCTTCATGCTTATGATTAAACTTTGAAAGATAGGAATGTCAATTGGTTGATATGTTTGGTTGTTGTTTGTTTAGACAAACAAACCCAAATTTTCAGTTTATGTTGGCTGAAAATTTAGGTTTGATGGGGTTTTATTTTGTTTATTGAATAATGTTTATAATTGTTCATATGATAGTGCATAACCTAGCCTTTGGCCTTATGTTATATGGATGATTGGAATGGTTGTTTTAATTCATTCAATTGGGTTGTAATATTTATGTTTATTATTTGGGTTGTAATTATTTATTCATTTGGCTATGTAATAAATAAATTAGGTGCATTTATTTTTATTAGAAAAATGTATTAGGATATAATTTTGTAAAAGGAAGATGCACAAGATCAAGACCCAAAGATGGACATCAAAGACATGGACCTTGAAGTATTTAGATATGGATTCAAGTGGGAGTCCATGGACACATATAATGTGTCATTACAAAACCTTAAGAAAGACCTTATGACAACACTTGTGATGGCAAACAAGTGTTGTCAACTTAGTAGCTATGGTTATGCACTCATGTTTATATATTTATGCTTGTTTGAATGTTTGTTGTTTGATTGTTTGGTTGATATTTAGACATATATTACAAACTCATTAACAAACTTAACAAGCTGAAAATTGATGGTTCTTAATCATTAAAAGTTAATAAAAGGTTATTAAAAAGGATCAATGATTTTATAATAAAATGGGTTTTATTAAAAGAACCATAGGGTATCTTGTATTTAAAAGCATGCAAATACAAATACAAATACATAGAGTTTTCTAAACTAGAATTCTGAAACCTCTAAATATTCAAATCACTTTTAAAATAAGTCAAACACCATCCTCTTATACAACACTTGAATCATTGAGAACTTGATGTGGGATACAGGTCACCTAACCACATTAGAGGGAACTTATGAGTTTGAGGTGGGTTTGCCATATTTATGGGATAAAGGTCACCTAACCATTAATATTAGCAAATCCACACGTGTGTCTAAGTAGGACGACTTAATTTGGAAATCATGCATTAGGATCACCGAAGCATGACATACAAAGGGTGTTGATGGGATAAACATGCCAAACAAACATAAGATGTTTAACCGATCCCATACACTAGAAATTGTAATAGGTTACAATTGTCAAAAGTTGACTACCTGTTAATTTAAATAAAGGGATAAAGGTCACCTAACCGATATTTAAATGTAACGTTGGATTCGAGATTTTAATTATTAATTGTCTATGAGACGTAAAGGGTATTAATGATTAAAATGTAAATTTTAAGAAATACTAATAAGAACTTTGTTAATTTTGTAGAATGGCCGCAAACAACAACAACACAAACCCGACCGTCCATAACCTATCACTAAGAACAATCCTTGAAAAGGAACGTTTAAACCATGGGAACTTCATGGATTGGTACCAAAACTTGAGAATCGTTCTCAAGCAAGAAAAGAAGTCCTTTGTGTTAGACGATCCCATTCCCAATCAACCCGATGAAAATGACGATGAGGCCTTTGCCGAGTGGGTCAAGTACACCGAGGACTCTGTGCAAGTCACATGTCTCATGCTAGCAAGTATGATTCCCAACTTGCAAAAGGACTTTGAGAACCGCAATGCCTATGACATGATCACTCAGTTGAAGGAAATGTTCCAACAATAATCAAGGGTGGAGCGCTTCGAAACGGTTCGAGCACGTACTCCATGCATGTCGGATGGATGAGACCCAATCGGTGTCATCTTACGTTCTTAAGATGAAGAGCCACATTGATCGCCTCGAAAGGCTTAACTGTCGTGTGTCCAATGAGTTGGCAACGGATTGATCCTCAACTCTCTATCCAAGAAGTTTGATAGCTTTGTTATGAACTATAACATGAATGGATGGGACAAGAGCATTGGTGAGCTTCACTCAATGCTCAAAACGGCCGAGGCGGGCATGGGTAGAAAGGTTCTACCGGTCCTTACGATCAATGAAGGAGGTAGTAGGAAGAGGCACCTCCCGACCCTAGGGCAAGTGTTGCAAGAGTGAAGGGGCACGTAAAGGGGAAGGGAAAAGGAAAAGCAAAAGTGGAACAGTCCAAACCAAAAGAAAAGAAGCAAAAGGTTGCTCAAAATGACCTGTGTTTTGAGTGTGGTGAGGTAGGCCATTGGAAACGCAATTGCCCGGTCTATCTCAAAGCATTGAGATCAAAGAGGGATGCGGGTCAAACCTCAGGTACAATCTTTATGATACAAGTTGAGCTAAACGTTATTTCTTCTAACACATGGGTACTAGATATCGGATGTGGAACTCATATTTGCAATTTATTGCAGGGGTTCAAAAGAAGTGAGCATTATGCAAAAGGGGAAATTAGTCTCTTCATGGGGAATGGTGCAAAGGTTCACGTGGAAGCCCAAGGAGACTACATTTTGAAGCTTCCAAGTGGTTTGGAAGTTATTTTAAAGAATGTTTGTATGCTCCTAGTTTAACTAGGAACATTATTTCTGTTTCCCGTTTAAGACAATGTGATTATGATTTCAAGTTTGTTGACAATGATATTCATGTTTCTTTCAATCATATGTTTTATTTTAAGGCTATACCTTGTAATGGTATTTATGAATTGGTTCATGAAAACACAACATATGATAGCTCAATGTACCAAGCAACCACCAAAAAGCTGAAATTAGATTTAAGTGATTCCTATCTTTGGCATTGTCGCCTTGGTCACATAAACAAGAATCATATGCAAAAACTCCAAAAGAATGATCTTTTGATAACTAATGAAAATGATTCATTTGATGTATGCGAGTCTTGTTTACAAGGTAAAATGACAAAGACCCTTTTAGTGGGACTAATGAAAGGGCAAAGGATTTATTAGGAATCATACATTCGGATGTATGGGACCTTTTAAACTAATAACTAGGAATGGTGAAAGATACTTCATTACCTTTACCGATGACTATAGTCGTTATGGGTATGTGTGCTTGTTAAGACACAAACATGAATCTTTTGAAATGTTCAAAATCTTCAAGAATGAAGTAGAAAATCAACTCAACAAAACGGTCAAGATTCTTCGTACAGATAGAGGAGGTGAATACCTAAGTAGTGAATTTCAAGAGTATCTTAGAAGTTGTGGGATAGTCTCACAACTTACTCCACCTAGAACACCACAACATAATGGTGTGTTTGAGAGGAGAAATCAAACTCTATTGGATATGGTTCGATCTATGATGGCTAGAAGTACACTACCTCTATCATTTTAGGGTTTCGTGTTGCTCTCAGCGGCCCGTATTTTAAATATGGCCCCAACCAAGAAAGTGGAAAGGACACCTTTCGAAATATGGCATGGAAGGGTTCCATCATTATCATATTTAAAAGTTTGGGGGTGTGATGCTTGTCCTAAGCAATACACTCAAAACAAACTGGAAGCCCGATCCACAAAGTGTATCTTCATTGATATCCTAGAGATTGTATTGGATATTATTTCTATGATCCGACAGAACAGAAAGTGTTTATTGCTCGAAAGGCGGAGTTCTTGGAAACTAAGTTTCTTTCGGAAGAAACTAGTAGAAGAGCAGTGGAACTTGAAGAGGTTCAAGATTCACAAGACGATACACAATGGTTGATACTAGCAATCAACATGAGGATGTTGAGAATGATCATGTAAATGATCAAGATACACAAAACGTTCGCAAATCTGGTAGAATTAGTGTTCCTCCTGAGAGATATGGATTTTCATGGATGGATGCTATGTGGTAGATTTTGATGAACCAACACATACCATGAGGCAATGTCAAAACCTGATTTTGAGAAATGGCAAGAAGCCATGAACGTTGAGATGCAATCCATGTATGATAACCAAGTTTGGGAATGGTTACACCACCTCTTAAGTCCAAGATAGTTGGAAGTAAATGGGTTTTCAAGAAGAAAACCGATATGCATGGAATCTTGGATACCTATAAAGCTGGACTTGTAGCAAAAGGTTTCACTTAAAACTCAAGGGCTTGATTATGATGAAACCTTTTCGCCTGTGGCAATGCTAAAGTCTATCAGGATATTGTTTGCCATAGCAGCATATTATGACTATGAGATTTGGCAAATGGATGTCAAAACCGCTTTCTTAATGGATATCTTGAGGAAGATGTCCATATGAAACAGCCTGAAGGTTTTATCGATCCAAAACATCCTAACAAGGTATGCAAGTTAAAGAAATCAATCTATGGATTGAAACAAGCATCAAGAAGTTGGAATCACCGTTTGATGATGAAGTAAAGAAATTTGGCTTCATCAAAAGCTCTGATGAAGCTTGTGTATATAAGAAAGCTAGTGGGAGCATTATTACTTTCCTTGTATTATATGTCGATGACATTCTACTAATTGGAAACGACATTCCAACCTTGGAAGGTGTAAAAACCTGGCTTGGAAGCTATTTTTCCATCAAGGATCTTGGTGAGGCCACCTATATTTGGGAATAAAGATCTATAGGGATAGATCAAGGTGCTTAATAGGTTTAAACCAAAGTACATACATTGAAAAGATCTTGAAAAGGTTCAAGATGGAGAATTCCAAGAAAGGTTTGGTGCCTATTCAAAAGGGGACTATATTGAGCTCATCTCAATGCCCTAGTTCAAAGGTTGAACAAGAAAGAATGAATGGAGTCCCATATGCATCTGCTATAGGGTCCATCATGTATGCAATGATATGTACTAGGCCGGACGTGTCATGTGCTCTAAGCATGACAAGTAGATATCAACAGATCCTGGTAATAGTCATTGGATGGCTGTTAAGAGTATTTGAAAAACCTTAGAAACACTAAGGATATGTTCTAATATATGGGTCTGGTGAGGAGGAGCTCGTTATAAAGGGTTACACGAATACGAGTTTCCAAACTGGTCGAGATGATTCTCGATCACAGTCGGGATATGTCTCATTATGAATGGAGGAGCAGTCTCTTGAAGAGCTCAAAGCAAGATGTAGTGGCACTATCTATAATAGAATCAGAATACATCGCCGCTTCATTGGCAGCTCAAGAAGCTGCGTGGCTTAGGAAGTTCATTGCTGATCTAGGGGTTGTTGCTACCATTCAAGACCCCCTAGAGATTTTTTGTGACAATGAAGGTGCTATTGCTCAAATCAAGGAACCTCGTGCTCATCAAAAGACTCGGCACATTGAACGGAGATTCAACTACATTAGGGATGAAGTTGAAAGGGGAAGATATGTATTCGCAAAGTTCATACCGATCAAAACATTGCGGATCTATTCACGAAGCTCCTAGATAGGTCAAAGCATGAATGTCACACTTGTGCCTTTGGACTTCGATATTCTAGTGATGGACTTGATCAAATTTAGTATTTGAATATGTGGAACTCTTTATTATTTGAGTAAAATTATTTGGTTATAATGTTTCAATTAATGTTCCAATTAGCATGTTTAATCCATGAGTAAATTATTTACTCTAAATGTCCGTAGTCATTCATACTTGTGGGAACAAGTGTGAGGGTAAGATTATTATGAACTGGATTGGTTGATATCATAAGGATGAATATAGAGCAATGGGTTGCTACCAAGGTTCATAGATATTTATGGGATACAAATATTGGACTAACCCGCATCTCAAATTTTACTACATGGAATCTTATCGATTGATCATAAGTAAATTTGAGTAAAGGCGAATATCATTGGTATCCTTTGACCTGAGATACATATTGGGTTTTGATATTCACCAAGTATTATACCTTGAGCTAATTCTTCACTGTCCTAAAATAGTGGACGTACATAAGGGTATGTTCAGGTATAACACGAAGTGTCTGTGAGAAACGTATGTAGTCAAGATGGAATTTGTTCCTCTTATTCGTTGAGAGTTAGATGTCTAAGGCCTGATTAAGTTAAATCAACAAGAAATGATCATTCTGTGTTCTTGGATTAACATGACATCTGTAACAAAAGGATAGATGATTGATTCACCTAAATCATTTCAAGTAGGGTACTTGAATGGGATGATGTTATTGAATGGCCATAAGTCATGCGTATTAAGGGTAGTAAACCGTTGTTAGGCGTTATTTACTGCTTGCATCAATCTTCTATGAATCTTGGGCAAGTGGGAGATTGTAGGATTCTATGTGCCCAAGACACTTAGAATATTGATGTGGTTAGTACGTTATGATCCAAGTCGGGTTATACCCAATAACAGCTTATCAAACAATTAATATTTAATTGATGATATGATCATGCAATTAAATATTTACACCAAATTTAGAAAATGGGTTTCTAAATAAGTTGCATATGAGATGGAACAATTTATTAGGATATTTGTTCAATAATATTATTTGTAATGTTATTTAAGTAAGTTAGATAAGAATACAAATTAATAATGGGAGTGTATGGATTATACAATTAAAAGGTTAGTTGTATATATCTAATAAGGGACTAGTAGACAATATATGTGTGTGTATTAGTATAAATTTTATAAAAATTGATAGAGAGAACTTCTTTTTTTCTTCCATGAGCCGTCCCCTTCCATGGAGTGGGAGACACCATGCATGTGTGTTCCACTACAATATTCTCTTGATATACACACACACATGCATTGCTCCATTGACTAGAACACATGCAAATCTTGTCTACCACTACTAACTACAAAACACTCTCACATTCTCATTCATTCATACATGCAAGACACAAAAACACTTCACATCTCTCTCAAAAGGCTACGGATCAGCAGCAGCATTTCAGGGTTTTCTTTGAAGTGTTTTGTGTTGTTTTGGTGATTTCTACCTAATAAGAAGGTGTGTTTGCAAGGAGCTTGGGGTATACTAGCTTGAGGACTTCTATCCTTGAAGTCTTGGCCGCATTTTGGCATCTCCATCTTTATCAAACATCTCTTTTGGTCGACTTTTTGCTGCTGCAGTAAGGTAGTTTCACAGCTCAATGAAGCGTGATTTTATGTAGTTTTACATATGTTCATAGCTTGCTAATTCACATAAATGATCCTTTGTTCTTTGGGTTTGTTTTATACATTAATATGGTCATCTAATGAACATATTTTTCAGCTTATAAGGGTTTATAAAGTTATAATTCCGCTGCGTTTTCAGAAAGTTTAAATGGTTAAACTTGATTTTATGTTCTAACAAACCCAACAACGTCAGGAAAGTCCCGCACCACTGGCACATCTGACAACTCTTTCGATTTATCTTTAAAATCTTTACATATGCCAGATAAGCTCCGCACCCTCGCCTCATACATTTCTCCTCCTTGATCATTGAAATGATCGTTGGAACCTTGCAATCGTTATCAGCGTAGATCGTAACGGACTACCATCTGGAGCCGTTAATCGGATCATCTTTTGCTGGCATACTGTGTTAGCATCATGGGCAGCTAACCAATCCATCCCTAGTACGACATCGAAACCTCCTAAGGGCATGGCAAACAATTGTGCGGGAAAGTAATAACCTCCTAGTTTAATGTGGCAATCCTCTAACACTCTGACTATTCTAATGGACTTACCATCGGCCGTTTCTACTTCGAAAGCATCATCTATTTCCTTAGTTGGATGTCTAGAGTAGCACAGGAGGATACAGATATAAACTCTTACTGGCACCACTATCAAATAATATGATGGCACAATCACCATTGACAAGGAACATACCTGACACCACGTTCTGGGTCTTTCCTTGCTCCTTCTGGTTCATGGTGAAAGCCTTGCCCTGACCTTGGGCTTCCATCATCCCCCTTGTCATTCCCCGCTCATCCCGAGTTTCCGGCTTAGCTTTCTTGCAATCCTGCTGTGGTGCCCCGACTCATGGCAGTTGAAGCACTTGTTCTTTTCCGAGCATTCTCTAGCTGTGACTAGCTTTCCCACACCAGTACCACCTATAGCTACCCACTCGAAACTCTCCGGGATGCCTTCTCCCACACTTCCCGCATCCTTAACTTCATCGACCCCTTCACAATCACTTGTTTTTGCATCCACCCTTGCTTTCTTGTCCTGGTTGGTAGTTACCATTCCGTACCTCTTCCGTTATTATTCCAGCCTTCCTGTTTCACCCACTGTCACTGGCCTGCGATGATCGTACAACCTTCCACTGAGGTCCACTGCTGGCCTAAAGTACTAGGTCGGGCAGTGTGACCATGTCCTACGAATGTCCAGAGGCAACCCTTGTATGTACCTTTTGATCCTCTTGGATTCAGGAGTCACCAACTAGGCACCAGACGTGCCATTCATTGAATTTTGTGGTGTACTCTGATGTGTCATGTTTCCAGCCTCCAAGCTCACAAACTCTTGTTCAATCTTGTCTAGCTCTCTTTCCGGACAGTACTCCTCTATCACCAACCTCTTCATTTCGGCCACTTCTCATCTTAATAGCCTCCTCCCCGTAAGACTCAACGACGTTATCCTACCAACACAGTGCTGGATCCAAAAGGGAATGGGAAGCACAACTTCACCTTTGGTTTTCCGGCACTCGCTGATCTTAGCACGACTTCCATTTCCTTATCCAACGCTGAGCAGTAGCAGCGTTACTAGTGCCATCAAATGTTGGGGGTTACACCTTGAAAAGCCATAGCTAAACCCTTTGCCACTCTTCAACCTCAAATCGTCCTTGTTACCACACGATCTTCTTCATCGCTCATTTCCTTAGTCTTGACCGCTTCCTTCTTATACCTTCTTGAATCCGTACCCTTTTACCGTCGCCCTTAACCTGCTCCACAACCTCCGCAAGCAGAGCGGGCATCACTCCAGATAGGATCTGGTGCACCTCTTGGGCAATAGCTTCCTTACTGTTTCCTTCAGCTTTGCATGGTCATGTAGGACCTCGGCTCCCGTTTCTAATCAAACCTCTCCTCAACCGGTTCCTCAACAGGCTTTCTGGTTAACCTTTTACCGGTTTCACAGTTTACTTGCAGTTTCTTTGGGTAGTTGGGGGCCTTCCCCAGTGCTTCGCGGGGACCATAGCTGGAACTGCTTTCTTTCGTGCCATCTTTCTACTTCCTATAAGATTCCGAATGTTAATATGGTCTTTCAAGGCAACTTCAGATCACGACAAGTTTTGTAAATTTTAATAACAGTGGCCAGTTGTGATTAACTACTTACAGAACTTCCCATGTCCTAAACTCTCCTATCCTAAACCACACTAACATAGAACCCTACTATACCTATTTTAGGCACGTATAGGTCATATAAATTCAGATCGGCACCACAGATAATATTATGATACCCTACCCTCTATTCTAACTTAAATAAGAAGGCACCACCCATCGAATATAACTTACAACATATTTTGTTACCTCTTG
>CM044012.1:4778328-4851692 GCA_024085815.1 Flaveria linearis | reverse complement strand
GCATGGAGCTTCTTGGACTGGCATCCTTGACACTATAGGATTCTATGTGCCCAAGACACTTAGAATATTGATGTTGTTAGTAGGTTATGATCCAAGTCAGGTTATACCCAATAACAAGCTTAGCAAATACCAATTAATATTTAATTGATGATATGATCATGCAATTAAATATTTACACCAAATTTAGAAAATGGGTTTTCTAAATAAGTTGCATATGAGATGGAACAATTTATTAGGATATTTTGTTCAAAGATATTATTTGAAGTGTTATTTAAATTAGTTATATAACACCAAATAATAATGAGAGTATACTACTTAAATAATTAAATGGTTAATTGTTACAAGACTAGACATATGTGTGTGTGTGTTTAATTAAAAGAAACCCTTTCTTTTTAAACAAGAGACCGTCCACCATGCATGTGTGTAAAGACTTTATTCACTTGATTAACTAACACACATGCATGTCTCCACTATGAGATTCTCTTGAAGACACACAGATGCATGGTTCAATTAACTAGAAGATGCTCTCTCTTTTTCTCATATAACTAATGCATGCAACACAAGACAAAGCTCTCTCTCCCTCTCTAAAAAACCTTATGGTTTTTCAGCAGCAATATAGCAGGATTTTGAGCTGAGTTTGAAGTTTTTTTGGTGTTTTCTACCTAGCAAGAAGAAGTGTTTGCATATAAGCTTAGGGTATACACACTTGAGGGTTCCTCCTCTTGGAACCTTGGTCGATTTCATCTTCATAAGTCATCAAGTTTGCTGCTGGAAGATCACGATCTTGAAGGGTTTTGGCATCTTTCATTTTGGTGTTTTTGGTGTCCAACTTCAAGCAAGGATGATGCTTACTTAGAGCTTTGTGGGAGTCAACGTTTAAGGACATCCAACCTTGAAGCTTTGGCCATATTTCAGCCTCCTATCTTCTTTCCTTAGTCGATATTTAGCTGCTGGAAGGAGGTAGTTTGACAGCCCTTTGTGCTATCATATTGTGTTATTTTATGTACACATAGCATGTTCATTCACATACAATGATCCTTTGATTTATGGGTTTGTTTTATTCACTTATAAGGTCACTTAAAGAACATAATTTTTAGCTTATAAAATCGGTTTTAAAGCTGTTATTCCGTTGCATTTTCTGAAAGTTTAAATGGTTAAACTATGATTTTATGTTCTAACAAACCCAACAATGGCATCAAGAGCAGGTTATGTGGATGACTTGCTTGTTTTTTGTCCTTTAAAATCGGTTTTAGAGGATGATTATAAACTCATAATAGGATGATTTTGGTTGATTGAATAAACCCCATGTCTTTCAAAGTTATATCTTCATGCTTATGATTAAACTTTGAAAGATAGGAATATCAATTGGTTGACATGTTTGGTTGTTGTTTGTTTGGACAAACAAACCCAAATTTTCAACAAATTTTCAGTTTATGTTGGCTGAAAATTTAGGGTTTGATGGGGTTTATTTTGCTTGTTGAATGATGTTAATGATTGTTCATGTTGGTGCATAACCTAGCTTTTGGCCTTGTGTTGTTTGGATGCTTGCAATGTTTGTTTTGGTTGTTTTCATTTGGGTTGTAATATTATTCTTTTGTGCTTTGTTTAAAAATGTAATTTGTCTATTTTGTAACACCCGTAATTTCTTATTAAAGAAATTAAAAGAACAAAATAGAAAGAGAGAAGAAAGAAAACAAAAGTCTACTTTTGTTTAAGGGCCAAAAGTGCCAAATGGGCAAACTTTCCATTTATTTTGATACAAAAGGTGGTATGGTCACCCACCCTTGTTCACATCATCACCAACTTCGGATTTTTAGAGAGAGAAAGCACAAGAGCAGAGAATTCTCGGGATTTTTGAAGAAGAACCTGAAAAACTCGAAGTTTTTGGTAAGAAATCTTGAGTTTTGAAGCTTTAGATGATTCTAGACCCGTATATGTGCTTATAAATGTGTCTTGTGTGTTCGGGTGGTGTGGTGTGTGTGTTTTAGGTGTTAGAACAGTTGAGGAGGCTCGGGTGAAGGGTGTGAGATTTGAAGAGAACAACAAAGGTGAGTTCTAGACCCCTTCTTACCTGTTTTTAAATGTTTTGGGGCTGGAAATGCATGTAAGTATGTTTTTATAAGTTTGGGTATAATACCCGTATGATATGAACGTATGTATGTTTATGTTAGATTTATGCCTAGAATCATGTGTATATGTTTAGTACTAGGCATTCTGATGTTTGGGAATTTGAAATATGAATTAGTCACATGAGCAGGTTACTAAAACGACTAACAAGCCCAAATAGTAGTAATATGCCTAAAATTTGGACTTAGAATAACTAAGTACAAACTAATGAGTCTAATAGTGCTTATACGCCCAGGGACATGCCTTAGAAATATTCCAAGTATGGTCATGAGTCTAAGCAGGTAATGTGTCCAATAGTTCTAAAACGACCAGACTCATAAGTCTGAAAATTTGCTAAGTATGGGGACTTATAAGCCCAACAGGACTCATGAGTCCCACAGTACCCATGAGTCTGAAAACTAAGTAAAAAGGTGAAAAGTCTGAATTCTGGTCGTATGACCAGAAAATATTTTCTAAGTATGGGATGGTACGACCAACAGGGCTAAAACGACCAACAGGGGTCATACGCCCAGCAGTGCTCATACGCCCAGAGCCTGAAATTTTCTAAGTGTAGCTGATGAGTCCGACAGTGGTGAAACGCCTAGAACAGGGCTCATACGCCCAAAATACTTGGACTTTTTAACATATTTCCCTTGGAGTTTGTGCAGTAGGGTTTCACCTGAATGTTGACTAGGACGTTATTGAATGTGAATGATGAGGTTTGAATGTAATAATATCCTCTTCTTAATATTATAATTAATATTATGATTAGGGATATTATTAAGAGTATGAATAATATTATTTATAATATTATTAGATTATTATTATTAATATGCTTATTAATAATAATACTGTATGTTTCTATGTGGAATGATCATGATCAATAATTATTATCATTAATAAAGTGAAAGATTAATGATAAAGAGGAATGGAACGTGAACGAATGAAGAAAGTCTTGCAAGCAAATGAATGGAGGTGCACACCCCTGGCAGGTGTTAGCTCAACTGTGATGCGGGTTCGCTACCCCGAAGGATGGACACAGGATCAATCCTTGAGATTGATATAGAGGTGAGTGACTTGGTGTCACAACAGACTCACAGGAATGTAGGTCAATCTTTGTGATTGGCTTAGAGGTGAGTGACTTGGTGTCACAACAGACTCACATATGTAGGTCAATCTTTGTGATTGACTTAGAGGTGAGCGACTTGGTGTCGCAACAGACTCACAGCTTAATTAAAGAGGAATGATAAAAGTACGAATTGAACGATGATGAAGATAATGAAAGTATTACCTATGTGTACGTACGATGTATGATCACCTGTGAAAATGAGGAACGGTTTTTTGAACGAAAAGTAAAGTATTTTAACTATAAACTAGAACTCACTCAGCAACGCTGATTTTTATGTATTTTCCAGTTGGCAGGTGACAGGTTGCTGAGGATGGCACACGGGGGTGGCTACTTGGCGGGCAAGACTGACATCCATCTATGTTTTGACGACACTGTTGTTTTGTAATTCATTCAAGTAAATATTTTGTGAACTTATAAACTAAAATGTATTGCTTAACAACAGCGTTTTAAATGAATGGATGGTTTTTGTTTAAATAATTCCGCTGCTTAAATTTATAATAAGTATGTTTTATGCTGTGAATGTCCAACTGTGAGGTGCCCGGGATCGGGGCCTTACAAGTTGGTATCAGAGCAAAAGTTTAAGTAAAATGGGTAAATTTTCAAAATAAACCTTAACTTAAACTGAGAATGGGACGGAAAGAGGGATGTCAGCCCGAGTAGCCATGTGCCATCAGGTATTGCTTTCTTAAAAATCAACCAGACTTATGTGCGTGTGCTATATGTGATTTATGTGTTCTTAGTAGATTTAGATACTGATGTAGTCAGGATAGGAAATGCTTGGGGTGTGAAGAGTAAAGTAAGTGGCTAATCACAACTGGCCACTGTAGTTAGGGACTTACTATACTTGACATAAACTGGGCTGTTTCCTTGAATGATGTTTTAGTGTTTGAATCTTATAGTGCATAGGAAAATGGCTGGGAAGAAACCTTATAAGGCTGCTAGAGGTAGAGGTCGTCCGCGTACGACTAGGAACAGCACTAAAGCTCCTGAGATGGCTCCTGTGAACCCTGAGGTTCCTAACCGGAATGAAGAAACCGAGAATGCGAGCCTGAATGCCTCAGCTAGGGAAGCGATTGCTGATGAGGTACACCAAGTCCTGCAGGCAGTTATGCCATCTGTGGTGAAGGATGTTATTCGTGCTGTGAGGAATGAGGAGAGAAAGGAGAAGGAGGATAGGAGAGGGTCGACTGGAAAGGAAAGCAAGGGATAAGAGGAACGACCGGATCCTGAGATAGTAGTATCTGATGTGGAAGGGGATGATGTGGTAGGGGTGACGACCAAGGGGTGCAATTACGGGGCATTCCAGAGGTGCAGGCCCCCGACTTTTGATGGAAATGGCAATGCTGCTGCTGCCCACCGTTGGGTAAGGGAGATGGAGGCGGTACTCGAGATCAGTGAGTGCCGGGAAGATCAGAAGGTGAAATTTGCCACCCACTCCTTTACTGACTCAGCACTATGTTGGTGGGACAATATTGTCCAAGCTGAGGGCAGCAGGGTCATAGGCAAGATGAAGTGGCCCGAGTTGAAGAAGTTGGTAGTTGAGGAATTCTGTCCTCACCGGGAACTTGACAAGATTGAGAGAGAGTTCCTGCAACTCGAGGCGGGAACCATGAACCACCAGCAATACACTGCCAAGTTCAATGAGATGGCGAGGCTGGTGCCAGATCAGGTGACACCGGTATCTCGCAAGATTAACCGGTATGTACAGGGGCTGCCAGCCGACATTCGTAGGCATTTGATTGCTGCACGACCAAGCACTTTTAGGTCGGCCGTAGATTTGGCCGGGAGGCTCTATGATGAGAGGGAGGTAGCAGATGCGGAGGTGAAGAAGGCTGGTGGTGGTGACCGGAACTGGAATGGGAAACGGTTCAGGCGTGGTGGCTTTACTCCGAACAACAAAAGGAGGAAAATGGATGACCGAAGGGTGGGGTCATCAAGCTCGGGGCCCAAAAGGTGTGGCAAGTGCGGGAAGGAGCATACGGGTGAGTGCAAATCGGGGCTCATCGTGTGTTTCAAGTGCGAGAAGCCGGGTCACATTCTGAAGGATTGTAAGGATCTGAGGTGTTATAACTGCGGTGAGGCGGGCCATATGAGCAAAGACTGCAGGAAGCAGAGGGTGGAGAGTTCCGGGGCAAAGAAGACGGCCGGGATTGAAGGGCAGAGGGCGAGTGCCAGAGCTTTCACCATGACGAGAGAGGAGGCTAGGACGGACCCCGATGTTGTGTCAGGTACGTTTCTAGTAAATCAAACTCTTGCTTCAATGTTATTTGATTCTGGTGCTAGTAAGAGTTTCATTTCTGCTACTTTCTGTGCTAAATTGCCTGTTAGTGGTAAATGCATTGATGAGCCCTTTGAAGTAGAAACCGCTATTGGTAAGTCCACTAGAGTTACTGCTGTGATAGAGGACTGTGCCATAGAATTAGAAGGTCATAGGTTTGCTGCTAGATTACATGTGATGCCCCTAGGTGGATTTGATGTAGTACTAGGGATGGATTGGTTGGCAACCTATGAAGCGAATATCGTATGTCGAAAGAAGATGATTAGATTGACGGCATCTGACGGAAGTCTGGTGACAATATACGGTGATCGGGTAACGGTGATTCCGAAGATGATTTCGATGGCGGTGGCGGAGAAGTGCATGAGGCGTGGGTGCAACGCCTACCTATGTTATGTGAAGGATGTGGAAACGCCAACACCATAACTATCCGACGTTCCGGTTGTGTGCGAGTTTCCAGATGTGTTCCCGGAAGACTTATCGGGATTGCCACCTGACCGCGAAATTGAATTTCAAATTGACTTAATACCCGGTGCCCAACCTGTCGCCAAGGCACCGTATCGATTAGCTCCTACGGAGATGAAAGAGTTGATGGAGCAACTGCAAGAGTTGCTTGACAAGGGCTTTATTAGACCGAGTATCTCTCCTTGGGGTGCTCCGGTCTTGTTTGTGAAAAAGAAGGACGGTAGCATGAGAATGTGTATCGACTACCGTGAATTGAACAAATTAACAATAAAGAATCGGTATCCGTTACCGAGAATCGATGACTTGTTCGACCAGCTCCAGGGTGCCAGTTGGTTCTCGAGGATAGATCTTCGATCTGGCTATCACCAGTTGAAGGTGAAGGAGCAGGACATTCCTAAAACAGCTTTCCGTACGCGTTATGGACACTATGAGTTTCTCGTTATGTCATTTGGTCTAACTAACGCGCCAGCTGCTTTTATGGATTTGATGAACCGAGTGTGTCGGCCAATGTTAGATAAATAGTGATTGTGTTCATCGATGATATCCTGATTTATTCGAGGAGCGAAGAAGAGCATGCAGGTCACATTCGGGAAGTGTTGGAGACTTTGAGGAGGGAGAAGCTGTATGCTAAGTTCTCCAAATGTGCGTTCTGGCTACGCGAGGTACAATTTCTGGGTCACGTGGTAAATGCAGAAGGAATAAGGTGGATCCAGCAAAGGTTGAGGCTGTGAGGCAATGGAAATCACCAAAGACGCCATCCGAGATTCGTAGCTTCTTAGGATTGGCGGGCTACTATAGGAGATTTATTCAAGACTTCTCCAAGATAGCCTCCCCTTTGACAAAATTGACCCGTAAGGACGTGAATTTCGTGTGGGGTCAAGAGCAGGAGAATGCCTTTGAGGAGTTGAAGACAAGACTAACACAAGCTCCTGTTTTGACTTTGCCCGAGGGGAATGAAGACTTGGTGGTTTATTCAGATGCATCTTATTCTGGGCTAGGTTGCGTGTTGATGCAACGTGGAAGGGTAATAGCCTATGCATCTCGACAGCTGAAAACTCATGAAGTCAACTATCCCACGCACGATCTTGAACTAGCTGCGGTGGTTTTCGCGTTGAAGATTTGGCGGCACTATCTATACGGGACGAAGTGCACCATCTTCACAGACCACAAAAGCTTGAAGTACTTCTTCGAGCAAAAAGATCTAAACATGAGGCAAAGGCGATGGTTGGAACTCATAAAGGATTATGACTGCGAAATCCATTACCATCCGGGCAAGGCCAACGTGGTGGCCGATGCCCTTAGCCGAAAGGAACGGCCTGAGCCGATTTGGGTGAAGGCTTATCAGCTGATCATGACCCCCGATGTGATGACACAGGTTAAGGAGTCCCAAGACGAGGCTTTGAAAGAAGATCGTCTTAACTCCGAAAGGATGAGAGGTCTAGTTACGGAATTGGGTGAGAACACTCTTGGTGTTAGGACCCGATTTGGGCGAATGTGGATTCCTCGATACGGGGATCTACGTGGAAGAATTATGGACGAGGCCCATAAGACCCGATACTCCATTCACCCCGGTGCTACCAAAATGTACCACGATATGAAGAAAGACTATTGGTGGCCGGGAATGAAACGCGACATAGTGGAGTATGTAAGTAAGTGTCTGACTTGCTTACAAGTGAAGGCGGAACACCAGAAGCCCTACGGGAAGATCCAACCGTTGGATATACCCGAGTGGAAGTGGGAACACATCACCATGGACTTCATCACGAAGTTACCACGTACCCCTAAAGGGTATGATGCTATATGGGTGATAGTTGACCGCTTGACAAAGAGTGCCCACTTCCTACCGATCCGCGAAACGTACTCATCCGAGAGATTGCGGATCTGTTCATCAAAGAAATTGTAGCTCGTCATGGTGTACCGGTGTCTATTGTGTCTGATCGTGACACCCGGTTTACCTCCAAGTTTTGGAAGAGATTTCATGATGCAATGGGGACGAGGCTACACATTAGTACAACATATCACCCTCAGACGGACGGTCAGTCTGAGAGGACGATCCAAACACTCGAGGACATGCTTCGGGCGTGCGTGATCGACTTTGGAGGAAGTTGGGACAACCACCTGCCGTTAGCAGAATTCTCGTACAACAACAGTTATCATGCCAGCATTGGCATGCCACCTTACGAGATGCTATACGGTAGGAGATGTAGGACGCCCGTATGTTGGGGAGACATTGGGCAGAAAGAACTGGGAGGTGTTGAAGTGATTGAAGCAACGACTGAGAAACTAGAAAAGATCAAAGCCTTCATGAAGACGGCGAAAGATAGACAAAAGTCGTATGCTGACAAGAGGCGAAGACCGATAGAGTTCAAGGTTGGTAACCGAGTCATGTTGAAGGTCTCGCCCTGGAAGGGAATCATTAGATTCAGGAAACGAGGTAAGCTAAGCCCAGATATATAGGGCCTTTCCGAATTATCGCACGAGTAGGAGAGGTGGCCTATCGACTTGAATTGCCAGATGAGTTAAGTGGAATTCATCCCACATTCCATGTATCCCATCTAAGAAAGTGCTTAGCTGATGAAGACATGGTTGTACCACTGGAGGATATTGAGGTGGATGAGAGGCTCAACTACGTGGAGCAACCAGTGGCAATCATTGACGTAAAGAAAAGAGGTTAAGGAATAAAGTGGTTCCTCTTGTGCGTGTACAGTGGAAGCACAGGAAGGGATCCGAGTCTACGTGGGAGACTGAAGAAGAAATGAGACAACACTACCCACATCTGTTTGAGCAATAACAGGTTTCGGGGACGAAACCTATATAAGGGGGGTGGACTTGTAACACCCGTAATTTCTTATTAAAGAAATTAAAAGAACAAAATAGAAAGAGAGAAGAAAGAAAACAAAAGTCTACTTTTGTTTAAGGGCCAAAAGTGCCAAATGGGCAAACTTTCCATTTATTTTGATACAAAAGGTGGTATGGTCACCCACCCTTGTTCACATCATCACCAACTTCGGATTTTTAGAGAGAGAAAGCACAAGAGCAGAGAATTCTCGGGATTTTTGAAGAAGAACCCGAAAAACTCGAAGTTTTTGGTAAGAAATCTTGAGTTTTGAAGCTTTAGATGATTCTAGACCCGTATATGTGCTTATAAATGTGTCTTGTGTGTTCGGGTGGTGTGGTGTGTGTGTTTTAGGTGTTAGAACAGTTGAGGAGGCTCAGGTGAAGGGTGTGAGATTTGAAGAGAACAACAAAGGTGAGTTCTAGACCCCTTCTTACTGTTTTTAAATGTTTTGGGGCTGGAAATGCATGTAAGTATGTTTTTATAAGTTTGGGTATAATACCCGTATGATATGAACGTATGTATGTTTATGTTTATGTTAGATTTATGCCTAGAATCATGTGTATATGTTTAGTACTAGGCATTCTGATGTTTGGGAATTTGAAATATGAATTAGTCACATGAGCAGGTTACTAAAACGACTAACAAGCCCAAATAGTAGTAATATGCCTGAAATTTGGACTTAGAATAACTAAGTACAAACTAATGAGTCTAATAGTGCTTATACGCCCAGGGACATGCCTTAGAAATATTCCAAGTATGGTCATGAGTCTAAGCAGGTAATGTGTCCAATAGTTCTAAAACGACCAGACTCATAAGTCTGAAAATTTGCTAAGTATGGGGACTTATAAGCCCAACAGGACTCATGAGTCCCACAGTACCCATGAGTCTGAAAACTAAGTAAAAAGGTGAAAAGTCTGAATTCTGGTCGTATGACCAGAAAATATTTTCTAAGTATGGGATGGTACGACCAACAGGGCTAAAACGACCAACAGGGGTCATACGCCCAGCAGTGCTCATACGCCCAGAGCCTGAAATTTTCTAAGTGTAGCTGATGAGTCCGATAGTGGTGAAACGCCTAGAACAGGGCTCATACGCCCAAAATACTTGGACTTTTTAACATATTTCCCTTGGAGTTTGTGCAGTAGGGTTTCACCTGAATGTTGACTAGGACGTTATTGAATGTGAATGATGAGGTTTGAATGTAATAATATCCTCTTCTTAATATTATAATTAATATTATGATTAGGGATATTATTAAGAGTATGAATAATATTATTTATAATATTATTAGTATTATTATTATTAATATGCTTATTAATAATAATACTGTATGTTTCTATGTGGAATGATCATGATCAATAATTATTATCATTAATAAAGTGAAAGATTAATGATAAAGAGGAATGGAACGTGAACGAATGAACGAAAGCCTTGCAAGCAAATGAATGGAGGTGCACACCCCTGGCAGGTGTTAGCTCAACTGTGATGCGGGTTCGCTACCCCGAAGGATGCACACAGGATCAATCCTTGAGATTGATATAGAGGTGAGTGACTTGGTGTCACAACAGACTCACAGGAATTAGGTCAATCTTTGTGATTGGCTTAGAGGTGAGTGACTTGGTGTCACAACAGACTCACAGTATGTAGGTCAATCTTTGTGATTGACTTAGAGGTGAGCGACTTGGTGTCGCAACAGACTCACAACTTAATTAAAGAGGAATGATAAAAGTACGAATTGAACGATGATGAAGATAATGAAAGTATTACCTATGTGTACGTACGATGTATGATCACCTGTGAAAATGAGGAACGGTTTTTTGAACGAAAAGTAAAGTATTTTAACTATAAAACTAGAACTCACTCAGCAACGCTGATTTTTATGTATTTTCCAGTTGGCAGGTGACAGGTTGCTGAGGATGGCACACGGGGGTGGCTACTTGGCGGGCAAGACTGACATCCATCTATGTTTTGACGACACTGTTGTTTTGTAATTCATTCAAGTAAATATTTTGTGAACTTATAAACTAAAATGTATTGCTTAACAACAGCGTTTTAAATGAATGGATGGTTTTTGTTTAAATAATTCCGCTGCTTAAATTTATAATAAGTACGTTTTATGCTGTGAATGTCCAACTGTGAGGTGCCCGGGATCGGGGCTTTACATATTTATTCATTGGGATGTAATAATAGATTAGGAGTGTTTTTCTTTTACTAGAAAATATGTATTAGGACATATATTTTGTAAAAGAAGATGCTCGGGAAGGAAGCACAAGAAGAAGACACAAAAGAAGGACTTGAAGCATATGGATGCAAGTTCAAGTGGGAGTCTATGAAGTCCTCAAAATTGTGTTGTATTCAACCCTTAGGAAAGACAAATGACCACACTTGTGATGGCAAACAAGTGTGGTCACAATAGTAGCTATGGTTATGCACATTGTGGTTGTTTATATTATGCTTGTTTGATTGTGATTCTATGAATGATTGTATGATATTTGGATATGATAAACAATCTTAATAAAAATGATCTTAACAAGCTAATATAAAATGGTTCTTAATCATTAAGTGTTAATAAATGGTTATTAAAAGGATTAATGGTTTTATAATAAAATGAGTTTTATTAAAAGAACCATAGGGTATCTTGTATTTGAAAGCATGCAAATACAAGTACATAGAGTTTTCAAAGCTAGAATTAATGAAAACCAAAAATCCCTTTTGAAACAAGTTTAACACCATCCTTTTACACGACACTCGAATCACTTGAGAACTATTTGTGGGATAAAGGTCACCTAACCACTTTTAGGGAACTTGTGTTTTGAGGTGGGCTTAACATATTTGTGAGATAAAGGTCACCTAACCACTTGTATGAGTAAACTCACACGTGTGTGTAAGTAGGGCGACTTGAATTGGAAACCATGTGCATAGGGTCACTGAAGCATGGCGTACAATGGTGTTGATGGGATTAAACATGCCAACCAAACATAAGATGTTTAACCGATCCCATGAAGGCTAGAAGTTGCAAAAGGTTGCAATTGTCAAATGTTGACTTCCTTGTTAATTTAAAAAATGGGATAAAGGTCACCTAACCATTATTTGAATGTAATGTTGGATTCTAGATTTTAATTATTAATTGTCTATGAGACATAAAAGGGTATTAATAATTAAAATGAAAATTTTCAGAAATACTAATAAGAACTTTGTAAATTTTGTAGAATGGCCGCAAACAATAATGTTACCACCCCGACCGTCCATACCCTATCAGTGAGAACAATTTTAGAAAGGGTCGTCAGAATGACAACAACCTTATGGACACAATTTCGAAAATTGAGAATCGTTCTCAAAATGAGTAAACGCCTATGTCCTTGACGAACCCATGTCTCACCAACCAACGCTGTTGATGTTAAGGCCTTTTGATGATTGGCTTAAGCACATTAAGGATTCTGTGCAAGTTTCCTACCTCATGTTGGGAATATGATTCTCGAACTCCAAAAGGGTTGGAACATCATAGGGCATATGACATGATAATCTAGTTGAAGGAAATGTTCCTTCAACAAACATTAGTAAGATTGCTTCGAAACGGTTCAAGCACTTTATGCATGTCACATGGAAGAAACCCAATCGATATCATCTTATATATTCTTAAGATGAAAAGCCACATTGATAGCCTCAAGATGCTTAAATGTCCTGTCTCAAAGTAGTTGGCCAAGGATTTGATCCTTGATTGCCCAACTAAAGGTTTGAGACATTCATAATAAACTGTAATATGAACGGGTGGGACAAGAGCATCGGTGAAATTCACGCAATGCTCAAAGCAACTGAGGCAGGGATGGGTAGAGAGGTTCTACCTATTCTCTCGATCAATGAGGGAGACTATAAGAAATGGCCAATCTCGATCCTAAGGCAATTATTGCCAAAAGAAAGGAATACATCAAAGCAAAGGTTAAAGTGAAACCTTGAAAACCTAAGCTTATGAAGCCTAAGGCAAAGGAGAACGATCCATGCTTTGAGTATGGAGAGATAGGACAATAAAAGGGAATTGTCCCTCCTATCTCAAGGAGTTGAAAAATAAGAGGGATGCTAGGCAAACCTCGAATACAATTTTCATGATTCATATTGTATTAAATGTCATTTCTTCAAACACATGGGTATTGGATACCAGATGTGAGACTCATACTTGCAATTGTTGCAAAGGAATTCAAAAGAAATGTGCGCTTCAAGGAAGGAAACTCTATTTTGAGACTTACAAATGGTTTGGAAGTTGTTCTTAAAACCTTTTGTATGCACCTAGTTTGACTAGGAACATAATTAATGTTTCCTATTAAAACAATATGGTCATGATTTAAAGTTTGTATATAATGGTATTAAGTTTTATGGATGATGTATTTCATTTTAAGGATATGCATTTTAATGATATTCATGAATTAGTTCATGATAATTCGTCCTATAATAACTCATTATACAAATTAAGCACCAGAAAACTTAAAATCAGTTTAAGTTATTATAATCTTTGACATTGTCATCTTGGTCACATAAACGAGAATTGGATTCGAACACTTCAAAAGAATTAGTAGAAATGAATTGCCTTGTATGTGATATGTTATATTATGTTAAACTTAAACATGAAGTGAAACGTAAAGAAAAGTTATTGGGCCCATAACGTGTACCTGGATAAAGTAAAGTCTTGCAAGTAAAGTCCTGCAGGCAAGGGATAAAGTAAGGACTTGCAAGCAATGGCTAAAGGAGGTTTGCATTCATGTGCCCTCACCCGGATAAAGTGGATAAGTAATGCTCGAACAGGCAGGTCTGTAAGCCCTGAATTGGCATGACAATAATGGCCTGATCGAGTACGACAGTAAGTCCTTAATTGGCGTGTCAGTAAAGTCCTAGGCGAGCCTAGGCACCGATAGTGACAGAGAATTGACGGATAAAGAAGAGTAATAAATAACGAGAAATGAAAAGTAATGATAAAGTATGGATAAAGTGATAGCCCGTGTGTATTGACGGTTGATAGATGATGACTATTTTCAACTGCTAAAGCTAATACCTTTACAAAAGTTATTTACAAAGTAAACCTAAAATTCACTCAGCGAAGCTGACTTTTGTATGCATATCAGTTGACAGGTGAAAATTAGAGCTTATGGGATGTGAACATGGAATGGAAGCTTCTTGGCACGCAAAGGCTGGCATCCCCGATGAAGAAAAGCTTAAAGGACTTTTAAATAGTTTTGATGTTTAAAGACAATGTTTATAATTTAATTTAACTACGTTGTAATGGTTGAATTACCGTATATTTTTCCGCTGCAATATATTTATATATATACGAGTAAATAATTGCTTTAAATCTATGTTTTGTTGTGAATGACCAGCTGTGAGGTTTCCCTGGAAAGGGGGGCCTTACAGGCCATATTCAAAATATGAGCCGTGGAGAGTAGTGCGAAAACCGAAGATGATAAAGGTGGTAAGCTCATAGCCTAAATGAATTGAACCATATCCAAATAGGGTTCAGTTTCTCCTTTATCAGAATGATGAACTTAGATAGTTACATAGAGTTGATTTTCTACTTCATTATTGAAGATTTTGAACATTTCAAAAGCTTCATTCTTATGTGTCATCAAGTGCACACAATAATAGCGACTGTAATCGTCGGTAACAGTAATGAAGTATCTTTTCACCAATCTTTGTCATTGTCTTAAAAGGACCATATACATCCAAATGTATCATTCCTAATAAGTCTTTTGGTTCACACTTATCAAATGAAACATTTTCATTTGTTTCCAAAAGACCATTCTTTTGAAGTGTTCGAATCCAATTCTCGTTTATGTGACCAAGATGACAATGTCAAAGATTATAATAACTTAAAACGATTTTAAGTTTCTTGGTGCTTAATTTGTATAATGAGTTATTATAGGACGAATTATCATGAACTAATTCATGAATATCATTAAAATGCATATCCTTAAATGAAATACATCATCCATAAAACTTAATACCATTATATACAAACTTTAAATCATGACCATATTGTTTTAATAGGAAACATTAATTATGTTCCTAGTCAAACTAGGTGCATACAAAAGGTTTAAGAACAACTTCCAAACCATTTGTAAGTCTCAAAATAGAGTTTCCTTCCTTGAAGCGCACTTTCTTTTGAATTCCTTGCAACAATTGCAAGTATGAGTCTCACATCTGGTATCCAATACCCATGTGTTTGAAGAAATGACATTAATACAATATGAATCATGAAAATTGTATTCGAGGTTTGCCTAGCATCCCTCTTATTTTTCAACTCCTTGAGATAGGAGGGACAATTCCCTTTTATTGTCCTATCTCTCCATACTCAAAGCATGGATCGTTCTCCTTTGCCTTAGGCTTCATAAGCTTAGGTTTTCAAGGTTTCACTTTAACCTTTGCTTTGATGTATTCCTTTCTTTTGGCAATAATTGCCTTAGGATCGAGATTGGCCATTTCTATAGTCTCCCTCATTGATCGAGAGAATAGGTAGAACCTCTCTACCCATCCCTCCCTGCCTCAGTTGCTTTGAGCATTGCGTGAATTTCACCGATGCTCTTGTCCTACCCGTTCATATTACAGTTTATTATGAATGTCTCAAACCTTTAGTTGGGCAATCAAGGATCAAATCCTTGGCCAACTACTTTGAGACAGGACATTTAAGCATCTTGAGGCTATCAATGTGGCTTTTCATCTTAAGAATATATAAGATGATATCGATTGGGTTTCTTCATGTGACATGCATAAAGTGCTTGAACCGTTTCGAAGCAATCTTACTAATGTTTGTTGAAGGAACATTTCCTTCAACTAGATTATCATGTCATATGCCCTATGATGTTCCAAACCCTTTGGAGTTCGAGAATCATATTCCCAACATGAGTAGGAAACTTGCACAGAATCCTTAATGTGCTTAAGCCAATCATCAAAAGGCCTTAACATCAACAGCGTTGGTTGGTGAGACATGGGTTCGTCAAGGACATAGGCGTTTACTCATTTTGAGAACGATTCTCAATTTTCGAAATTGTGTCCATAAGGTTGTTGTCATTCTGACGACCCTTTCTAAATTGTTCTCACTGATAGGGTATGGACGGTCGGGGTGGTAACATTATTGTTTGGGCATTCTACAAAATTTACAAAGTTCTTATTAGTATTTCTGAAAATTTTCATTTTAATATATAATACCCTTTTATGTCTCATAGACAATTAATAATTAAAATCTAGAATCCAACATTACATTCAAATAATGGTTAGGTGACCTTTATCCCATTTTTTAAATTAACAAGTAAGTCAACATTTGACAATTGCAACCTTTTGCAACTTCTAGCCTTCATGGGATCGGTTAAAATCTTATGTTTGGTTGGCATGTTTAATCCCATCAACACCATTGTACGCCATGCTTCAGTGACCCTATGCACATGGTTTCCAATTCAAGTCGCCCTACTTACACACACGTGTGAGTTTACTCATACAAGTGGTTAGGTGACCTTTATCTCACAAATATGTTAAGCCCACCTCAAAACACAAGTTCCCTAAAAGTGGTTAGGTGACTTTATCCCACAAATTTCTCAAGTGATTCGAGTGTCGTGTAAAAGGATGGTGTTAAACTTGTTTCAAAAGGGATTTTGGTTTTCATTAATTCTAGCTTTGAAAACTCTATGTACTTGTATTTGCATGCTTTCAAATACAAGATACCCTATGGTTCTTTAATAAAACTCATTTTATTATAAAACCATTAATCCTTTTAATAACCATTTATTAACACTTAATGATTAAGAACCATTTTATATTAGCTTGTTAAGATCATTTTATAAGATTGTTTATCATATCCAAATATCATACAATCATTCATAGAATCACAATCAAACAAGCATAATATAAACAACCACAATGTGCATAACCATAGCTACTATTGTGACCACACTTGTTTGCCATCACAAGTGTGGTCATTTTGTCTTTCCTAAGGGTTGAATACAACACAATTTTGAGGTCTTCATAGACTCCCACTTGAACTTGCATCCATATGCTTCAAGTCCTCTTTTGTGTCTTCTTCTTGTGCTTCCTTCCCGAGCATCTTCTTTTACAAAATATATGTCCTAATACATATTTCTAGTAAAGAGAAAAACACTTCCTAATTATTTATACATCCCAATGAATAAATATGTAAGGCCCCGATCCCGGGCACCTCACAGTTGGACATTCACAGCATAAAACGTACTTATATTAAATTTAGCAGCGGAATTATTTAAACAAAAACCATCCATTCATTTAAAACAGCTGTTGTTAAGCAATACATTTTAGTTTATAAGTTCACAAAATATTTACTTGAATGAATTACAAAACAACAGTAGTCGTCAAAACATAGATGGATGTCAGTCTTGCCCGCCAAGTAGCCACCCCGTGTGCCATCCTCAGCAACCTGTCACCTGCCAACTGGAAAATACATAAAAGTCAGCGTTGCTGAGTGAGTTCTAGTTTTATAGTTAAAATACTTTACTTTTCGTTCAAAAAACCGTTCCTCATTTTCACAGGTGATCATACATCGTACGTACACATAGGTAATACTTTCATTATCTTCATCATCGTTCAATTCGTACTTTTATCATTCCTCTTTAATTAAGTTGTGAGTCTGTTGCGACACCAAGTCGCTCACCTCTAAGTCAATCACAAAGATTGACCTACATACTGTGAGTCTGTTGTGACACCAAGTCACTCACCTCTAAGCCAATCACAAAGATTGACCTATCATTCCTGTGAGTCTGTTGTGACACCAAGTCACTCACCTCTATATCAATCTCAAGGATTGATCCTGTGTGCATCCTTCGGGGTAGCGAACCCGCATCACAGTTGAGCTAACACCTGCCAGGGGTGTGCACCTCCATTCATTTGCTTGCAAGGCTTTCGTTCATTCGTTCACGTTCCATTCCTCTTTATCATTAATCTTTCACTTTATTAATGATAATAATTATTGATCATGATCATTCCACATAGAAACATACAGTATTATTATTAATAAGCATATTAATAATAATAATACTAAATATTATAATAATATTATCATACTCTTAATATATCCCTAATCATAATATTAATTATAATATTAAGAAGAGGATATTATTACATTCAAACCTCATCATTCACATTCAATAACGTCCTAGTCAACATTCAGGTGAAACCCTACTGCACAAACTCCAAGGGAAATATGTTAAAAAGTCCAAGTATTTTGGGCGTATGAGCCCTGTTCTAGGCGTTTCACCACTGTCGGACTCATCAGCTACACTTAGAAAAATTTCAGGCTCTGGGCGTATGAGCACTGCTGGGCGTATGACCCTGTTGGTCGTTTAGCCCTGTTGGTCGTACCATCCCATACTTAGAAAATATTTTCTGGTCATACGACCAGAATTCAGACTTTTCACCTTTTACTTAGTTTTCAGACTCATGGGTACTGTGGGACTCATGAGTCCTGTTGGCTTATAAGTCCCCATACTTAGCAAATTTTCAGACTTGAGTCTGGTCGTTTTAGAACTATTGGACACATTACCTGCTTAGACTCATGACCATACTTGAATATTTCTAAGGCATGTCCCTGGGCGTATAAGCACTATTAGACTCATTAGTTTGTACTTAGTTATTCTAAGTCCAAATTTCAGGCATATTACTACTATTGGGCTTGTTAGTCGTTTAGTAACCTGCTCATGTGACTAATTCATATTTCAAATTCCCAAACATCAGAATGCCTAGTACTAAACATATACACATGATTCTAGGCATAAATCTAACATAAACATAAACATACATACGTTCATATCATACGGGTATTATACCAAACTTATAAAAACATACTTACATGCATTTCCAGCCCCAAAACATTAAAAAACAGGTAAAAGGGGTCTAGAACTCACCTTTGTTGTTCTCTTCAAATCTCACACCCTTCACCCTGAGCCTCCTCAACTGTTCTAACACCTAAAACACACACACACCACACCACCCGAACACACAAGACACATTTATAAGCACATATACGGGTCTAGAATCATCTAAAGCTTCAAAAACTCAAGATTTCTACCAAAAACTTCGAGTTTTTCGGGTTCTTCTTCAAAATCCCGAGAATTCTCTGCTCTTGTGCTTTCTCTCTCTAAAAATCCGAAGTTGGTGATGATGTGAACAAGGGTGGGTGACCATACCACCTTTTGTATCAAAATAATGGAAAGTTTGCCCATTTGGCACTTTGGCCCTTAAACAAAAGTAGACTTTTGTTTTCTTTCTTTCTCTCTTCTATTTTGTTCTTTTAATTTCTTTAATAAGAATTACGGGTGTTACAAGTCCACCCCCCTTATATAGGTTTCGTCCCCGAAACCTGTTATTCGCTCAAACAGATGTGGGTAGTGTTGTCTCATTCTTCTTCAGTCTCCCACGTAGACTCGGATCCCTTCCTGTGCTTCCACTGTACACGCACAAGAGGAACCACTTTATTCCTTAACCTCTTTTCTTTACGATCAATGATTGCCACTGGTTGCTCCACGTAGTTGAGCCTCTCATCCACCTCAATCCTCCAGTGGTACAACCATGTCTTCATCAGCTAAGCACTTTCTTAGATGGGATACATGGAATGTGGGATGAATTCCACTTAACTCATCTGGCAATTCAAGTCGATAGGCCACCTCTCCTACTCGTGCGATAATTCGGAAAGGCCCTATATATCTCGGGCTTAGCTTACCTCGTTTCCTGAATCTAATGATTCCTTCCAGGGCGAGACCTTCAACATGACTCGGTCACCAACCTTGAACTCTATCGGTCTTCGCCTCTTGTCAGCATACGACTTTTGTCTATCTTTCGCCGCCTTCATGAAGGCTTTGATCTTTTCTAATTTCTCAGTCGTTGCTTCAATCACCTTCAACACCTCCCAGTTCTTTCTGCCCAATGTCTCCCACCACTACGGGCGTCCTACATCTCCTACCGTATAGCATCTCGTAAGGTGGCATGCCAATGCTGGCATGATAACTGTTGTTGTACGAGAATTCTGCTAACGGCAGGTGGTTGTCCCAACTTCCTCCAAATCGATCACGCACGCCCGAAGCATGTCCTCGAGTGTTTGGATCGTCCTCTCAGACTGACCGTCTCGTCTGAGGGTGATATGTTGTACTAATGTGTACCTCGTCCCCATTGCATCATGAAATCTCTTCCAAAACTTGGAGGTAAACCGGGTGTCACGATCAGACACAATAGACACCGGTACACCATGACGAGCTACAATTTCTTTGATGAACAGATCCGCCAATCTCTCAGATGAGTACTTTCGCGGATCGGTAGGAAGTGGGCACTCTTTGTCAAGCGGTCAACTATCACCCATATAGGCATCATACCCTTTAGGGGTACGTGGTAACTTCGTGATGAAGTCCATGGTGATGTGTTCCCACTTCCACTCGGGTATATCCAACGGTTGGATCTTCCCGTAGGGCTTCTGGTGTTCCGCCTTCACTTGTAAGCAAGTCAGACACTTACTTACGTACTCCACTACGTCGCGTTTCATTCCCGGCCACCAATAGTCTTTCTTCATATCGTGGTACATTTTGGTAGCACCGGGGTGAATGGAGTATCGGGTCTTATGGGCCTCGTCCATAATTCTTCCACGTAGATCCCCGTATCGAGGAATCCACATTCGCCCAAATCGGGTCCTAACACCAAGAGTGTTCTCACCCAATTCCGTAACTAGACCTCTCATCCTTTCGGAGTTAAGACGATCTTCTTTCAAAGCCTCGTCTTGGACTCCTTAACCTGTGTCATCACATCGGGGGTCATGATCAGCTGATAAGCCTTCACCCGAATCGGCTCAGGCCGTTCCTTTCGGCTAAGGGCATCGGCCACACGTTGGCCTTGCCCGGATGGTAATGGATTTCGCAGTCATAATCCTTTATGAGTTCCAACCATCGCCTTTGCCTCATGTTTAGATCTTTTTGCTCGAAGAAGTACTTCAAGCTTTTGTGGTCTGTGAAGATGGTGCACTTCGTCCCGTATAGATAGTGCCGCCAATCTTCAACGCGAAACCACCGCAGCTAGTTCAACGTCGTGCGTGGGATAGTTGACTTCTGAGTTTTCAGCTGTCGAGATGCATAGGCTATTACCCTTCCACGTTGCATCAACACGCAACCTAGCCCAGAATAAGATGCATCTGAATAGACCACAAGTCTTCATTCCCCTGGGCAAAGTCAAAACAGGAGCTTGTGTTAGTCTTGTCTTCAACTCCTCAAAGGCATTCTCCTGCTCTTGACCCCACACGAAATTCACGTCCTTACGGGTCAATTTTGTCAAAGGGGAGGCTATCTTGGAGAAGTCTTGAATAAATCTCCTATAGTAGCCCGCCAATCCTAAGAAGCTACGAATCTCGGATGGCGTCTTTGGTGATTTCCATTGCACTCACAGCCTCAACCTTTGCTGGATCCACCATTATTCCTCTGCATTTACCACGTGACCCAGAAATTGTACCTCGCGTAGCCAGAACGCACATTTGGAGAACTTAGCATACAGCTTCTCCCTCCTCAAAGTCTCCAACACTTCCCGAATGTGACCGGCATGCTCTTCTTCGCTCCTCGAATAAATCAGATATCATCGATGAACACAATCACTGATTATCTAACATTGGCCGACACACTCGGTTCATCAAATCCATAAAAGCAGCTGGCGCGTTAGTTAGACCAAATGACATAACGAGAAACTCATAGTGTCCATAACGCGTACGGAAAGCTGTTTTAGGAATGTCCTGCTCCTTCACCTTCAACTGGTGATAGCCAGATCGAAGATCTATCCTCGAGAACCAACTGGCACCCTGGAGCTGGTCGAACAAGTCATCGATTCTCGGTAACGGATACCGATTCTTTATTGTTATTTGTTCAATTCACGGTAGTCGATACACATTCTCATGCTACCGTCCTTCTTTTCACAAACAAGACCGGAGCACCCCAAGGAGAGATACTCGGTCTAATAAAGCCCTTGTCAAGCAACTCTTGCAGTTGCTCCATCAACTCTTTCATCTCCGTCGGAGCTAATCGATACGGTGCTTGGCGACAGGTTGGGCACCGGGTATTAAGTCAATTTGAAATTCAATTTCGCGGTCAGGTGGCAATCCCGATAAGTCTTCCGGGAACACATCTGGAAACTCGCACACAACCGGAACGTCGGATAGTTGTGGTGTTGGCGTTTCCACATCCTTCACATAACATAGGTAGGCGTTGCACCCACGCCTCATGCACTTCTCCGCCACCGCCATCGAAATCACTTCGGAATCACCGTTACCGATCACCGTATATTGCACCAGACTTCCGTCAGATGCCGTCAATCTAATCATCTTCTTTCGACATACGATATTCGCTTCATAGGTTGCCAACCAATCCATCCCTAGTACTACATCAAATCCACCTAGGGGCATCACATGTAATCTAGCAGCAAACCTATGACCTTCTAAATTCTATGGCACAGTCCTCTATCACAGCAGTAACTCTAGTGGACTTACCAATAGCGGTTTCTACTTCAAAGGGCTCATCAATGCATTTACTACTAACAGGCAATTTAGCACAGAAAGTAGCAGAAATGAAACTCTTACTAGCACCAGAATCAAATAACACAGAAGCAAGAGTTTGATTTACTAGAAACGTACCTGACACAACATCGGGGTCCGTCCTAGCCTCCTCTCTGGTCATGGTGAAAGCTCTGGCACTCGCCCTCTGCCCTTCATCCCGGCCGTCTTCTTGCCCCGGAACTCTCCACCCTCTGCTTCCTGCAGTCTTTGCTCATATGGCCCGCCTCACCGCAGTATAACACCTCAGATCCTTACAATCCTCAGAATGTGACCCGGCTTCTCGCACTTGAAACACACGTTGAGCCCGATTTGCACTCACCCGTATGCTCCTTCCCGCACTTGCCACACCTTTTGGGCCCCGAGCTTGATGACCCCACCCTTCGGTCATCCATTTCATCCTTTTGTTGTTCGGGTAAAGCCACCACGCCTGAACCGTTTCCCATTCCAGTTCCGGTCACACCACCAGCCTTCTTCACCTCCGCATCTGCTACCTCCCTCTCATCATAGAGCCTCCCGCCAAATCTACGGCCGACCTAAAAGTGCTTGGTCGTGCAGCAATCAAATGCCTACGAATGTCGGCTGGCAGCCCCTGTACATACCGGTTAATCTTGCGAGATACCGGTGTCACCTGATCTGGCACCAGCCTCGCCATCTCATTGAACTTGGCAGTGTATTGCTGGTGGTTCATGGTTCCCGCCTCGAGTTGCAGGAACCTCTCTCAATCTTGTCAAGTTCCCGGTGAGGACAGAATTCCTCAACTACCAACTTCTTCAACTCGGGCCACTTCATCTTGCCTATGACCCTGCTGCCCTCAGCTTGGACAATATTGTCCCACCAACATAGTGCTGAGTCAGTAAAGGAGTGGGTGGCAAATTTCACCTCTGATCTTCCCGGCACTCACTGATCTCGAGTACCGCCTCCATCTCCCTTACCAACGGTGGGCAGCAGCAGCATTGCCATTTCCATCAAAAGTCGGGGGCCTGCACCTCTGGAATGCCCGTAATTGCATCCCTTGGTCGTCACCCCTACCACATCATCCCTTCCACATCAGATACTACTATCTCAGGATCCGGTCGTTCCTCCCTACCCTTGCTTTCCTTCCAGTTGACCCTCTCCTTCCTCCTCCTTTCTCTCCTCATTCCTCACAGCACGAATAACATCCAGTCACCACAGATGGCATAACTGCCTGCAGGACTTGGTGTACCTCATCAGCAATCGCCTCCCTAGCTGAGGCATTCAGGCTCGCATTCTCGGTTTCTTCATTCCGGTTAGGAACCTCAGGGTTCACAGGAGCCGATCTCAGGAGCTTTAGTGCTGTTCCTAGTCGTACGCGGACGACCTCTACCTCTAGCAGCCTTAAAGGTTTCTTCCCAGCCATTTCCTATGCACTATAAGATTCAAACACTAAAACATCATTCAAGGAAACAGCCCAGTTTATGTCAAGTATAGTAAGTCCCTAATCTACAGTGGCCAGTTGTGATTAGCCACTTACTTTACTCTTCACACCCCAAGCATTCCTATCCTGACTACATCAGTATCTAAATCTACTAAGAACACATAAATCACATATAGCACACGCACATAAGTCTGGTTGATTTTTAAGAAAGCAATACCTGATGGCACATGGCTACTCGGGCTGACATCCCTCTTTCCGTCCCATTCTCAGTTTAAGTTAAGGTTTATTTTGAAAATTTACCCATTTTACTTAAACTTTAGCTCTGATACCAACTTGTAAGGCCCGATCCCGGGCACCTCACAGTTGGACATTCACAGCATAAAACATACTTATTATAAATTTAAGCAGCGGAATTATTTAAACAAAAACCATCCATTCATTTAAAACGTGTTGTTAAGCAATACATTTTAGTTTATAAGTCACAAAATATTTACTTGAATGAATTACAAAACAACAGTATCGTCAAAACATAATGGATGTCAGTCTTGCCCGCCAAGTAGCCACCCCCGTGTGCCATCCTCAGCAACCTGTCACCTGCCAACTGGAAAATACATAAAAGTCAGCGTTGCTGAGTGAGTTCTAGTTTTATAGTTAAAATACTTTACTTTTCGTTCAAAAAACCGTTCCTCATTTTCACAGGTGATCATACATCGTACGTACACATAGGTAATACTTTCATTATCTTCATCATCGTTCAATTCGTACTTTTATCATTCCTCTTTAATTAAGCTGTGAGTCTGTTGCGACACCAAGTCGCTCACCTCTAAGTCAATCACAAAGATTGACCTACATATGTGAGTCTGTTGTGACACCAAGTCACTCACCTCTAAGCCAATCACAAAGATTGACCTACATTCCTGTGAGTCTGTTGTGACACCAAGTCACTCACCTCTATATCAATCTCAAGGATTGATCCTGTGTGCATCCTTCGGGGTAGCGAACCCGCATCACAGTTGAGCTAACACCTGCCAGGGGTGTGCACCTCCATTCATTTGCTTGCAAGACTTTCGTTCATTCGTTCACGTTCCATTCCTCTTTATCATTAATCTTTCACTTTATTAATGATAATAATTTTGATCATGATCATTCCACATAGAAACATACAGTATTATTATTAATAAGCATATTAATAATAATAATACTAATAATATTATAAATAATATTATTCATACTCTTAATAATATCCCTAATCATAATATTAATTATAATATTAAGAAGAGGATATTATTACATTCAAACTCATCATTCACATTCAATAACGTCCTAGTCAACATTCAGGTGAAACCCTACTGCACAAACTCCAAGGGAAATATGTTAAAAGTCCAAGTATTTTGGGCGTATGAGCCCTGTTCTAGGCGTTTCACCACTGTCGGACTCATAGCTACACTTAGAAAATTTTCAGGCTCTGGGCGTATGAGCACTGCTGGGCGTATGACCCCTGTTGGTCGTTTTAGCCCTGTTGGTCGTACCATCCCATACTTAGAAAATATTTTCTGGTCATACGACCAGAATTCAGACTTTTCACCTTTTACTTAGTTTTCAGACTCATGGGTACTGTGGGACTCATGAGTCCTGTTGGGCTTATAAGTCCCCATACTTAGCAAATTTTCAGACTTATGAGTCTGTCGTTTTAGAACTATTGACACATTACCTGCTTAGACTCATGACCATACTTGGAATATTTCTAAGGCATGTCCCTGGGCGTATAAGCACTATTAGACTCATTAGTTTGTACTTAGTTATTCTAAGTCCAATTTTAGGCATATTACTACTATTTGGCTTGTTAGTCGTTTTAGTAACCTGCTCATGTGACTAATTCATATTTCAAATTCCCAAACATCAGAATGCCTAGTACTAAACATATACACATGATTCTAGGCATAAATCTAACATAAATCATACATACATTCATATCATAGGGTATTATACCCAAACTTATAAAAACATACTTACATGCATTTCCAGCCCCAAAACATTTAAAAACAGGTAAGAAGGGGTCTAGAACTCACCTTTGTTGTTCTCTTCAAATCTCACACCCTCACCCGAGCCTCCTCAACTGTTCTAACACCTAAAACACACACACCACACACCCGAACACACAAGACACATTTATAAGCACATATACGGGTCTAGAATCATCTAAAGCTTCAAAACTCAAGATTTCTTACCAAAAACTTCGAGTTTTCAGGTTCTTCTTCAAAAATCCCGAGAATTCTCTGCTCTTGTGCTTTCTCTCTCTAAAAATCCGAAGTTGGTGATGATGTGAACAAGGGTGGGTGACCATACCACCTTTTGTATCAAATAAAATGGAAAGTTTGCCCATTTGGCACTTTTGGCCCTTAAACAAAAGTAGACTTTTGTTTTCTTTTTCTCTCTTTCTATTTTGTTCTTTTAATTTCTTTAATAAGAAATTACGGGTGTTACAAAATAGACAAATTACATTTTTAACAAAGCACAAAAGAATAATATTACAACCCAAATGAAAACAACCAAAACAAACATTGCAAGCATCCAAACACACAAGGCCAAAAGCTAGGTTATGCACCAACATGAACAATCATTAACATCATTCAACAAGCAAATAAACCCCATCAAACCCTAAATTTTCAGCCAACATAAACTGAAAATTTGTTGAAAATTTGGGTTTGTTTGTCCAAACAAACAACAACCAAACATGTCAACCAATTGATATTCCTATCTTTCAAAGTTTAATCATAAGCATGAAGATATAACTTTGAAAGACATGGGGTTTATTCAATCAACCAAAATCATCCTATTATGAGTTTATAATCATCCTCTAAAAACCGATTTTAAAGGACAAAAACAAGCAAGTCATCCACATAACCTGCTCTTGATGCCATTGTTGGGTTTGTTAGAACATAAAATCATAGTTTAACCATTTAAACTTTCAGAAAATGCAACGGAATAACAGCTTTAAAACCGATTTTATAAGCTAAAAATTATGTTCTTTAAGTGACCTTATAAGTGAATAAAACAAACCCATAAATCAAAGGATCATTGTATGTGAATGAACATGCTATGTGTACATAAAATAACACAATATGATAGGCACAAAGGGCTGTCAAACTACCTCCTCCTCCAGCAGCTAAATATCGACTAAGGAAAGAAGATAGGAGGCTGAAATATGGCCAAAGCTTCAAGGTTGGATGTCCTTAAACGTTGACTCCCACAAAGCTCTAAGTAAGCATCATCCTTGCTTGAAGTTGGACACCAAAAACACCAAAATGAAAGATGCCAAAACCCTTCAAGATCGTGATCTTCCAGCAGCAAACTTGATGACTTATGAAGATGAAATCGACCAAGGTTCCAAGAGGAGGAACCCTCAAGTGTGTATACCCTAAGCTTATATGCAAACACTTCTTCTTGCTAGGTAGAAACACCAAAAAAACTTCAAAACTCAGCTCAAAATCCTGCTATATTGCTGCTGAAAAACCATAAGGTTTTTTAGAGAGGGAGAGAGAGCTTTGTCTTGTGTTGCATGCATTATTTATATGAGAAAAAGAGAGAGCATCTTCTAGTTAATTGAACCATGCATCTGTGTGTCTTCAAGAGAATCTCATAGTGGAGACATGCATGTGTGTTAGTTAATCAAGTGAATAAAGTCTTTACACACATGCATGGTGGACGGTCTCTTGTTTAAAAAGAAAGGGTTTCTTTTAATTAAACACACACACACATATGTCTAGTCTTGTAACAATTAACCATTTAATTATTTAAGTAGTATACTCTCATTATTATTGTGTGTTATATAACTAATTTAAATAACACTTCAAATAATATCTTTGAACAAAATATCCTAATAAATTGTTCCATCTCATATGCAACTTATTTAGAAAACCCATTTTCTAAATTTGGTGTAAATATTTAATTGCATGATCATATCATCAATTAAATATTAATTGGTATTTGCTAAGCTTGTTATTGGGTATAACCTGACTTGGATCATAACCTACTAACAACATCATATTCTAAGTGTCTTGGGCACATAGAATCCTATAGTGTCAAGGATGCCAGTCCAAGAAGCTCCATGCAATTGCTGATATGAGATAAAATCTTGTTCATCAAATGCCTTTGTGAACAAATCAGCATTGTTCATTTGAGTCAACTTTGATTAACTTTATCAGCTGTTTCTCATGAATATCTCTAATGAATGATACCTGATATCAATGTGTTTTGTCTTGGAGTGCTTCACCGGATTCTCAGTAATGGAGATAGCACTGTTGTTGTCAATATGGATAGGAGTAGTCATGAAGTTGAAACCCATAGTCTAACATCTGATTTTGAATCCATAGCAGTTGAGCACAGCAGCTAGCAGCAGCAATGTATTCAGCTTCAGCAGTTGATGTAGAGACACAGGATTGTTTCTTGCATTGCCATGAGATAATCCTTCCACCAAGAAATTGACATCCTCCTGATGTTGATTTCTTGTCAATGTTGCAGCCACCATAGTCACTGTCAGAGTATCCATAGAGATTGAAATCACTATTTCTTGGATACCAGAGACCTAGTTTAGGTGCTCCTTTGAGGTATCTGAGGATTCTCTTTGCAGCAGCTAGGTGAGACACCTTTGGAGCAGCCTGATATCTTGCACAAATGCATGTGGCAAACATGATATCTGGTCTACTTGCAGTGAGATACATCAGAGAACCAATAATTGCTCTATACTGATGTTGATCAGTATCCTCCCCCTCAAGGTCAGGGCAAAGATTATGGTTTCTGGATATGGGTGTCTTGGCTGGTTACAGTCCTTCATTTCAAATCTTTCTAAGATGTCTGAGACATACTTACCCTTGACTACTAGTCTTGCCTTGTTCTTGATAATCAACCCTCTATCATCTTTCTTGTTCCTGAATACCCATTTAGTGCCTATGGGTACTTGACCAGATGGTAGTGGGCATAGATTCCAGACCTTTTGTCTTTTGAATTGAAGCAGCTCCTCCTGCATCGATTCAACCCAACTACTATCCTTTAAGCATCTTATAACCTGCTTTGGTTTCTATCGAGAACAGAAAGCATGATACAAGCAGACATTCCCATGATGAGTTGTCCTCTTGTTCTCACACCATCAGAGACATTCCCTATGATGTTCTCAGCTGGATGAGTGTGTGAATCCTAAGACGAGGAATCACTTCCAATTGCAGAGATAAGTCTAGGTTAGACATATTCTGATCAGGAATTGGATCACTCTGTCCAACTGCTGTTTCAGAGTCATTCAATGAGGACTGATTGAATGATTGAGAAAACATCATCAATGGTGGTTGTGAAGTAGTATTAACAGCTGCCTGTTCCTTCAGAATACCACTTCCCTCAACCTGGTGTTGTAGTGGATCACTGAGGAACTTTGAGGTTGATCAAGGATTCACTTGTTGAAGCTTCACTATTTCTGGAGATAGGTACACTGTCAGATCTGTGAATAGTTGAAGCTTGTTGCCCTTCAGCTCTTGGAGAATTGGAATAGGTCTGGGAAGCTCATATAGTTGACCTGCATCAGCATCAGCATCACTTTAAGCACCTGTTCAGCTGAAACATTCTCACAAGATGGTTAGAATAGTTGGAAACAATTCTAAATCAAAAATATACTCAGGTCCATTCCCCTAACACAAGCTTTGGAGCTAGAAGAGTATCCAATAAAGATAGCATCATCCAAATTCTCAGCAAACTTTGCCAAGTTTGTCCTTTGTGTTAAGTATGGTACACCTGCAGCCAAAGGACCTTAGAAAGCCAATGAACGGGGCTCTTGTTCCATAACTCATAAGGGGTTTTTCCATGGGGCTTAACTACAAGAACCCTGTTCTGCATATAGCATGCAGTGCTGACTGCCTTTGCCCAGAATGTTAGAGGCAGCTTTGAATCAGCTAACATGGTCCGAGCAGCCTCAATAAGTGTCCTGTTCCTCCTCTCAGCAACACCGTTTGTTGAGGAAATCTGGGAGCACTATATTGTCTGGCAATCCCTTTGAGTCACAGAATGAGTCAAGAACGAAGTTCTTAAACTCAGTCCCTTGATCACTTCTAATAATCTTAACCTTGTGATCAATTTGATTTCTATTTTAAGAATAAAAGATTTAAAGTTTCAGCAGTTTCATCTTTACTTCTTAAAAAGAATACCCATGTAAATCTTGTAAAATCATCAACGATCACAAGGCAGTATGATTTCCTTCCAATGCTCATATACTTGTGGGACCAAAGAGATCCTGTGCAATAAGTGTAATGGAGTAGTGATTGAGTTAACATATTTGGATTTATGAGATGATCTGTGTTGTTTCCCTTTCAGGCATGCAACACAGTTATCTTTGCAGAAAAATTCCTTTTTTGGCAAACCTGTACCAAGTTATTTTAGCCAATTTATTCATTGTTTTAAAATTCACATGACACATGCGTTTATGCCATAGTGTTGACTCATCACTATAAGCTTTGGAAAGAAAGCATGATACTTCACCCATAGGAGAAGCATTGTTCATATCCAGCTTGTACATATCCCTTTCCTGGGAGATCTGAGAAGCACCCTTCAGGAGGAATTGTCATCCTGGTTTGAGGGATAATGCACTCATGTTCTGTGAAAAGCATCTGATGCTTCTGATCACAGAATTGAGAAACACTTAACAGATTGTGTTCAAGCTGTTTGACAAAGTTAACTTGTCAATGTTTATTCTGCCATTGGATATACTTCCTCTGCCAGAAAAATATATCCTCCGGCCTCACCTCCAAATTGGACGGCCCTCCATCAAAGTTCTGGAATTGTTGAAGGAGAGATCTTTCCCTGTCATGTGCCTTGAGCATCCACTATCTACAATCCAGACATTGTTGTTCTTGTCAAATGGAGTCCCTGACATAAGATGAGATGGTCAGTTTGTGTTGGAAGCCCAAGCCTTACAAGTCTCGGGCTCTTCCAAAGATAGTGACATAATTGAACCAAAAGATATGCAATGGGGGTCAATAGAGGTCATTGTTGAAGAAGAGGTTTGGGTGCAGCATCTTCCTGATCTTCCAATCCATCCTTTGGTTGATCTTAAGGATGAGCTTGTTGAAGCTTTTTGCAGCATGGTTTCTTCCGAAGCTTCTATAAGTTCAACCACACATTGTATTTCATTAAGTACCCATTCAATTACATAATCTATTCAATCAAGAGTCTTTCATTATAAATATCAAACGATTACATCAGTGTAACAAAATGAAAGTCATTCATTTAAGCACACTAGAACTAGAACTAGGGACATGTGTACAACAAACACCCCCTTGGACCTAGTTCTACCTATTCTTTGACTTCTTTGTAAAACTCTGCATGTCTCTTGTCTCTTTCTTCTTTTAAACCCCAGCATGAATATCAAGCGAGAATCATAAGCGTATGACATGTTGAAACTGAAGTGCTTGCACGATATCCTGTGTATCAAAAAATAGTTGCCACTTGTACAATGTATAAACATCAGCCGCAGACAAGTTTGTGAGCCACATTGGGTCAAACACCCTTATTGTCTCCACCGTCCCCTCCCGATCGAAACTATGACGGCATCTCCAGTGCGCCAGTCATAATACCACCATTTCAAATAGGGTGTAAAGTCTTATGGCATCTCCCTCAAAGGAATACGAGACGTTGTGCGCGAAGGGTGCCGTTTCAAGACTACTGTCGGCCTTCCAGTAGTGGGATTAACTTCAGATCTTTTGATATACCTCTTCGGTTGTTGACGTCTGAAGTTAACCCACCTGGTACGATACTCTCATTTCAATGCAGCCTCGAACCAGCCGGACATCTTCTTCCGATCGGCATATAGTAGCTTTAGACATGCCAGCTGGTTGAGCTCAAACCGGGAAGAGTCTTTAGATCATGTGGAAATCTAAAGTAGTCTATTCCCCTCTCCCTCTTCACAGCATACACACTTAGATCCTGAAAGTATGCCCATGCTATTATCTTCCCTGACACCTTGAGATGCTTCTTCACTTTGTAGAGCTTGGTGTAGGTACTTGACTTTGGTGCAGTGCGCTGGGCTCGGATCTCAGCAAAACAAGCCGCCCATTCAGCCTTTCTGATGTCCACATCGGCGTCCGAGGCTTGGGCTTGGCTTGTTGATGTTCCTGCTTCCTTTTCCATTAGATTCAGCTTCTCCACTGTATCACTGCCGAGAGTACCTTCCAAATTGGGAACCACATTTCCCTGTTTGTCAGCATACTCTGGATAGTGCTCTGCAGTGACGTCCTCGATCTCTATCTCATCAATGTCGTTCAGCTCGTCTTCACTGTTTACTTCAAAGCTTGGAGCGTCCTTGACAATCTCATCAGGATTGAGCTTGAACATTTTAGCCAGTTGCTCATCAGTGAGATCATGAATTATTTCCCCTTCTTCAGGGGTGTAACTCACTGATCTCCTGACAATCCCTTACAGATCAAGAATCATGGTTAGTTGAGTCTTCAACTGCTGAAGGGGAGCAGCGTCGTATTTTTCCCTCTGAAAATTTGGATCTGCTTGATTTAGACATGTAACACATTAATCTTTAGTGAATATTAAAAACAGAAACACATTAAACAAAATATTAACATTATATACATTAATTTGATACAATATTCAGTTACACATGATTTTAAATAACATAAACAACTAGACTTACTCTTGTCTTGTATCATGTGCTCCTATGCTAACGGGGCGGATGTGGAGGCACCTTGATCTTGAGCTTTCTTTGTCCTCCTTTCACCGCAGATGTGGCACCCGCAGTAGATGTATCACCATCATCAACAACATCAGCATCAGCATCATCACCAGCATTAGTATCATCCCCTTGATCATCACCATCATCATTATCATCATCACTGTAATCATCAGCACCATCATCTCCATCTCCCTCTCTGATCTTTGGAGGCTCCTCCTTTGACCCTTTGAGCCTCAGCATGATGGTCTTGTTGGTAGCCTCCAACTCCTCTATCCTTTTTGCTGAGTGGACATGTTGCTCCTGGAGCTTGGACATCTCTAAGCTCTGTACAGCAATCTGCTGTGACTGCTTCTCAATCAGCTGAGCCTGCTGAGATATCTACTGAGATTATGCAACAGTAAGCCCTACTAGCTGACGAATATGGGCAGTCTTCTCCTTATCGGCTGCTAACAGCCTTAGCACCATACGATTCAGTGCTGAGAGCTGTTCCTCTACCCTACTGGGAGGTAGAGGAGATCCATATGGAAAGGAGGGGAAAGATGATGGGCCTGCTGGGTGGCTAGTGGTAGTGGTGGTGGTGGTAGTGAAGATTGGGGGTGGTATAGATGAAGGTGGTGGTGGTTGAGTGAAGATTGGGGTGGTATAAGTGAAGGTGGTGGTGGAGTAGTGAAGATTAGGGATAGTATTGATGAAGGTGGTGGTGGAGTGGATGTGGTAGTGGTGTGTGAGGTGGTAGAGGCGGTGGATGATGTCAGAGTGAACCTCAACCTCTACCCTTCTGCCGTAGGGGTGTGCCATTCTCTTATTCCTTGCACCTCTAGGCACAGAGGCTCCCCCTTGGCTGTTGGGCGGGTCCGGGGCATATGTTGGATCTGTATTAGCAGTAGCATCCCTGGACTCCCTTGGGCGTCCAACAACCACCCTCAAGCCTCTCTCTGTGGAAACCACCCGGCTGCCCACCGTCCTCGTGAGAGGCTCCTCATCACTCTCTTCTTCCTCATCGAGAGTACAGAAGTCTTGTTGAAAGTTGGCTGTAGTGGCGTCTGGGTGTGTAGGGGGTGAATAAGTAACCTGTGTAGTGGGGCCCCTCAAAGAAGTAGGCCCAAAGTCTCCGTCCGTATCACCATCATCATTGGAGTCGTCAGATGGAAGTGCAATTGCTTAACATCTGAGTCATTCTCTTCGTGGCGCCACTTTCGCCTCCCCGGCACCACATAATCAGCTTGGGCCAGATGCCCGAAGGGTCTCTTTACTGGAGGTTTGACTTGCTTTCCCTGGTAGACCCGCATATGACCCAGTGTCGTATCATCCATGATCTCCAATGACACAGCGTCGTGGCTCTCCTTGGGCAGTGTCGGCTACTTCTCATCAAAGATCATCTAGATAAACCTAGGGTACATGTAGAAATCCTCTTCGCCCTTAGCCTCCAGATTCTCTATCAAGTAAGAGAATATCATGTTCGAGAAGTTGAAAGGGTGGTTCAGTACCAGAGCCACATAGGCATTTTGAATCTAGTATGAAAGATCATCAAACCCACCCCTTCGCGAAGCCAAGCACATAAGGATGACATGTGCTAAGCATTTGTACTGGGGACACAGGTTGCTCTTGTTGAGCACACCTGCGTTGATATCCCCAGCGTACTTCATCCTTAAGAAGCACCCTCTACCCGTCAGTGGGTGAAGTCTGGTAGGGTGGTCTGCATCGCCACCCAAACCAAGTACCCGTCGAATATCCTCAGCTGTAATCTCTATGTCCATACCAAAAATGAAACTCCTGATGTTGTATGGCTTATGTGAGCGGTCAACCGATGCCCCCTCCCAGAAGGCCTGCTGAATAGACCTATAAGGAGTGCATGGTGTGGAAATAGCCCTGTAGATCCTGGATCGCTTGAGAAAAGCAATGATCCCAGCAAACTCGGCACCATTCTGAGTCGTAGCATCTAATGAGCACATATGTTGTGCTTAAGCTTGATGGACCACCTGTCAGCCATCAATCTGTAACACAAGACATATAGGCATTAGATCACCATACAACACAAATCAGTTCTAATTAACTTGGTTGAATTCATTATGGTTCAACCATGCGATTGAACCATGCGACTGAGTTCAGTCGGTCGACCAGGCATGCGACTGAGTTCATTCGGGTGACTGAGCCTGCGATTGGTCCAGTCCGCCGACTGAGCTCATTCGTATTATCCATTCGGCCGATTGAGTCATTCGACCAGCTCAATCGCGCGATTGGAGTTCATCCGGGTGTCCAGTCGTATGACCCACTGTTCGATCAACTTAAGTTCAAATTTGGACCAAAACTTAGAATTAGACGTCGTGTTTTGGTTCATTAGACTCGCAATCACTTTACTAATAACCTAATAACTTTTATTTCAATATTTTACTCGGTTTAGTTAGGTTATCAGTCCATTTCCAGGTTCGGTTCTTGTGTGGATTGAAATCCTAAAATAAGGGCACCATTTCATAAGATTTAGATGAGATATCATCACATTGTACTTGTATAACAACTCCCAATCGTCCAAATATCAACAGAAGTCAGAGATTTTGGTCTAATGAAATTTGGGTAGAGTAACGGTCGGGTGTGCGATATTGGGGCGATTTAGGGTGATGAGTTGAATGCGATCGACTATGGCTCTATTTATACTGAATCTGATTTCAATCGGGCGACTGGACCCGTTCGCTCGGTTCATTCGGGCGACTGGACCCATTCGCTCGGTTCATTCGGGTGAATGGACCTCAGTCGTTGCGATTGATTCAGTCGATCACATTCAGTTGGCCGACTGGGTCTCAGTCGGGCGACTGACTCATTCGCACAGCTCCATTCGGCTGTCTAGGGCATGAGTATGGTCCATTCGTACGGTTGGTCTGTACTTATGGTCCAGTCGTGCGTATGGGTCATATTCATGATTTTGACATTATGACCATTTTTACATTGTACACCCTTTGACTATTGATTAGACATTTTGAGCAATCGATCATCTCAGGCATGATCATTTTAACTTTGAGAACTTATGATCACCTCAGATGTGATCCTTTTAAAACAGTCTGTCACCTCAGACGTGACTTATTTTAGTGATTAACTCACAGATTGATTTCCATTGCATAGTCCGACATTTAAAACTAAATAACTAAGATTCAAACAAACTAAACAACTGGAATTAAGAAACAAAACAAAAACTTATTTTTGTAATTTTGTGGGAGGTTGAAATCCTAGGTAGCATTATGTTACTTTGATCATAACTGGAGCGGTTCATTATGGAATTATACAGGTTTGTCAAATTATTTGGGACAATTTATCAAAGCCTTTTGATTTGGATTCTGGTTTTCATCGAGAATCAACAGCAAGTTTAGGAAATCATACTAGTTCTGTAAGATCCCACATTGATTTGGACTTTCAAGAATTGCAGCTCACGATGATTGTCAGTATACTTGTCCTCTTAAATCCATACATAGATTTTTAACACACGTTGGTAATTATTTAGGGTTTAATTATTTCAAAAAGCATTTGTGGATCCCACACTTATATGGTAATCAACATTCCTCAGGAGATTTTTGAGCGGTCTACGGGTATTGTGACAACAGGAAACTATTCTAAGAGCTTTCAAAGAAATGCAAAGCCTCAGGTCAGTGCCATCGCACAGCAGAGAGGCGCAAACAATAATGAATTCTAGAATATTTAGGTTATGCTTATCCTCAGGTCAGTGCCACCGCACAGCAAAGAGGCACACAATCTATCCTCTTGTTTGAGCAATTATATTCTTTTTGCACATATCGCACTAATAATATATGTTATCAGCTAGATTGCTTTTTGCATTTTTCATGTGCTTTGCTCATTTTATGGTCAACCGCACATTTTTGTGGCGTTAACTTTACTCATCACCCCTTATTGGAACTTGGTTGATTATGTTAACTAGGGATAAGATGATAACCCGCAGCTTATTGAACAACTTAGTTTAAAATTGAAATCACCAACAAGATCTACTAATCTATTGTGTTGAATCTACCGACATATCATCTAATGATCGAGCAACCTCTAGGTCTACTTTCTCCATGTTCCCTTAGTAGTAGCTAGTTTTACTATCATTTTTCCTTTTATGCTCCTTCGACCTCGCCACTTATACTTTGAAGTTTACATCAATAATCAGTTAACTTATTTTAAAGTCCCAAACTCTTTGTTCCTGTATACTATCATTTTCCATAGTTATTGAATCAGTATCACAGATACGATCTCATTTCTAGAAATCTTCTCCTCCCGTTTTTTTAAAGTAAATAAATACTGAAACCTAAACTAATCTCCCCCTAAAATTCTAAAACCAAAAATCTTTTATGTTTTTGGATTTCTTAAGATAGGAAAATTAAAATAAAATACAATAAAAAAAATTAAAAAAAACTAAACGGGTGTCGGACAAAGCAATTTCATCTTCTGGAATTACTTCACTTTTCTTTTTGACGCCGTTAACCTCTAACAGATATAGAAAACGTGGTTTATCAAAAGCCTTTGTGTAGAGGTCAGCGTGTTGAAAATCCGTATTAATTTTAACAACATCGATTAAGTGCTTTTCAAAACAATCACGTATAAAGTGATATTTAATTCCGATGTGTTTGGTCTTAGGATGTTGGACCGGATTTTTTGTTACTGCAATGGCAGCAGAGTTATCAACAAAAATAGGAGTAGAAGAGAAATGCAAACCGTAGTCCCGCATTTCCTGTTGTATCCATATGATTTGAGAATAGCAACTTGCTGCAGCAGCATATTCGGCTTCACAGGTTGACAAAGCAACCGAGGTCTGCTTCTTACACTGCCAGGTCACTAATCTCCTCCCAAAGAATTGACATCCTGCTGAAGTGGATTTGTAGTTCATCTTGCAGCCACCATAATCCGAGTCACTATACGCTGTAAGCTCAAAGTCATCGCCATGAGGATACCACAACCCAAGAGTTGGTGTACCCTTCAGATAACGAAAAATCCTTTTGACCCCTATCAGATGGTTAACCTTTGGCTTCGCCTGATATCTTGAACATAGACATGTTGCATACATGATATCAGGTCTTGATGCAGTGAGATACATGGTGGCATCGACCAGATCACCATTCTCGTCGGGTGCTACATCATGGTTTGTAGCAAGTGGAGTTCCAGCAGCGGAAGCATTCTCCATGTCAAACCGACTGAGAATATCTCCTACATAAATGGTCTGATGTAGAAATATCACTTTGGTGTCTGATCCACCTGTAACCCGAGAAAGAACTCATCTCTCCCATGGCACTCATTTTGAACTGAGTCTTCATTACTGCTTCAAACTCTTTACATAAATCCTCGTTCTTGCAACCGAAGATTATGTCATCAACATAAATCTGAACAAGCAGCAGATCACCATCCTTTTCTTTGATGAACAATGTGCAGTCGATTACACCTCTGCGAAATCCGTGTTTCACAAGGTGAGTCAAGAGTTTCTCATACCAGGCTCTGGGAGCTTGATGAAGCCCGTATAAAGCCTTGTCAAGTTTGTAAATTCTGTCCCGATGATATGGATTCTCAAATCCCTCGGGTTGACTAACGTACACTGTCTCTCAGATTTCACGATGAAGAAATGCACTCTTCACATCCAGTTGATAGACTTTAATCTTCATGTAAGAGGCATAGGCTAGGAAGATCCGGATGGCTTCCATTCTCGCCACAGGTGCCAATACTTCATTGTAATCTATTCCCTTAAGTTGTCAAATCCTTGAACTACAAGACGAGCCTTGTTCCTGATGATGACTCCTTAGTCATCTTTCTTGCATTTGAAGACCCATTTGGTTCCAATAACCTTAGCTCATTTAGGTCTATCCACGAGAGTCCATACTCCCAACTTCTTGAACTGCAGAAGTTCTTCTTGCATGGCACTCACCCATGCCTTATCATTCAGGGCTTCACTGACGTATTTTGGCTCAAACTGAGACACAAAACAATGATATGCACCATCATGAAGGTATCCTTTTTCCACTACCGAGGCATAATCAGCTGAATATAGCTGACTTCTAGTCTGAACTCCTGATCTGACATCCCCAATGACATTGTACAGAGGATGATAGACATTTAGGCGTGATCCAGGAGTGGTGGGAAAAAACTACCTCAGAACCAAGATTATGGACGTTGGTTCTGTATCTGACGCAGTAGGAGTTTGAGGTTCCGAAGACGCAGAGGCATCAATGTCAGATGCTTGTGGACTTGCAGGAATGGGAACCTGTTCCTCCTCATTGTTCTGGTCATCCTCCACAGCTTCATCATCAGAGGAGGAGTCACTTTCCTTGAGTGCTCCCCCTGACTGGGTAGACAATTCACCTTGTGATCCAGATGATGTGAACGAAATACTAACTGATAAACGTGTATACCAAATCAAATAGTGCGGAATCCTATTTGATTGGCAATCCAATCAGTGAGAACGCACATAGAATCAATTGTAGATTGAAACTAAACATTAAGAACGATTGGTAATCGATCTAGTGCGATCTATGAACTTGGAACAGGTTCTTGAAGGTCTCTAGACGGCTAGGGTACGTATGTATGCGAAATGTTTTGTTTTTCCACGATTTAAGTGGTATTTATAGGTTAGTGTTTCTCATTCGGGTGATTGAACCACAAGTATGGTTCAGTCGTGTGATTGAGCCATGCGGTTGCTCCATTCGCATGACTGAGTGTTCAGTCGTGCGACTGAGCCAATCTCATGTTACAATCATGCGACTGATCCAGTCTCCTGGTTCAGTCGTGCGACTAAGTCATTCGCATGAAGTTGTTCATGCGTATGGTCCATTAGCATGGGCCATTCGCATGAGAACTTCACATTACTAAGTTTGAATATATTTCTTAAACATTACATTACTAAGATTAATTCAAACAACCACAAACATATATAGTTAGTCCACTAAGCGATAAACTACTAATCAATAAAATAATAAACATTATAAGTTCAACCACACATTGTATTTCATTAAGTATGCATTCAATTACATATATCCATTCAATCAAGAGTCTTTCATTCCAAATATCAAATGATTACATCAGTGTAACAAAATGAAAGTCATTTACATTTAAGCACACTAGAACTAGAACTAGGGACATGTGTACCAACACCACCTCCTATCACTTTTCAAGTGCACTCAAAGATGCTCATGGATCTTCACAGATTCCTAACCTTATTCCTACTGAGCTTTACTCTTTAACAACCAACCCCAGATGTTGTTATGGATTATTTTGGAGCAGAAGAACTTCAAAGGCTGAATGCACTGCCTACAACTGATGAAGGAGTTGGTCAACCTAAGTTCCACATTGAACCTAAGATTGAATTTGAAGGGGATATGGGGACTGATGGCCCAGCAACTGAATCAGCTAGGACAGGCAGTGAAAATGCTCTAGATTCCGAAGCTGAAATGGAAGCAATGGAAGGACTATCCTCCCTGTTTGATGATCTAATTATCATAAAGGCAATCCTTGAATTAGCCTCTGAGATAAACAGTGAAGACCATCTTACAACTCCTCATGAACAACCATTTTTATCATCATAAGCTCAACTCACCTCTTATCAACCTGAATCATCCACAATAGAGTCTCCAAAGGCTCAAGCTTTCGTAGACACCAAAGGCGAAAGAAAATGTCTGCGGAAGAACTGCTAGAAGAAGAAAGGTTGGAGAAGCTTAAAAGAAAAGGTAGGCTCCTACTGGAAAGCTCCTAATTGCATGTAGCAAGGCAGCTGTGGTGTCTCAGGAGCCATCATCCAGAAAAAGAGAGTAGAGATTATTGACAATCTTGTCAATCTTGGGGTAGCAAATGAAGATATGCTCCACCTACCACTTGAGGAGCTGGTAGAATTAGAAAAGGCAACCCTACTACAAAAGAAACAAGATGAAGTAGCAAGGTTGGCCTTAGAGGAAGACGAAAAGAGGAAGAAAAAGGAAGCTGAACAGCAGCTGAGAGAAGAAAGGATAGCTTTCTTAAACTCAAGGGGGTACTCCTTTGAGGAACTAGCTCCTCATGACAATGACATGATCTTGTTGCTTGTCAACAAAGAACAAGATCAAATGGATAAAGAGAGGAGAAAGGCAGCCAGGGAAAAGCTGAGGGCAAATAAGAAGAAGAAAGATGAAGAACAACTTGTCAAGGCAAAGAAGATGGGAGACAGAGCATAGATGAAAGCATATCTCAGAGCTCATGGATCCTTTGGCAGACAAGTTGGTCCTATTACTGATACGACCCTGCATGACATCAAGGCTGACATTCTCTGAGGAAGAAGGAAGGAGGTTTACCAAAGCTCCCAGAAGACAACACCCAAACCTTTACAACAACCTTAACCTCAAACCAAACCTAAGCCCACACCCTTTCCCTTCCCAGTTAAAACAGAACCAATCACTGAACCATACACCCCTGAACCTACATCATCAGCCATACCATCATCCTCACCTATTGCTTCACAACAACCACTATAATTACCCATTCTAAAACCCAAAACATTGCCTAGAACTCAACCCTTCTCCACCCAACAATCACTAATCCACCCATCTCTGAAACCATCCTCTGAGTCAGGTAAACCTCTGACCTTGGAGGAATTCAAGGAAATCAAGCAAAAGCTCATCAATCTCTAAGCAATATCTCTTATGAAGAGAAGTCCATCAAACTAATTTTTATTGATGGATCCTCAAGTTCCCTCACAAGAGAGGAATTCTTGATTTACCTAGGGGAACTCTGGACCAGGCACTTCAACTCTTGGAACTCAACTCTGATTCACTAAATGAGGAAGAGAAGAACCTGAGAAAAAGACTGGTGACTCTATTGAACATCAGAAAGGGAAACAAACTGCCTAGTCAATCCCTTATTTCCAGGAAAGGAATTGTCCAATGGTGGTTCGATACTTCTCCTCCCAACTTTGTTGTGGAAATAGAGAATGGACAAGTCAACAGACTCAACACTGCATCACTGCTGCCCTCAAGCAGATTCGACATTGCCGAGTTAGCAGAAAATCCATTCTCCAACCCCATCGACTCTTAGATAGCTGCTCACATTAGGAATCATCTAAGCAGCCTTCACCTTGCTGAGTTAACTACAAGAGCAAGGATTGAAGAAGAGTTGAAGCTAAGATAGCAGGTGGAAAAGGAAGGGTCAATCAAAGGAGAGACTTTCCTTCAAAAGATTGAAGGCCCTGCCTTGGAACCTATAGTTAGATGGGAGTATGACTACAAATCCCATCAACTAACTCTCTTCAGAGGGCCACAATAAAGGGTACTCATGATTCAACATAACAGACTGGACATGTTATCAACAAAGGATCTGTACCAACTTCTCAGCACCACTTCTAGAAAGAACAAAGAGACAAACAAATATTTGCTCTCCTTGGTGCTAAAAGTTTTGAGAAATAGAAGATAGTGAGGTTTTGGTAGCATCATCCTAGGGGGAGTATGTTAGGATAACTGAGGTTGGTGAAACCAAAAACATACTTAGAACAATTTTGATACAATTGATAAAGACTTTCGAAGACAAAGTCTGCACTTCCGAAGACAAAGTCTGCACTTCCGAAGACAAAGTCTGCACTTCTGAAGAGAAAGTCTGCACTTCCGAAGAGAAAGTCTGCACTTCTGAAGACAAAGTCTTCACTTCCGAAGATCAAAGCCAATAGAGCTTCCAAAGAGATATCACAACTTTCAAAGAAAAATTTATCTCTCTTGTGAAGATCCACACTTGGAAGATTTCAAGACAAAAGCTCCCGAAGCATAAAGTGTCAAAGACCAACATAAGTCTCGGAAGAAGTAGATTCTTCCGAAGTATAAGTAGCTTCAGAAGAACTTGTTCTTCCGAAGCCAGTTTTCCTTCGAAAGAACCTACTATGAACCAGTGGATATTAGTATGGTCTCTCTGACAAGCCACTGCAATATCTAAGATACCGCATGGCATTTTCCCACGCTTAGGTAGTTGACCAACTTTAGTCCACTGTTCATTCCTTATCAGTTAGCACAGTTACCAACTTTAGTTCGTAACCAAAAAGGTAAGTCATGGACACATCATGACTACCTTGTCTAGGATAGTATTTTATTATAGAATCCTTACAACTAGCAATGTAGTATTGTTTAGTTAGTAAGTGTTCAGCTGGTAATCTTTTGTATAACCGGCTGTAGATAGTAGTATATATAGTTCTCATTGTAAGCTCATAAGAACAATGCTGTAAGAGTCTTGTAACCCTGAGTTGAGAAGTAATATATACAAGTATCTTGAAAATTATTCTTGTGTCTTTATTTTACTTAGGATGTTATTATCAACTCTTAGAGGATTCTGCATCATCCATGAGTGTTTCAAGTGAGTTCAAGAGAGAATACTTGCGTTTAGTGACTAATATCGATCCTGCAAAGCACAGGCTTTCAGAATTGCGCTTTGGATTGTAGGAGGAGCGGCTGCAGTTACCAGCACTCGGATTTGAGGAGCCAATCCCCAAATGTACCTTTCGATCCTTTTAGACTTTAGGGTAAGGGGTGTAAACGAGCTGAGCTGAGCCCGAGCCTTATAGTACCTGAGCTCGGCTTGATGGATTTTTCTTAAAGCTCGAGCTCAAGCTCGTTCGAGCCTGTTACTCGTGGATCGAGCTCGGCTCAAGTAGCGAAAATAAAGCTCGAGCTCGGCTCATATAAGCTCAGTTTAGTTTGACATAACACAACTAGCGAGCCAATGTTCAGCTCGAGCTCGAGTTTTAAGTCAATTTGGCTACACCTTTTCATGTTTTTTTGGACATAAATATATAAAATACTTTTCATTTGTAAACATAAAACCCAACATCATAACGCAATCACAATTTAGAAACGAGGAAAAACATCCTTAAACCATATACCAAAATAAAGTAACTTAAATCATATGAAGTAACAAGGTAAAGATTAGTATTCGAGCAAAAAAACATATAGTTTGTAGCTAATAAACCAAAAAAACATCTTATCAAGCATATCCTTTAGCCAATACTTCACAAAAAATAATGAGCCTTCATATTGTTACTTGTTAGACCTGAAACATCAAATTATAAAATGATAAATCTCAAAAAAGATCTATTTGTACCTTCTAATCACAAAAGTCATCAACACCAAGTTACATCAAAACTATCAGCATGAATTAATATCAATACTAACATGTACGATAAAACAAGTTTTGTAACAAAAAATACATTACATCAACTATACATAATAATAGATTCTTAACAAAAGTATCTTAAAAGCCAAGTAAAATCTATACCATACCTTCTAATCACAAACATTTTACTTGTTTCTCTTAGTAGGTAGTATAACCTCACATGGTGCCTCCTCTTTGTACAAAATAAATTCAATAGTTAAATTAATAACATATCAAAATTCAAATAATATATATTTTAAAATGTACCTTGAGCTTCTTTTTTACTCCGTAAAGTTGTCTACTCCAATCTCCTCCACAAATCCACATTGTCTACCGTAGAATGCGCCAATAAAGATTGATATGGCTCAATGACTCTTCCCCCGGCGCTAAAAGTTGACTTCAATGCAACTGTAGAAATCGGAACCGCGAGTATATCCTTTGCCATTTTTGATAGAACACGATACTTGAGCTTGTGAACGTTCCACCACTCTAAAACCTTGAACTTTATTCCTTCATATCCTTTAAGTAACCCTTTCTCCAAATACACTTTTAGTTCAAATTTGTCTGCTTTATCCACATCAGCATCTTTAAGAACTCTCCAAACGCGTCCCATCCTGAACGAAGTGAGTTTTTATAAGCTTTTTAACTAGTTCTCCCCCCAGAAGATCCACTTTTATAGCTTGCACTTTCCTTCATTGAAGCATCATACATTTCTAAATACTCCTCAAACATGAGTTCAAGTGTATTTGACACGTCTTGAGTATTCTTAGAAGCTTCATTGATGTGCCTATCTTTGGATAGCAAACTCAATAACCTAAATTTTTAGCCTAGGATCTAGCACTGCAGCCATGGCAATGAGCAGATGACGTTCTCCTCAATAATTATCAAACATCTCCTTCATCGCTTTACTCATATCACGAATAAACTCATTCTCATATAATACACTCTTATCCAGTGTTTCTTTGACCTTATAAACTTCTATAAGACACAAATTCGCTGTCAGATAATCGCAACCTGAGATAATATTTGTGCACACCTTAAATACCATCAAAACATCACAAACTCTTTTCAAATTTTCCCAATCATTCTTAGTGGGCAAGTGCTTAAAGTGTGGTTCATATTCTGCATATCTAAGATAGTAACTTTAAATTAGTAAAGATACATGCGCGTGTATAGAAAATATATAAACAATTATGTAACACCCGGAAGTTTGACTTTTTGAAGTGATATGCGACTGAGTCTCAGTCGCATGGAATTCAGGCGACTGGGGGTTCAATCGCATGATGCTCGGACGATTGAAGCTCAACCGTACGACTGAAGGTTCAACCGCATGGAACTCATGCGACTGGAGGTCCAGTCGCATGGTGTTCATGCGACTGAAGGTCCAGTCGCCCCTGGGCTTCGGGCGACTGAGCTGTACCTACAAAAAGGAGGAGCAGCTCTCTTCTTTCCCCAACACTCACATGTTTCAGTCGGGGAAAGAGCAGAGAGCGACAGAGCAGAGAAGGAAAAGAGAGAACGGGTGATTCGGGCTCGAGATTTGTCGAGAGGCTATTCAAATCGAAGCTCTTCATATTCTCCGTGATAAGGTGAGTTCTAGGACCCCTCATTTACATGTTTTCAAACGATTTTGGGGCTGAATCACATCTAAACCCTAGTTTTGTAAAAGTGTATGTTTGACCCATTTGGGTGAAATCTTGGATAATGTGTTTAAAGTATGATTAGGACTTACACATGTTTATATGTGGTCCTAGTATGATTCCCTAAGGTTTGGGAGGGTTAATCTGGGCTTGAATTGAGTTTAGAAGAGTTTTACAGCTGAATGTCGCGGCTACTGTTCGTGATGAACTTCAGTCGCTGCCCAGTTAAGGTTATGCGACTGAAGGGCCAGTCGCATGACTGAGGAATGACAGATGTTCAATCGTACGATTGAGGCTCAGTCGTACGATTGGGGCTCAGTCGCACGACAGGCCATGCGACCGACGGTTCAGTCGCATAGATCCATTCGCATAATAGTACAGACGTACGACTGAGGGTTCAGTCGCATAGATCCATTCACATAATAGTACAGACGCACGACTGAGGGTTCAGTCGCATAGATCCATTCGCATAATAGTACAGACGTACGACTGAGGGTTCAGTCGCATAGATGCCCATTCGCATGGGGTCCATTCGTACAATAGAAGTCCATCCGCACGACTGTATGCCCATTCGCACGACTCAGTCGCATGGAGGCCATGCGACTGGAGTATGTTCGATCGCCCAAATAGGGCTGATGTGAATGTGGAGAGAAGTGTATGTATGATGTATGTAGGCTAAGTATGATGTAGCCTTATATGATAGTTGTGACTGATGATTTGTAAATACCGATGTTCCTCGATTTGATGCATGTTTATCTTTTCACAGTTTTACATGTTATCACTAATAGATGAAATGAAAGTATTACGTAAAGTACAGTGAAAGAGTAATAAAGAAAGTGAAGGAACATTAATAAAAGTTAACAAGTCTTGCAAGCTTATAGGAGCTACACGACTATATGTCGTTAGCTCAACTGTGTTGCGGGCTAGCTACCCATTGACGCACACAGGGTCAATCAATTGAGATTGGCAGCACCTTTGTGGCGTGCCCCGGATGATCGGGTTGGCCTTGTACACAGTACACATAGCCCTTTCGGGGGAATACAGTTGACCCTTCGGGGGATACACATAGCCCTTTCGGGGAATACAGTTGACCCTTCGGGGGATACACATAGCCCTTTCGGGGGAATACAGTTGACCCTTCGGGGGATACACATAGCCCTTTCGGGGGAATACAGTTGACCCTTCGGGGATACACATAGCCCTTTCGGGGAAATACAGTTGACCCTTCGGGGGATACACAAAGCCCTTTCGGGGGAATACAGTTGACCCTTCGGGGAATATAGATGGCCCGTCATCTGTTTCCCATCGCGCATATAGTTGGGGTATCGCTCACTGGTCCATACAGAAAGTGAAACATAAAGATAAAGTTACAGACAAGGCATATAGTACAAAGAACGAATGTTATTTGTTCATACATCTGATGCGTGCTTGCATATACAGTACAGTATAGTATAATACAGAAAAGAGTATTTTTGTATACCACATATAAAACTAGAACTCACTCAGCAACGCTGACTTTTTATTTGTTTCCAGTTGGCAGGTAGGGTTGCTGAGGATGGCACGAGGCGGCTACTCAGCTCTTTTGGGATGGCATTCTCCTTTTGATAATGCTGCAACGTCATGTGTTGTGGGCCCATGATGCACGCAACACATTATGTTGCATGCCGTCACGAGATTCCTTAGGGTTCCGATGTACGGGACTACTTAAGGAAATCTCCTTTACGATGGAAATTTTTATATTTTTATAATAGAGGTCACTGTTTATGGCCCTATGATTGTTGAGGATTCACATAAACAAGATTATCCTCCCTTTCATATGCTTCAACAACAATCATAGTAAAAGTAGGCATTGTAAAGATGTAATTAGAAATGATGAAATCTTTTGTATAATGCTTTTGTAATGTAATGCAACATTAGATGTTTTGTAATTGACGTACGTTGTATTAAATGGCAAAAGTATTTATAGTAAAAGGAAAGTTTATCTTGAATGTTTCCGCTGCATTGTTTTATTTAAATATATGCGATGAATGACCAACTGTAAGCGTCCCGGGAACGGGGCCTTACAAGTTGGTATCAGAGCCAAAGTTTAAGTGAAATGGGTAAATTTTCAAAATAAACCTAAACTTAAACTGAAAATGGGACAGAAAAAGGGAAGAATGCCATCTGAGTAGCTGCGTGCCATCAGGTATTTTCTTAAAGTTAATCATGATTACGAGCGCATGATATGTGTTTATGTGTACTGTTAGACTTAGATACTAATGTGGTCAGGACAGGTAATGCTCGGGGTGCGAAGAGTAAAGTAAGTGGCTAATCATAACTGGCCACTGTAATTAGGGACTTACTATACTTAACATAAACTGAGCTATTTCCTTTAATGACCGTGTTGGTGTTTGAATCTTTCAGCGTGATAGAAGATGGTCGGTGGTAGATAATCTAAAGCTCCACGTGGTGGTGGACGTGGTGCTGAACTTCATGCCACGAGAGGAAGACCTAGGGTAGAGAAGGTAGTTCATGAGGAAACCGAGACCCCTCATCAGGAGGATACAGACGAAAGCGCCAACTTGAGAGCCTCGGTAAAAGAGGCAGTGGTTGAAGAAGTACACCAGGTCATGCAGACAATCTTACCGTCTATAGTGACCGAAGTGATTAAAGCTGTCAGAGAAGGTGATAGAAGAGAAAGGAATAGGTCCTCAAGAAGACAGCAACGAAGAGAGCCGGAAACGGTTTTATCTGATGATGAAGAGGAAGAGGAGGAAGAGCAGGTACGGGAGACAACACCGGGTTGTAACTACGGGGCATTTATGAGGTGCAAGCCCCCAACTTTTGATGGTTCTGGTACTGCTGCTGATGCTCACCAATGGGTGTGAGAAATGGAGGTTGTCCTCGATATTAGTGATTGCCAAGAGGACAAGAAGGTGAAGTTTGCTACCCACTCTTTCACAGGGTCGGCTTTGTGCTGGTGGGACAATATAGTCGAAGCCGAGGGTAGCAGGGCCATAGGGAAGATGAAGTGGGCTGAGTTAAAAAGGATGGTGATCGAGGAGTTCAGTCCTCGTCGGGAAATGGACAGAGTTGAGAGAGAGTTCTTGCAGTTGGAGGCGGGGAAGATGACCCACCAACAATACACCACCAAGTTTAACGAAATGGTGCGGTTGGTGCCAGAGCAGGTGACGCCGGTGTCTCGAAAGATCAACCGGTATATTCAGGGGCTGCCAGCTGAAATTCGTTGGCATTTGATTTCTGCTCGACCGAGCACTTTCAGGTCGACAGTGGATTTGGCGGGAAGGTTATATGATGAACGGGCTGTGTCGGTGAAGGCTGAGGGTAGTAAGAGGGGAGGTGGTGAGAGAAACTGGCAGGGGAAGAGGTTTGGTTGAGGTGATGACGAGTAATAAGAAGATGCGGGTGGATGACCGCCGGGTGGTCGCGTCGGGTTTAGGAGGAAAGAAGTGTGGTAAATGCGGGAGAGAACACGGTGGGGAATGCAGACTGGGAATGAACGTATGCTTCAGGTGTGGTCAACCTGGCCACATCGCTAGAGACTGTAAGAAGCCTAGGGCTGAGGCTTCAGGGGTAAAGAAGACGGGAAGTGAAGGTCCGAGAGCAAGCGCCAGGGCATTCACAATGACGCAGGAAGAGGCTAGGACGGACCCCGATGTAGTGTCCGGTACGTTTCTGGTGAACCAAACTCTAGCCTCTGTATTATTTGATTCGGGTACCAGTAGGAGTTTTATTTCTGCTGTTTTCTGTGCCAAATTACCCGTTAATAGTAGACGTGTGGATGTACCGTTTGATGTAGAGACTGCTATAGGTAAAACTACCAGGATTTCCAAGGTGATAGAGGGTTGTGACGTAGAATTAGAGGGCCACAAATTTCCGATTAGACCGTTTGTGATGACTTTGGGTGGTTTTGATTTGGTGCTTGGGATGGATTGGTTGGCGGACTTTGAGGCGAATATACTGTGTCGAAAGAAGATGATCTGTTTGACAGCGCCTGACGGAAGTTCGGTAACTGTTTATGGGGATCGGGTCACGACAATTCCGAAGGTGATCTCTATGGCGGTGGCGGGAAAATGTATGAGGCGTGGATGTAGCGCCTTCTTATGTTATGTAAAGGATGGGGAAACACCAACACCACAACTATCTGATGTTCCGGTTATGCGTGAGTTTCCAGACGTTTTCCCGGAAGACTTATCGGGATTGCCACCTGACAGAGAGGTCGAGTTCCAGATTGACCTGATACCGGGCGCCCAACCTGTTGCCAAAGCACCGTATCGATTGGCTCCGACGGAAATGAAAGAGTTGATGGAGCAGTTACAAGAGTTGTTGGATAAGGGGTTTATTAGACCGAGTATCTCACCTTGGGGTGCTCCAGTCCTGTTTGTAAAGAAGAAAGATGGTAGTATGAGGATGTGCATCGACTACCGCGAGCTGAATAAGTTGACGGTAAAGAACAGATACCCCTTGCCGAGGATCGACGACTTGTTTGATCAACTTCAGGGTGCTAGTTAGTTTTCACGAATAGATCTTCGATCATACTACCATCAACTGAAGGTGAGGGAGCAGGATATCCCTAAAACAGCTTTTCGTACGCGCTACGGTCACTATGAGTTCCTTGTCATGTCTTTTGGTTTGACCAATGCGCCAGCTGCTTTTATGGATCTGATGAACAGGGTGTGCGGCCGATGTTGGATAAATCAGTGATTGTATTCATCGATGATATCTTGATTATTCAAAGAGTGAGACTGAGCATGCCGGTCACGTTCGCGAAGTTCTGGAGACGTTGAGAAGGGAAAAGTTGTATGCTAAATTCTCCAAATACGCATTCTGGTTACGTGAAGTTCAATTCTTGGGTCACGTGGTAAATCCGGATGGGATTATGGTTGATCCGGCGAAGGTGGAAGCGGTGATGCAATGGAAGTCTCCAAAGACGCCATCTGAGATCCGGAGTTTCTTGGGTTTGGCGGGTTATTACCGAAGATTCATTCAAGACTTCTCCAAAATCGCTTCTCCACTAACCAAGTTGACCTGGAAGGATGCGAAGTTTGTATGGGGTCAAGCTCAAGAAAAGGCATTCGAAGAATTGAAGGCGAAGTTGACCCAAGCGCCGGTATTGGCATTACCCGATGGAAGTGAAGACTTAGTGGTTTATTCTGATGCTTCCAACTAGGGGTTGGGGTGCGTATTAATGCAAAGGGGAAAAGTCATAGCCTATGCATCCCGACAGCTGAAATTCATGAGGTTAATTACCCTACTCATGACTTGGAGTTAGCAGCCGTGGTCTTTGCATTGAAGATTTGGAGGCACTATCTCTACGAACGAAGTGCACCATTTTCACAGACCACAAAAGCTTGAAGTACTTCTTCGAGCAAAAGATTTGAATATGCGGTAGAGGAGATGGTTGGAACTTATAAAGGATTATGATTGTGAAATCCACTACCATCCGGGCAAAGCCAACGTGGTGGCGGATGCCCTTAGCCGAAAAGAGAGGCCGAGCCGATTCGGGTGAAAGCGTACCAGCTGATCATGACCTCTGACGTGATGAAGCAAGTTAAAGAGTTCCCAGATGAGGCATTGAAAGAAGATCATCTTAACTCTGAAAGAATGAGAGGCCTGGTTGCAAAGTTGGGTGAGAACACAACTGGTGTTAGAACCCGGTTTGGGCGTATGTGGATTCCTCGTGTTGGGGATCTACGGGTAAAGATCATGGATGAAGCTCACAAGACTCGGTACTCCATTCATCCCGGTGCTACCAAGATGTACCAAGACATGAAGAAAGATTATTGGTGGCTGGGTATGAAACGCGATGTGGCGGAGTACGTGAGTAGATGCCTTACTTGTTTGCAAGTGAAGGCCGAACACCAGAAGCCGTATGGAAAGATTCAACCCTTGGATATACCGGAATGGAAGTGGGAGCACATCACCATGGATTTCATCACAAAGCTGCCACGTACCCCGAAAGGGTATGATACTATATGGGTGATTGTGGATCGTCTGACGAAGAGTGCTCACTTCATACCGATGCGCGAGACATATTCATCCGAGAGGTTGGCCGATCTTTTCATCAAAGAGATTGTGACTCGTCATGGTGTACCGGTGTCGATTGTGTCTGATCGCGAAACCCGGTTTACATCCAAATTCTGGAAGAAATTCCACGATGCTATGGGGACGAGGTTACATATTAGCACGGCCTATCATCCTCAAACTGATGGTCAGTCTGAAAGGACCATTCAGACTTTGGAGGACATGCTCCGGGCATGTGTTATTGACTTCGGGGGAAGTTGGGATGACCACCTACCGTTAGCAGAATTCTCGTACAACAACAGCTATCATGCCAGTATTGGCATGCCACCCTATGAGATGCTATACGGCAGGAGATGTAGGACACCCGTTTATTGGGGTGATATTGGTCAGAAAGAATTGGGGAGCGTCGAAGTGATCGAGGCTACGACTGAAAAGCTCGAAAGGATCAAAGCATGTATGAAGGCAGCCAAAGACAGACAGAAGTCGTATGCTGACAAACGACGCAGACCGATTGAGTTCCAGGTGGGAGACCGGGTTACATCAAGGTCTCGCCTTGGAAAGGAATCATTCGATTCCGGAAGCGGGGTAAGTTGAGCCGCGGTATATAGGCCCTTTCCGAATTGTTGCTCGAGTAGGGGAGGTGGCCTATAGGTTGGATCTACCAGATGAGTTAAGTGGAATTCACCCGACCTTCCACGTATCTCATCTGAGAAAATGTTTGGCCGATGAGGATACGATTGTTCCACTGGAAGATATTGAAGTAGACGAACGGCTCAACTATGTAGAGCAACCAGTGGCGATCGTCGATCGCAAAGAGAAGAGGTTAAGAAATAAAGTGGTTCCCCTTGTGCATGTACAGTGGCGGCACAGGAAGGGATCCGAATCAACGTGGGAAACTGAAGAGGAAATGAGACAGCTTTACCCACGATTGTTCGAGGAATAACAGGTTTCGGGGACGAAACCTAAATAAGGGGGTGGACTTGTAACACCCGGAAGTTTGACTTTTTGAAGTGATATGCGACTGAGTCTCAGTCGCATGGAATTCATGCGACTGGGGGTTCAATCGCATGATGCTCGGACGATTGAAGCTCAACCGTACGACTGAAGGTTCAACCGCATGGAACTCATGCGACCGGAGGTCCAGTCGCATGGTGTTCATGCGACTGAAGGTCCAGTCGCCCCTGGGCTTCGGGTGACTGAGCTGTACCTATAAAAAGGAGGAGCAGCTCTCTTCTTCCCCGACACTCACACGTTTCAGTCGGGGAAAGAGCAGAGAGCGACAGAGCAGAGAAGGAAAAGAGAGAACGGGGTGATTCGGGCTCGAGATTTGTCGAGAGGCTATTCAAATCGAAGCTCTTCATATTCTCCATGATAAGGTGAGTTCTAGGACCCCTCATTTACATGTTTTCAAATGATTTTAGGGCTAGATCACATCTAAACCCTATTTTTGTAAAAGTGTATGTTTGACCCATTTGGGTGAAATCTTGGATAATGTGTTTAAAGTATGATTTAGGACTTACACATGTTTATATGAGGTCCTAGTATGATTCCCTAAGGTTTGGGAGGGTTAATCTGGGCTTGAATTGAGTTTAGAAGAGTTTTACAGCTGAATGTCGCGGCTGCTGTTCGTGATGAACTTCAGTCGCTGCCCAGTTAGGGTTATGCGACTGAAGGGCCAGTCGCACGACTGAGGAATGACAGATGTTCAATCGTACGATTGAGGCTCAGTCGTACGATTGGGGCTAAGTCGAACGACAGGCCATGCGACCGAGGGTTCAATCGCGTAGATCCATTCGCATAATAGTACAGACGTACGACTGAGGGTTCAGTCGCATAGATCCATTCACATAATAGTACAGACGCACGACTGAGGGTTCAGTCGCATAGATCCATTCACATAATAGTACAGACGTACGACTGAGGGTTCAGTCGCATAGATGCCCATTCGCATGGGGTCCATTCGTACAATAGAAGTCCATCCGCACGACTGTATGCCCATTCGCACGACTCAGTCGCATGGAGGCCATGCGACTGGAGTATGTTCGATCGCCCAAATAGGGCTGATGTGAATGTGGAGAGAAGTGTATGTATGATGTATGTAGGCTAAGTATGATGTAGCCTTATATGATAGTAATGACTGATGATTTGTAAATACCGATGTTCCTCGATTTGATGCATGTTTATCTTTCCACAGTTTTACATGTTATCACTAATAGATGAAATGAAAGTATTACGTAAAGTACAGTGAAAGAGTAATAAAGAAAGTGAAGGAACATTAATAAAAGTTAACAAGTCTTGCAAGCTTATAGGAGCTACACGACTATGTGTCGTTAGCTCAACTGTGTTGTGGGCTAGCTACCCATTGACGCACACAGGGTCAATCAATTGAGATTGGCAGGACCTTTGTGGCATGCCCTGGATGATTGGGTCGGCCTTGTACACAGTACACATAGCCCTTTCGGGGAATACAGTTGACCCTTCGGGGGATACACATAGCCCTTTCGGGGGTGTTAGGTCCCTTAAAAGATTAACATTTAGTCTTTATTGTTTAGTTTTGTAGTTTATGCTAGTATAGGGACTAGTTATGTACTTTTAGTTCTTAGTTCTAGTATAAATAGCTTAGACGTAGTATAGATTGAAGAGTTTTTTGTAAGTTTTTATGAGAACTGCTTTCTATCACTTGTAATCGTCTTTTGCTATCAATGAAATCTGAATTTTGTTGATTTTGCTTGAGTTGATTACAATTGCTTATATTTTACTTTGAATTGTTCATATAATTGTTACAGATTGCTCTAATTGATCCTATCAATTGGTATCAGAGCTTTCGGTTGAGTGTTTTTGAGGTTCTGTCGGAGATAGAAACTTCAAAAATCCACTGAAATTGTAATCAATTGACAATTCAAGTGAAATATTGTGAATCGAAGCTGTGTTTCATCATCAGAAACATGTTTTGAATCACAATTTGCAGTTTATCTCATAAAAATCGAGTGAATTAGTGAAAAACAGTTCGAATATGTGTTCTTGAGTGTTCGACCTAAAAACTCTGAAATTCATCGAAATTTGTTGATAATTACTGAAATTGAGGTTATAGGATTGATTATCGGTATAATCATGAACTAATTGTGAAATTTCAGCTCAATTTATCAACAATTGAAGGATTTTGATATTTCTGAGTTCGTTACATTCATATGAAGCTGATGAATTTGTCGTATTAGGGCTGAAAAACACTGAAATTTGCCCAAGTGTTTGGTCGTTTGAGAACTGTTGGACTTTTCTCAACTGTTTCAGTCGTTTTACTCTAGTCGTATAACCACTGTGGACTTGTAATCACTGTACTTGGTTAGACACATCACTACTGAGTAGCCGTATAACCACTGTTAGTCGTATAACTACTGTTGGTAGTTTTAGCATTGTGTTGGAAATTTTTCTAAGGCAATCCCTTAGACTCATCAGCTGTTGGACTTATCACCACTGTTGGTCGTTTTTCTGCTGGTCGTATCATCACTGTTGGGAGTTTGACTACTGTTTCAGACTTTTCAGCCTTAACACTTAGAAATTTTTCATAAAATTTCAAAAATCCAAAATTTTTTTTTTTGGATGAAAAACTATCATTAAAATTTCAAAAGATTAGAAAAACAACAAAAATATAAAAATGGCTAAATCAGAAGATTCTGAGAATAGAGTTCCAAAACTTAAAAACAGAGCTGATTTTAAAAATTGGTCTCTTAGGCTGAAACATCATTTGAATTCCATAGACACTGATCTGTGGAAATCAATTGAAAAGGGTCCATACATTCCTGTGACTACTGATGGTCCAGACAGAGGATTTGTGTATTCTAAAGATTCACAAGAGCCTTATCCAGAAGATAATCTTCATGGTGATGATTTAAAAAATGTAAAGAATGACATCAAAGCATATTCTCTCATGTGTAAAGGACTACCACTGGAAGTTCTTTCAAGGCTTGAAAACTATCAGACTGGATATACAATGTATAAAGCCTTGAAGATTATATGTGAAGGAGGGAAAGAGATTCAAGATCCGAAAAAGTAGAAACTGAAAAGGCAATTGGAACTTTTTGAGCACATCTCAGGAGAAACAATAAACCAAATGATGAACAGGTTTGTGCAATTAACTACAGAGATGTCTACTTTGGGAATCAAGAATGATCTTGAGGACTTAAACAATAGACTTCTGAATGCACTACCATCTTCTTGGAAACAAACTGTCACTTTATTAAAACATACTGAGAAGTTTCCAATGGATCTTGATCTGCTCATTGCTAAAATTGAATCTGTAGAAATTGATGAGAGCTCAAGAAATAATGATAGACATGCATCAACAACTCAGTGTAAGTATGTTGCTTCACCAGCAAATACTGTTGAGAATGCATTTTTGGCTAAAGACCAATCCACTCCTGAAGATGAAGGTGATCTATTTGTGGGAGCAGGATTCTTCACCAGTACACCTGCTTACTCCACTCAACCACAACCACAGTCTTCACCTAAAGCTCAAATGCCAAAACCTTCAACTGAGATGCCATCCTCCTCAAACTCTCCCAATCCAAGTAAAGTGAAAGATGTGATCAACATTCTTTTACAAGATGAAGAGTCAAAAACTGCTTTCACTGCTTTCATGGCAAGCTTTCAAGCTTATCAAGGTAGTCATCTGACTCAAGTGGAGCTAGTTCTACAGGATTTGTTTGAAATGGATCCAGATGATGTAGAAGAAATGGATCTTAATTGGCAGATGGTCATGATAGCATACAGAACTCAAAAGCATGCTTACACTAACAGAAATTACAAACCCAGTGCAAACAAAACTGTTGGGTTTGATAAATTAAAATCAAGATGCTTTAACTGTAACAGCTATGGTCATTTTTCAAGAAAATGTAAAGCTCCAAGAAACCAAGGAGGAAATACTCAAGGCAGCTCAAATGGTCAAAAGTATCAGCAACAGGCAAACAAGACTTTTCAGAAACCATACCAAAGTCTACCAATGCCAGAACCCAAAGAAGAGAAGAACAGTGAGGAAACTAAGAAGGCACTGGTTGTAAACATCAAAGATGGTTATGACTGGAGTGCATATGCAGAGCAATTTACTACTGATCTCACTGCTAATCTGGCACTAGTTGCTGAAGTTGATGATGAAGACTGGTCTGAATTTAAAGATCCTAAATATGATGAATCAGATCAAGAAGAAGAGTATGATTGGAGCGACAAATCAGACCCAAAAGATACCACTGAAGAAGTTGCTCTTATGGCTCAATCAGAACAACCAAAGGTTGTTAACTCTGCTGATACTAAATCCTCAAACTCATATCCTGAAATACCAGCAGACGTGAGAGAGAAAATGTGCACAAAAGCATGTTTTGAACTAGTTGAACACTACAGAACATATTCATTTAAAATTTGTGACAAGCTCAAACAAGAAGAATCAAAACACAATAAGCTAAAATCAGATCACAAAACTGCTGATGAAAAGATCATGTCTCTTCAAGCTTCATGGAACAAAACCATTAAAGAACTTGAACTTGTCAAACAACAACTTGAAGAGATGAACAAAACACTTGAAAAAGAAAAATTGGCACATGCAGCAACTCAAATAGATTTAGCCAAAGTTAAAAGCTCAAAGAAAATTGTTGAGCAACTGGTGAATGGAAGGAATGACAAAGATAAAACAGGATTAGGATTCACACATGAACCTATGCCTGAATCAATCTCAAAAACATTACCTGATAATTTCAATACTCATGATCATTCACCAGAAAACAAAGCTAAACTGAAAGAATTTCAAGATCAAAAGAACTTTAAAAAGAAAAATGTTGAAGTTTATAAAGAAACTGACTTAAACAAGATCAACAATGGTCATCCAATCAAAGTTAAATCTTATGAACCTCAACAAAAACAAAAGAAGTTGTTTGTACCAAAAAGTGAAAATGTTATTGAACAAAGTGAACAAATGAGTGAAAAATTTACTGAATTCAATAACAAACTCAAAGGAAAATGTGAAGAAGCTAAAACAGATAATAATATTTCTGATGATTCAAGTTCTAATGAACTAACTGAAATACAAGCGTGTCAAAAGGAATCTTCTCAAGATTCAACTAAACTTCAAAGCAAGAAATCTTCATCAAGATTGAGAAATCAAAGACGAAGAAAAGCTGCAAAAGCAAAGAAAACTGAATCAATTAATCAGTCACAGAACAATACTCAAATTAAACCTGTGAAGTTTGTGTCTGCTGGAACTTTTCACTTGAACACAAACACAAAAATAACACCTACACCTAAGATCAAATCTAACTCTGATCTGAGAACAAGTCCAGATCATAAGACTTCCGCTGTGTATAAAAGATTTGAATCAAAGGAGTCAAAGAATTTTGTTCAAGTTCAAAAGAAAAATCCCAAAGATCAAAAGACAAAATTTACACCAATTAAACAACAAACTAAATTGCCTAACCCAAAATTCAAACAAGAATCAAATGTTGCTTCAACATCAAGGGTTAATAAAATGTTGTTTAAACATTCTAAAAAGTATTGTGATATCTGTGACATGTACAATCATGACATTTCAGAATGTTACTTTAACAAGTATTGCTACATATGTGATATGACAAATCACACCACAGCTGAGTGTTATTTTAACAAATACTGTGCTTTGTGTGATGAAAGAAATCACAATACCAATGATTGTTACTTCAGGAAGAACTCTTCAAGGAAGGAATTCAATAATCAAGGCTTTGTAAATCCACAATTTATAAGAAATCAAAATATTGGATTTAAATTTTCACAACAACAACCTTCCTTGGGTTTGAGATCTTTCGGAAGAAATAATTCTGATTTTGTCAAATCACAGCAATACCATCAAGAAAAGTTTATTCCTCGATCTGTGAGAATAAACCAAGGAACATTCTCAAATGATTCATACAAGAGTTCAAGATTTCTTGATAATGCTTTGAAATCAAAATCTCAAAGAGATAATCAGTTGGTTTCTCAAAAAGATTTGAATATGTTAAAATTCAAAAGAAACCAGATGTCAACAAACTTCATTTCAAACAATTTACAATTGTTGACAAGTTTGGCAAGCCCAAGACCATCTCGGCTTGGGTTACTAACTCACCTTAAATGTTTGTGACTGCAGGTACGCCCGCGGAGACCAATCAACTCATGGTATGTTGACAGTGGGTGTAGTCGGCATATGACAGGCAATCAAGCCTTGTTGCAAGACTTTAAGTTAAAGGATGGTACTCATGTTGCTTTTGGAGGTGATGCAGGTGGAAAGATAACAGGAGAGGGAACAGTGTCCAATGGGATTATCAGTTTTGATAAAGTCAACTTTTGCTCACAGTTGAACTTTAATCTTCTAAGTGTATCCCAAATTTGTGACAAATCTTATTCTGTTCTTTTTGATGAATCTCACTGTTATGTCTTGAAACCAGATTTTCAGATTAGCAATGACTGGGTGATAGTTAAAGCTGCTCGAGACAGAGATGTATACAAATTGGATATGTCTCAAGTGGATCTTGCAACTGAAACTACTTGCCTGATTGCTAAAGCCTCAAATGATGAAAGCCAGCTTTGGCATAGACGTCTTGGTCATTCCAACTTCAAAAACATGAACAAGCTTGTAGCAGGAAATCATGTTATTAGACTTCCTTCCAAGAAGTTTTCAACAACTGATCATTGCTCAGCATGTCTGAAGGGAAAACAACATAGAGCGTCTTATAAGTCCAAACTAATAAACTCAAACACCAAACCACTCCAGATGTTACATATAGACCTTTTTGGACCAACTAACGTTAGGAGTATTGGTCGAAAATCATATTGTTTAGTCATCATAGATGATTATACAAGATTTTCATGGGTTTTCTTTCTTCAAGCTAAATCTGAAACTGCAGATCTTCTAAAAGAATTTATTAATAAAGTTGAAAATCAGCTTGATCAAAAAGTAAAAATAATAAGAAGTGATAACGGAACTGAATTTAAAAATGCTAACATTGATTTGTTTTGTGCAGAAAAAGGGATAGTTCATCAGTTCAGTGCTCCCAGAACTCCACAACAAAATGGAGTTGCTGAAAGGAAGAACCGAACTTTGATTGAAGCTCCCCGTTCTATGTTAGCAGATGCTAAACTTCCAATCACTTTCTGGGACGAAGCAATATCCACAGCATGTTTTGTTCAGAACAGAATCTTGCTTGTTAAAGATAAAAAGAAAACTCCATATGAGTTGATGTTTGACAGGAAACCAAACATAAATTTTTTAAAATCATTTGGTTGTCCAGTTATGATTCTTAACTCAAGTGATCATTTAGGAAAATTTGAAGAAAAGATGATAATGGATTTTTCGTTGGATATTCATCTGTTTCAAAAGCCTATCGAGTGTATAACTCTAGGACAAACACTATTAATGAAACATTCAACGTTAAATTTTTGGAAAATTCTTTTCCATCAGTTTCAATTGGTCCTGCATGGTTATTTGATTTGGATTCTTTGTCAAACTCATTTCAGTCTAACTTGTTTAATCAATCTAATGATTTTTCAGGTAAGAAGAACTCAAGAGGAGATCTTGGATCTTTCAGTGATGATTCAGATTCTGATGATTCAGATGATGCTCGTCCAGATTATCCATTTTTTTCATTTGTCAAGGATTCAACAATCCATTTCCATGACAATGTTCCTGATTCTTCAGCTTCAGATCATTCTGTTTCAGCTGCTCAAGAAGCATCACAACCTATTCCTAATGATGGTACAGAAATTGGACATCCTGAGTCTGGCACATCTTCCATTTCTGGAAATGAAATTGATCAAAGTAACTTTGATTACTTTATCAATTCACCAACTCAAGTTCCAAATTTCACTCCACATTCTTCTACCTTATTGCAACAGCTCTCCAATCTAAACCAAACAAATCTTGATGTTACTGTTCAAGGAAATGAGATTCCGATAACTCGTATCCACCGGAACCATCGAACATCACAGATTATTGGTCCTCTGAATGAAAGAACTACTAGGAGTAAATCTGAACATGCAAATGTTTGTTTATACTCGTGTTTCCTTTCTCAGACTGTTCCTAAAAATGTCACCGAGGCATTACAGGACAATGGTTGGATTGAAGCTATGCAGGAGGAACTTCTACAATTTCGAAAACAAGAAGTGTGGAAGTTGGTGGAATTACCTGAAGGAGAAAATGCCATAGGCACCAAATGGTTGTTCAGAAATAAAACTGATGATCATGGCATTGTAATCAGAAACAAAGCAAGACTTGTTGCACAAGGATATACACAGGAAGAAGGAATTGACTATGATGAAGTATTTGCTCCAGTTGCAAGACTCGAATCTATTCGTGTTTTCCTGGCTTATGCATCATTCATGAGATTCAAGGTGTATCAAATGGACGTAAAAGGTGCATTTCTGTATGGTCCAATCACTGATGATGTGTATGTCAAGCAACCTCCGGGCTTTGAGGATGCAGAATTTCCACATCGTGTGTATAAGCTTAGCAAAGCTTTATATGGCCTACATCAAGCTCCTAGAATTTGGTATGAGACATTATCTCAACACTTGATCCAACATGGATATACAAGAGGGAAAATCGATCCAACTTTATTCATAAAGAAGGATAATGATGATCTCTTATGTGTGCAAGTGTATGTAGATGATATCATATTTGGTTCTACCAGTCCAACTTTGTGCAAAGAATTTGAAGAGATCATGAAATCTCAGTTTCAAATGAGTTCTATGGGAGAAATCAATTTCTTTCTTGGATTGCAAGTTCAACAATCTACAGATGGTATTTTTATCAATCAAGAGAAGTTCGTTGATAAACTCTTGAAGAAATTCAAACTGTATGATTGTCAATCCATAAGAACTCCAGCTGACGTAAACACCAAGATTGAACCTGATCCTAAAGGAAAATCAGTAGACCAAACTCTATACAGATCTATGATTGGTTCTTTGATGTATCTTACTGCATCACGACCAGACATAATGTATGCTGTTTGTGTCTGTGTAAGGTATCAATCAGACCCGAAAGAATCTCACTTAATTGCTGTCAAAAGAATATTCAGGTATCTCAAAGGTAAACCAGCCTTAGGGCTTTGGTATCCTTACGAGGGTAATTTTGAGTTACATGGATACACAGATAGTGATTATGGTGGATGTTGTCAAGACAGAAAATCTACAACGGGTGGTTGTCAGTTTCTTGGACCCAGATTAGTTTCATTGCAATGTAAGAAACAAACAAATGTTTCTGTCTCAACTGCAGAAGCTGAGTACATAGCTGCATCAGCAGGATGTTCTCAAATCCTTTGGTTGCAAAACCAATTGCTAGATTATGGGTTCAATTTTCTTAAAACACCTATTTACATTGATAACACCGCTGCTATGTTCATTACAGCTAATCCAGTTCAACACTCAAAAACAAAACATATCGAAATTCGATATCATTTTCTCAGAGATAATTCTGAAAAAGGTTTAATCATTTTGATTCAAATAGCAACTGAAAAACAGTTGGCAGACCTATTTACTAAAGCTTTTCTACCAGGAAGGTTTGAGTATTTAGTGGAGTCAATTGGCCTTATTAACCATGTGTAAACCTGGTTAAGAATTAGAATCTTTTTATGATCAACTACTTTCCTAAGTTTGATTTTTTTAAGGATAACTTTGCATAGTTATTTGCCTGATTGTTTGTGTGTGTGTGCTTTCTGTCATAGAAAAACAAATACAAAATTAGAAAACTCAAAAATCAAATAGAAAAATATAAATCAATAATCCAAAATAGAGTGCTTTTCATTTTTTCATTCATTGTTTTAGGAATGAATCTGTGTTTGCCTTATGTGAGAAATGATAGTACATTAGTAAGATCAGTTGCATACTTCACTCGCTAATAAAGTCTGACATGATCAGGATTTGTTATGTAGACACTATCATGCTAGTATACTGAACAAGTAAATTCTTGTGATTATCCCACATCCCTATGCTTGTTTGTGCATTCATCTAAGTACTTCTGAGTGTATTAGCTTATCAGATTGACTGCTTGCTAAGCTACACCTACTCACACCTGATGGTAATGTGACTAATCATGAGATCTGTTACAAGCATCGTTCACTTCTCTGTTATGAGTCATCATAGACCTGAAGTGCTGAGATATCCTCTGTTGTAAGTCATTACAGACCTGGATATTCTCTTTTGATGCTAAAAGATGCCAATGTGCACAACCTATTCAAATGGATGGTTGGAGTTGATCAAATGGTTATCCATGATCATTCTCTATTACATTAAGTAACATGAACTCTGATTATGCATATTTGTTAGGTAATAAGTTGAGAATGAGTGCTTTCTTGCATGTCTTGATGATGGTTGATCCTCTAAGTCTTGGTATGAGTCACATCTTGTCATATATAATTCTACCCTACTTAATCCAAGAATTGAAAAAGTAAGTGAGATGATAATTTGTGTCAAAAACACTCATTTGCTGTCCTTAGATCTTGTGTCTCCTTTGCTGTGATATCACTGACCTGGAACACACTTGATCAGGATTTAATCATTGTCTATGACTATCCACATATTTTTTATTTTAATGTTCTGATCTTATCTAATATGATCTCACTGCAATCAAAGATTCTAGTGTAAATATTAGATTTTTATTCTGCTTTAATTTTGATTTTATGCATGTTTTTTCTTGTGTGCAGGCAATATAACAATGTTAACTATGATATTCTTATGATCTATTAATAAACTTCTAAGTTTTGTGAAACTTAAAAGTTTAGGGGGAGTAATAAACCAATAAGAATATTCTCAGAACATCAAAATGAAAATGATCATGTTGAATTGAACGGATGATGCTTTAATTTCAAAGTATGTGTGTGTTTATCAAATGATAAAATGATCTCATAATTTTTAGCAAGGAAAAGCTTCTTTGAAAAGTTTAAATCAAGACAGATGTTGAAATATTTGGTTGTTCATTTTGAAACTAAGATGAAGGGTCAAACTTGTAAAAAGTTCAAATTTGAGGTCAAAATGTAAATTTGAAACTTTGAGGGTCAAAAATGTAAATTTGAATCTTTGAGGGTCAAAATGTAAATTTGAAACTTTGAGGGTCAAAAGTGTAAATTTGAAATTTTGAGGGTCAAAATGTAAAAATATGCAATATTGGTTGAATATTAGTATGAAATATTACTAATTTGTTTAAACAGTGTGCAGGTGGAAGATTTGAAAATTCCAAGTGCAAAAATGCACAAACAGTTGTTATATGTCTGATTAGTTGATGTGTGGACATTTCAGATTTATTATGCGACCAACAGTGCTTATGCTACTACAGTTCTCATAAGTCTGAAACAGTTCTCATACGGCTAGACTAATGTGTCTAACAGTACTAATACGACTGGACTCACAAGGCTGTATAGTGCTCATATGTCTCAATACTTAGTGAAATTTTTGACCTAATGAGTCTGAACGATCCTAAAACGACCAACAGTGCTCATAAGTCTAAAATTTTTATACTTAGTATAAATAGAACACTTGTGATATTCATTTCATTCTCAATTCAAAAACCCTCATAAAACCCTCTGAACTCTCGAACTCTCGAACTTTCTTCGACCAAAACCCTCATTCATCGATTGAATCCACTTCGAACAAAAAAAAATTCAGATTATTGATAGTATTCTTGTGATTGTGAATGTAAGTGAATGAATCATATTCAACTGATTTCATTTTAAATGAAACTTTTTGATGATCGTTCGATCCCTGTACGGTCGTATGAACCCTAACACTTGCAAAATCACAGATTATTCTTCAAATCGAAAAAAAATGTAAAAAATTGATGATTGAATCTTGTTCATCTTATGATTTCGATCATGGTGTTAGGTTAAACTTGTGTTAATCTGATATTTGATTGAAATTTTGATTAATGGTCTCTGATGAACATTCTCAATGAAGAAGATGAACAGATTCATAAATTTTTAATAAAAATAAAACAAAAATTCAAAATAAAATTAAAATTGATAAAAATCATCACATCAGGAACTTAAGAGTGATTAATAAACTGATTTAAGATAACATGAACAGAAGTGTTAAACTGTTAATCAAAATCAATCTTGAAAATTCATCTTGTATTAAAATTAAGTGTTTACACTTAAAATTAAAATTCAGGTTGTTTTTAAAATTCAAAATTATGTTAACACATCAGTTTATAATATCTTATATCATCATAATTTTAAACTCAAAATAAAACATTTGCTTCAAAATACACAGTGTCTAACATCATTGTTTTTAAATTTTGCAGATGGTAGAATTGAAGTTTGTACCTAAGCATAACATTGCTGCATTTTTGAATGAGGAAGCTCAAGATGCCTTATCTTATGAAGAAATGATCAGATTTCTTCTAAGAACAAAATATGTTTATGCAATGTGTTACCAAACTGTAATCTATGATAGACTTATTAGACTGTTTTGGAACACTGCAAAGGTTGAAGTAGATGATGGAAGAAAAGTGGTAAGAGGATTTGTGACTAGAGACAGAATGATAGAAGTGTCTGAAGATTCTATCAGAAATGCTCTAAGACTGGGTGAAAATGATCCAGAAGATCCCTGTGAGTTTTCATTTGATGAATGCAGAGAAATTTTCATGGCTATGGGTCACCCAGATCAGTTTCCTAAGAAACAATTCTTTAGAGCAAGGGTCTACAATCACTGGAAGCTTCTTTGTTACATCTTCCAACATTGTTTATCCAAGAGGAGTGCTGGATGGAATTCATTTCCTGTGGACATAGCTTCACCTATTGTTGCTTTAGCTACAAACAGAAGGTTCAATATGTCAAGATGGATACTGAATGGATTTGCTTTTAATTTGGAATAAGGAACAAGGCACAAATACTTAATGTATCCAAGATTCCTCCAAATGATCATCAATGAGGAATATCCAGATATACATGTTTATGGTGTTGGTGGAGATCGATTGGAATTGGAAAATATGTCTGAAATGACATATAAGAAGTTAACAATGATAACAGGTGCTCAGAATGTTCCTATGTTTGACTACATGTTAAATGTAGCAAATGATGAAGTTGACATTACTGTAGAGCATTATCATTTGTTAGAAGGTGAACCAATTGATCCTGCTGATCTGATAGATGAGTTTCCTATAGAGGAAGATGATCAAGATGAGGAAGGTGATCAAGATGATAATGATCAAGATGATAATGATCAAGATGATAATGATCAAGATAATGATGCTCATGATAATGATGATGATGATGGTGGTGTAGCTGAGACACACCAGGATATAAGTCATGAACCACCAATTTCTGAGCATGAAAATGAAGCTCAAAATGACGATGAAGAAATAGTGGGTGATGAAGTTCATGAACAAGACAGTGAGCATGAAGCAGTTGACAATGCAGATGCTTTCATTATTGATGAAACTGCTCATGAAGAGGTACATAAAGAGGAACAGCTCACTTTGAGATTGAACAAGAGATGAATGTTGATGATCAATTCTTGATTATGAGTTCATTGAGACGTTCCAAATTAATCAAGATATACCTGTTTCTACAACCCATGTGGCTGTTCAAACTGAGGAAATTCTTGATGTTGATGAACTTGTAAGACTGAAAGATGAAAATGAATCAAAAGAAAAGGAGATTGCTGATCTAAAGGCTGAGATTGATGTGTTGAAGATCGAAAATGAAAAATTGAAAGAAGAAAGTCTTAGCAAAGATGAAAAGATTGTGTTTTATGCTAAAGACAAAGAAGATGTGATTAAAAATTTTGAGGTGATGATAAAAGACTATGATCTTCTTAGAAAAATTCAAGAAATTGACTGAGGAAAATGAAGGGTTGAAAGAAGAGTTGATAAAATTGAAAGAATTAGCAAAACAAAAGTCTCCAGAAGTTGAAATTATTTCAGAAACCATTCCAATTGATGTTGAGAAGGTATCTGCAATGGAGAAAGGGAAAAGAAAATTAGATGAAATAGATGTAGAAGTTGTACCTGGATCATCTTCAAAGGTTCAGAGAACTGAAGAGTCACTTGAACAAGAAATTCAAGAAAGCCAAGAACCAGGTATTCAAGATAAAATTGGTGCTTTGGAAGACTTGGAAGATGAATTTGATGATAATTGGTATAATGAAGTTCTTGATGATGAAGATATGGTTGAAGAATTTGAAAATCTTCCTTTGGAACATGATCAAGGATTTGATGATATCCCAACTGACTTTGAAGAAAGATACAACTTCTTGGTGAAAATGAAGTACAACAGAGTGTTCTTAGATGGGCTAACAGTTTCTCAAGTCAACGATGAATATGAGAAATGCTTAGCTGCTGAGTCTTCTGCACCTATGGATCCAAATGAAATAATCTTGGAACATGGTGAATGGGATAGAAGACAGGAGAGCATAAATGTTGAAGAAATTTCTAGTTCTGAATTGCACCATCCAGATCCAGATGAGATGAGCATAACTGCTTTACGATCATGGTTGCAAGCTAGAAATTATCCATGGAAAAGATTAAAGAGATTACAAGGAGAATCTTTGAGGAATTTAGTAAAAAGGTTTCAATTGACTGAAAAACAATCGAACAAAATGATCATTCTAGATACTGATAATCCTTAGTATTTAGACATTACAAAAAGAACTCGGATCTTGAAACCCTAAGAAATCAAACAGATGGCTCAAAAATCCAGTATGCTTGAAAGGAGGAAAGAATTGATGAGCATGTTTCCACAGACAGAGAAACAAGTATACAAAGCTTCTTTGATCAAATTCAAATTTTTGATAAGTCTAGATCAACTGGTGATCTAGTGAGAAATGTTTTACAGAGAGGACAATCAGTTGCTGAGCTTTTAAATGCAATGATTGCTCCAGATTTTACAAATCAAGTTAAAATCGTAGCATGGAAGTATGATGAGATTTTTGATGCATTTTTGATAAAACGAGTAAATGCTGTGTGTGATGTATATCATTTCTACTCAAGCATCATTAAACTTCCAGTGCAAGATTTGAAAGAGTTAAGTAAGCTTGACTTGATAAACCCGACTGAATCAAAAAGGGGATCAGTGTTTGTAGAACTCTTGAGAAGAGGATTAGCAAGGACTAGTAACTTTCTTGAAACAAGATGCGATCAGGAAGACAAGGAGTACTTTACTTTGCTAAAGAAAAACAAAAAGTTAAGGGGTTTACAAACAGAAGAAGAACATTTTATGATTGAATTTTCTGATAAGTATTTCGAGAAAGTAACTTCACCGGGATTGAAGGTCATTGAAGGAAATCAAAAGACAAAACCAATTTTGAGATGGTTCTATAACACCTCAACTTTTGAGTTGAAGTTGGTCCGAAATCTCACAAACGGGATGAGGACATGATTTCATTGTTTGGTACTTTTGAATTAAACTACTTCACCCGAGTTATATTTCATTCTTGGTTGTACAAAAGTTTGAGAAGGTGATTCCTGATATTGCAGAACAAGATAAGAAATACTTTATCTCAATTATCAATGTGATGAATGCTGCAATGGAGCGAATTTCGTTGAGAAAGGCTCTTGCTTATGCAAACATCGTGAAGAAAGATATTCCAGATATTGAGTTTATGAGAATATCAAGGAAAGGTGTGCTTGAATTGTACACAAAAGACTGCGGAATTCCAATTGAGCTATACGCTAACGTTGATATACCATGTTTGTCAAAGAACACATTGGAAAGAATGAAGCAGTTAGACATAAAAACAAATGAATCAAAACCAGAGCAAGCTGTGCTAGCAAAGAAATTCAAGTCAGCAATAGAGAATGCATTGAAAGAAACAGAGATTTACAAGAAGAAACCAATGTTCTCTATTAAAGAAGAACCTGAAGAGTTATTTGAAGATTGAGGATAAAAGAAGAAGTCAAAGGATGCAGAAAAGATAAGCTGAAGACAAAGACAAGATCATGAAGAAAAGAAAGGATTGAACAGAACTGAAGACTGAAGACTATGTAAATCTTAGGGGGAGTATTGTTAGGTCCCTTAAAAGATTAACATTTAGTCTTTATTGTTTAGTTTTGTAGTTTATACTAGTATAGGGACTAGTTATGTAATTTTAGTTCCTTAGTTCTAGTATAAATAGCTTAGACGTAGTATAGATTGAAGAGTTTTTTGTAAGTTTTTATGAGAACTGCTTTCTATCACTTGTAATCGTCTTTTGCTATCAATGAAATCTGAATTTTGTTGATTTTGCTTGAGTTGATTACAATTGCTTATATTTTACTTTGAATTGTTCATATAATTGTTACAGATTGCTCTAATTGATCCTATCAGGGGGAATACAGTTGACCCTTCGGGGGATACACATAGCCCTTTCGGGGGAATACAGTTGACCCTTCGGGGGATACACATAGCCCTTTCGGGGGAATACAGTTGACCCTTCGGGAAATATAGATGGCCCGTCATCCGTTTCCCATCGCGCATATAGTTGGGGTATCGCTCACTGGTCCATACAGAAAGTGAAACATAAAGATAAAGTTACAGACAAGGCATATAGTACAAAGAACGAATGTTATTTGTTCATACATCTGATGCGTGCTCGCATATACAATACAGTATAGTATAATATAGAAAAGAGTATTTTTATATACCACATATAAAACTAGAACTCACTCAGCAAAGCTGACTTTTTATGTGTTTACAGTTGGCAGGTAGGGTTGCTGAGGATGGCACGAGGCGGCTATTCAGCTCTTTTGGGATGGCATTCTCCTTTTGATAATGCTGCAACGTCATGTGTTGTGGGCCCATGATGCACGCAACACATTATGTTGCATGCCGTCAGGAGATTCCTTAGGGTTCCGATGTACGGGACTACTTAAGGAAATCTCCTTTATGATGGAAAATTTTATATTTTTATAATAGAGGTCACTGTTTATGACCCTATGATTGTTGAGGATTCACATAAACGAGATTATCCTCGCTTTCATATGCTTCAGCAACAATCATAGTAAAAGTAGGCATTGTAAAGATGTAATTAGAAATGATGAAATCTTTTGTATAATGCTTTTGTAATGTAATGCAACATTAGATGTTTTGTAATTGACGTACGTTGTATTAAATGGCAAAAGTATTTATAGTAAAGGAAAGTTTATCTTGAATGTTTCCGCTGCATTGTTTTACTTAAATATATGCGATGAATGACCAACTGTAAGCGTCCCGGGAACGGGGCCTTACAAATTATAATTATAGTACATACATACCATGGAAAAACATCTTTAAACTTAATAGCAAGAGAAAGCATGTCATAAGTATAATTCCATCTTGAAGGAACATCAATCATTAACTTTCTATCAGATACTTGGAGTTGATTTGCAACTTTTGAAAATGATAGTCGTCTTGCATCTGAATGATTTATATTTTTAACATCTTCCCGAACTTCTTCAACCACAAAATCAATTTTTGAAAGACCATCTTTCACTAGCAAGTTAAGTATATGTGCACAACACCTTACATGGAAAAACCTTCCACCACAAGGAAGCTTCTTTACTCTAGAAGTATTAGCTTTCAATGTACTCACCACCCTATCATTATACGCAACATTATCTACAGAATTGGAGAAGATCTTCCCATCAATTTCCCACTCCTTCATAAATTTGTAAATGGCATCTATAATATCAAGTCTGGTAGTGGAGGAGGAACATGCACAAAACTCAACACACGTTTCTACAATATGTGATGTATATTAGAACTTCTTAAAAAGATATAACATGATAAATTAAATAAATAAATACAAATATAAATAATTTCATCAAACCTCCAATTTTGATCGATGAAGTGCCCCGTGATTTCCATATACTCAATTCTTTGATGAGATGATTTCTAACAATCTGTTGTGAAACTAATATTCGAGGCCTCATTTATAAGGAATTTTAGTTTTTTCTTCTCTTGTTCGTACACCTTAAAGCAATAAGACTCTATAGTAGCTCTACTAATCCTCTCAAACATTAGATTGGCCGTCTTCATCATATATACGAACATGTCATCTTCTACCGTAGTAAATGTTGCTCAGTCGCCATCAACCAGTTCGCTATTGATTCCCTCATTTTGTTAGCATCGTACTTCACATTGGATCCAATTAATAGAGGAGGCTTATTGTATCCCATGGCTACATCAAATGGCTGGAAATTAAGCAGTTGTTGTGTTCTCATGATTTGCTTCCGTTTCAAACAAACTTCCATATGTCGTTTATAAGTTGATGTCGCCTTACTTTTATATTTTTCCAGTTGGTTTTTGTAGTGAATGCACTAAACTTTTTTAGTTCCATCTGGAAGATTCACTTCAATAAAGTCTTCCCACACCTCCGACTTCTTTTGTCGTTTTTTCTTTAGCACCACATTGTCTTCGTCACTAAGTTTTTTAGTATTTTCTTCTTCTTCATTGTCTTCTTCAGAAGCATTCAAATTTTGATCCTCTATTTCATTAAGGTCCTCCGCATAAATGCTAATAAATTCTTATTCTTCCTTGTTTGTATTTGAAGTGGAGCCTTGCATTGGGCTACTTGGATTCGTATCACTTCCTTTTCTCATTAATACACACCTACAAAAAACTAAGATAATAAGTTAATAAATTCAATAGTATGTAAACTAAAAAATAGTAGTAAAATTACTTTACTAATTCATTACAAAGAATATGAAATAAAGCCTTGCATCAATTATTTATATTAAAATAATAAACATTATGTTTATACAACCCAATGAATAGCTTTATACAGAAGAATCAATAACCCTTGGCATAGATTAAGAAGTTGTTTTGCTGCAAGGTTGAGTGTTAATGCTTCTAATATCCAAGTATTGTATCTATTGTTGTTGGAATACAAATGGGGTTGTAAACTAATACCCACTTGAATACAAATAGGGGTGTAAACTAATATCCACAACACAAAATCATTCATCAAGAAGAAACAAAAATGAATAAAAAATAGCAAATCAACAAGAAATAACATAACCTAACATGAATTGCAGACTTGAAGAAGACAGGATAACGAGGCTGAAAAATCAGGAAGACGAGTCTGAACACTGAGGAAGATGAGGCTGCTTGGGGGTGCCAACTGCCAAAGGGAGGGAGACAGGAAGAAGGGACTGAAAATCGGTGACCGTCTAGTTGCTTGGGGGAACAATGAGGAAGATGAGGTTGCTTGGGGGTGTCAAGTTGCCGATGGGAGGACGCCGGATGGGAGGACGGCCAGACGGGAGGACGGCCAAACGGGACGGCGACGCCCGACGGGAAGATGAAGGACGGGAGGCCGACGGGAATTGTGGTCTTTGGAGTTAGTAGAGTTGTAGAGGGATTGAGGGAATTTCAAACAATTTAGGGTTTTAACTTGTAAGGGGGGAATAATATTTTACATATTATATATATATATATACATATATATATACACATATATATATATATACATATATATATATATATACGTACATATATATATATATATATATATATATATATATATATATATATATATATATATATATATATATATATATATCTGTGTGTGTGTGTGTATGTATGTATGTATATAAATCCAACTAGGCTCGTTAAGGCTTGCAAGCCTAAACAATCTTTGAATGCAAGGCTCGGGCTCGGGCTCGGGCACGGGCTCGATTAATAATCGAGTCATATTTCAAGCTCGAGGTCGGGCTCAAGCTCTCTTAGGCTCGGCTCGATCGAGCTTTTTACCAAGTTGATCTCGAGTAGAGCTTGAGCTCGCTTGGTTTGCTTACACCCCTACTCTGGGGTCACCAAGTGTGGAACGAGCCTATCCAGTTCATGAAACCAATCTGTGTACGCCGCGTGCCCAGCTTCTACCATGGTATGGTTCCAGAACACATGCTCTAACATTTTCATTTCATTACTAGCGCAATACTCCTTGGTGATCAACGCCTTGAATTAATCCCAAGTCATCTGCATCGTTGCCTCCCTACCTCATTGCTTGAATTTGAGTGTTCCACCAAGTCAATGCCTTTTCCTGTAGTGAACATGTAGCATACTTGATCTTTTGTCTATCCAGGCACTCTCTAATATTGATCACTGCCTCCATCTTCTCAAGCCATCTTGTCAATGGTATTGCTCCACCCTTACCATCAAATTCCTTAGGTTTACAGGACACAAACTCCTTGTATGTACATCCCCTCCTTCTTCCACCACCACCATATCCGTTTTGTCCGTCTCCATTTTCATTTCCCAGACCACCACCATTACCATTCTCATCACCAATCCACCTCCTTCTTCATCATTGTTGACATTCTCACCTTCATATCCATTCTACCATTCTCTTCATCACCACCATTGCCACCATTATTTCCATTACCATTGTTTCCAACCCCATTGTTAGGGTTCGTAATGTTGTCACTTACTTGCACCATGATAGTTGGGATGAGCGCAGCTAACTGTTGAGCAATCATTGCAGCTATGTCAGGGTTTCTAGCCCCATGGTTGTTACCAGCCTGACCACCCTCATTTCCTCCTTCAGGTGCTTTACCCCTACCACCAGCGCTTCTTCCTCTACCTCTACCTCTTAGGGCAACACCACCATGAATGTTACTACGGGTAATTCTTCTGGGTGGTATTTTCTAATCATTCATAGATAATGCGTATGCTTTAGTCGCATCAAGGTTTATCACAATTCAATCACGCACGAGCAAATAGAAAATTATTGCGAATCAATGTTTCACAAGGTAAGCCACAAACAATTTTAATAGTAATAACATAAGGTTTCATTATCATAAGTCATAATGTCTCAAATAAGAACAAATGGTTAAAAGTAAGAATCCTTAAACAAGCAAGTACCCATAGTCTAACAGAGTCTAAACACGAAATATGAAATAAATAGCAATAAATATCCTCGATTCTTCATTTCTTCATCAGTGCCTGTGTAACATCAATCCTGGTCATCACCACTGCTAGAGGAACTAGAGGGGCTCAGGGGAAGGTCAAGGTAGTCACCCCACAGACTGGCCTCATTGGCTGGTAGTCAGAACCTAATACGGTTGGCTTAGAGCACCCACCTCCTGGTCGTCCTCAACATCACTGGTCCTATGCCGTTCGGCCGATATGGGCCACTAGG
>CM044012.1:4645828-4773328 GCA_024085815.1 Flaveria linearis | reverse complement strand
TGAGAAGAACTCCCAGGTTTTGTGATTGCTAGGACTTTCTTACCCTTTTTGGTAGCATTAACTTCTTGCATAGGTGAGCTGGAGGTTAAGTCCACCTCATCCACAATTTCTTATGGACCTGCTTGAGTCCTTCTAAGTGGTCTGTTAGCTAGCTTACCCTTGAGAACAGTGATCTCAAGTTGCTAGTCATTGGCCCTTCTTTGTAAGGTAGTCACCTGAGATTCCAGGTGACTAATCTTTGGGACTAAATTAGGTGCAGGTTTTGTTCAGTTTTTACACTTTTAGTTTCAGAATCCCCTCATCTTTATTAAAAGAATCATGAGGGGATAAGAGAATAGGACCAAAGTCTTCATCCTTATCACCAGCACTATGTTCTTGGCTGCTAGATTTCCCCTTCACCATGACAGCTTCAGCTGAAGTGTTAATGGGCTGGGTTGCCATAGTTGAGGTCTTAAAGATGTGGTCACTTGCTAAAGTGAGAGCCTCATCCATATGGACATCCTGAACTTGTTTAGGGGGATCCACCTTAGTAGTGGGTGGATGATGTGGACTAGACATGGGTGATGCAGGAGTACTCATCTTTCCTTGAGTAGGGGAGGAGATGAGAGACTCATGGTACTCAATGAATCCCATGTCTTCTTAATCATCATAGAATTCTAGGTTGGATATGGGTTGGTTAAGGTGTAAAGGCTAGGAACGGTAACTTTCCCCTGAATGTTATTCACTAAAGCTTTGAGACCCTGAGTGAAGGCTTAAGGCTGCTGGCGGTTGTGAGCTCATCAGGATGATCATGAGGATCCTCAACATTGATCCTTGTAGATATGGGAGTGGTTTGCTTCTCAGGGGAAGTGGGAGCTCCAGGGTCCATTTCCTCCTACATGGGTGAGGATATGGGGGCCTGCGGGTTGGGTTTATTGGACCATTAGCATTGTTGTTTAACCATTTAAACAAGAAAACGCAGCGGATTAAAAGCTTAACATCATGTTTATAATCTGAAAATAAAGGTTCATAACTTTGTTTCAACAAACCCAAGAACATAGGATCGTTTATATGTGTTTGAACAAGCTATCAAAAAGTATAAACAACCAAAACCAACACTAACAAACTACCTTTGTAGACTGCTGGAAAACGTGATATAGAGCTGCAGAAAATCGTGTTTTGATGAAGAAGATGATGTTCTTGAACAGCCAAAACACCAAGAAGAGGCGTCCTCAAGCTACCATACCCACAAGCCTCAAGCAAACACCCTTGTTGCTAGGATTTAGACACCAAAACCACAAAGAAACATGCTGAAAATCGAGTTCCAGCCGTGAACATCTTCAATTTTGAAAGAACTTTTGTTCTTGTGGTTGTTGCATGTGAGAGAGAGTGAGAGGAAGAGCCATCTACAATTCCAAGAGTTTGTCTTATCTAGACAAAATGAATTGCACAACCCCATAAAGGGGGCGGCCGAAAATGGTCCCTTCAAAGGGTTCCCCCCCAAAACTATTAAAACAAATGTTTATAAGTTGTTTTAATGAGTTATGCAATTAACCTATTAAATATATAACTCTTACACTCTCTTATTATTTGATGTCATTTGACCAAAACAAATAACATTACAAATAATACTCATGGACAAAATATCCCAATAAGTTGTTCCATCTCATATGCAACTTATTTAGAAAACCCATTTTCTAAATTGGTGTAATTATTTAATTGTATGATCATATTATTAATTAAATAATAATTGGTCTTTGCTAAGCTTGTTATTGGGTATGACCCGACTTGGATCATGACGTACTAACGACATCAATATTCTATGTGTCTTGGGCATAAAGAATCCAACAATCTCCCACTTGCACAAGATTCATAGAAGATTGATGCAAGCAGTAAATAACGCCTAACAATGGTTTACTACCCTAAATACGCATGACTTAGAAGCCATTCAATAACATCATCCCCTTCAAGAATCCAACTTGAAGTGGTTTAGGTGAATCAATCATTTATCCTTTTGTTACAGATGTCATGTTAAATCGAAGGACATAGAATGATCATTCCTTGTTGATTTAACTTAATCAGGCCTTAGACATCATGCTCTCAATGAATAAGAGGAACAAATTCCATCTTGACTACATACGTTTCTCACAATCACCTTATGTCATACCTAAACAAAGCCTTATGTACTGACCATTATTTCAGAGCAGCGAAGAACTAGCTCAAGGTATAACACTTGGTGAATATCAAACCCAATATGTATCTCAGGTTGGAGGAAACCAAATGATATTCGCCTTTACTCAAATTTACTTATGATCAATCAATAAGATTCCATATAGTAAGATTTGAGACGCGGGTCAGTCCAATATTCGTATCCCACGAATATCTATGAACCTTGGCAGCAACCAATTGCTCTCTATTCATGCCTTATGAATACCCACCAATCCAAGTTCATAATAGTCTTACGTTCATATTTGTTCCCACAAATATGACCGACTACGGACATTTAGAATAATAAAATTATTCATGGATGTAAACATGCTAAAAGGAACATAACTCAAAGTATCGTAAATATATAAATAAGTTAAATATTACATTTGTTACATATTAATACTAAACAGATCAAGTCCAATCACTAGAATATCGTAGTCCTAAGGCACAAGTATGACTTTCATGCTTTGCCCTTTCAAGGAGCTTCGTGAGTGGATCCGCAATATTTTGATCAAAATGGACTTTGCAAATACATATCTTTCCCTTTTCAACTTCATCCCTTATGTAGTTGAATCCGCTCATTATGCCTGATCTTTTGATGTGCATGGGGTTCCTTGATTTGAGCAATCGTACCCTCGTTATCACAAAAGATTTCTAAGGGGTCTTGAATAGTAGAGACCACCCCTAGATCGGAGCTAAACTTCTTTATCCACGCAGCTTCCGAAGCTGCTAATGAGGCGGCTATGTATTCATATTCTGTAGTGGACAATGCTACCCTATTCATAATAGAGACATACCCCGATTGTGATCGAGAATCATCTCGATCAGTTTGGAAACTCGCATCCGTGTAAACCTTTACAACCAGTTCCTCTTCATCAGATCCATATATTAGAAACATATCCTTAGTCCTCCTAAGGTATTTCAATATACTTTTAACAACCATCCAGTGGCTATTACCTGGATTCTACGGATATCTGCTTATCATGCTTAACGCGCATGACACATCCGGTCTAGTGCATATCATCGCATACATGATGGATCCTATAGCAGACGCATATAGGATGTCCTTCATACAATCTTGCTCATCCTTTGAACTTGGACATTGAGATGCGCTCAATATTGTCCCTTTTGAATAGGTACCATAACTTTCTTAGAGTTTTACATCTTGAACCTTTTCAAGATTTTATCAATATATGCACTTTGGTTTAGACCTATCAACCGCCTTGATCTATCACTATAGATCTTAATTCCCAAAATATAGGCGGCTTCACCAAGATCTTTTATGAAAAACAGCTCCCAAGCCAGGTTTTAACACCTTCCATGGTTGGAATATCATTTCCAAATAGTAGTATGTCATCAACATACAATACTAATAATTTAATTGCACTCCCACTAACCTTTTTACACACACAAGCTTCATCAGCGTTTTTGATGAAACCAAATTCCTTGATTTCCTTATCAAAACTTTGATTCCAACTTCTCGATGCTTGTTTCAATCCATAGATTGATTTCTTTAACTTGCATACTTCATTAGGATGTTTTGGATCAACAAAACCATCAGGCTGAACCTTATGGACAGTCTCTTCGAGATATCCATTAAGAAAAGTGGTTTTGACATCCATTTGCCAAATCCCATAATCATAATGAGCAGCAATGGCAAACAATATCCTAATAGACTTTAGCATTGCCACAGGCGAGAAGGTTTCATCATAATCAACCCCTTAAGTTTGAGTGAAACCTTTTGCTACAAGTCTTGCCTTGTAAGTATCCAAGTTTCCATCCATATCTGTTTTCTTCTTGAAACCCCACTTGCATCCAACCGTTTTGGATTTAAGTGGAGGGTTAACCAATTCCCAAACTTGGTTGTCATACATGGATTGCATCTATACCTTCATGGCTTCCAGCCACTTGTCACAATCCGAATTGGACATTGCATCATGGTATGTAGTTGGCTCATCGGAGTCAACCACGTAGCATCCATCCATGAAAAATCCATATCTTTCAGGTGGAATGCTAACTCTACCAGATCTGCGAACATTTTGTGTGTATTGATCAACCTCTTGATCATCATCAATAACCTCCTATTGATTACTAGTGGCAACCAAACATGTATCGGCTTGTGGATCTTGATCCTCATCAAATTCCACTGTTCTATATGTCATTCCTTCCATAAGGAACTTGGCTTCCAAGAACTCTGCCTTTTGAGCAATAAATACCTTTTGCTCTGTTGGATCAAAAATGTAGTATCCTATACAGTCTTTTGGATATCCAACAAATATACACTTAGTGAATCGACTCTCCAGTTGGTTTCGGGTGTTAAGCTTAACATAAGCTTCACAACCCCATACTTTTAAATATGATAGTGATGGAACTCTTCCATGCCGTATTTTAAAAGGTGTCGAATCCACTTTCTTGGTTGGGGCCGTATTCAAAATACGAGCCGCGGAGAGTAGTGCGAAACCCCAAAATGATAGAGGTAGTGAGATTATAGCCATCATAGATCGAACCATATCCTATAGGGTTCGATTTCTCCTTTAGACACACCATTATATTGTGGTGTTCCGGGAGGAGTAAGTTGTGAGACAATCCCACAACTTCTTGGATGATCCTAAAAAGCCTCACTAAGGTATTCTCCTTCTCTATCTTAACGGAGAACTTTGATAGTTCAGTTGAGTTGATTTTCTACTTCATTCTTAAAGATTTTGAACATTTCAAAAGCTTCATGTTTATGTGTCATCAAGTACACATAACCATAGCGACTGTAATCATCGGTAAAGGTAATGAAGTATATTTCACCATTCCTTGTCATTGTCTTAGAAGGACCACATACATCCGAATGTATGACTCCTAATAAGTCTTTTGCCCTCTCGTTAGTACCACTAAAGGGCGACTTGTTCATCTAACCTTGTAAACAAGATTCATACTTATCAAATGAATAATATTCATTTATTTTCAAAAGACCATTCTTTTGAAGTGTTTGAATCTGATTCTTGTTTATGTAACCAAGATGACAATACCAAAGATAAGAATCACTTAAACCCATTTTAAGTTTCTTGGTGCATGATTAGTATAATGTGTTATTATAGGATGAATCATCATGAACCAATTCATAAATACCATTAAAAGGCATAGCCTTGAAATAAAATACATCATCCATATAAACATAAATACCATTGTTTACAAACTTTAAATCATAACCATTTTGTTTTAAAAGGGGAACTGAAATTATGTTCCTAGTCAAACTAGGAGCATACAAAATGTTTCTAAGAACAACTTCCAAACCATTTGAAAGTTTCAAAACATAGTCTCCTTTCTTAAAGTGCTTATTTCCTTTGAACCCTTGCAACAGATTGCAAATATGAGTTCCACACCCGGTATCCAATACCCATGTGTTTGAAGAAATAACATTTAAGTCAATATGGATCATGAAAGTTGTACTTGAGGTCTCCCCAGCATCCCTCTTATTTCTCAACTCTTTGAGATAGGTTGGATAATTCCCCTTCAAATGTCCTATCTCACCACACTCAAAGCATGGATCGTTTTCCATTACCTTAGGCTTCATAAGCTTAAGTTTTAGGGGTTCCGCTTTAACCTTCCCTTTCCCTTTGCCTTTGAGTGCTCCTTTCCTTTGGCAACATTTGCCTTAGGATCGGGGAATGGCCTTTTCTTATTTCCTCCCTCATTGATCGAGAGAAAAGGTAGAACCTTTCTACCCATCCCCGCCTCAGCTGTTTTAAGCATTGCGTGAAGCTCACCAATGCTCTTGTCCCATCCGTTCATATTGTAATTCATTATGAACGTCTCAAACCTTTTAGTTAGGCCATTAAGGATCAATTCCATGGCCAACTCCTTTGAGACAGGACAGTTAAGCCTTTCGAGGCGATCAATATGGCTTTTCTTCTTAAGTACATAAGATGATACCGATTGGGTTTCTTCCATGCGACACGCATGAAGCGCTTGAACCATTTCTAAGCGCTCTACCCAGGCTTGTTGAAGGAACATTTCCTTCAATTGGGTAATCATGTCATATGCCCCATGATGCTCCAGGTCTTTTTGGAGTTTAGGAATCATAGTTCCTAACATGAGACAGGATACCTGCATGGAATCCTCAGTATACTGAAGCCAATTGTTATAGGCCTCAACATCCTCGGGGTCAGGTTAGTCAGGAATGGGATCGTCAAGGACATAGGCCTTTTCTCTTGCTTGAGAACAATTCCCAAGTTTCGAGACCATTCCATAAAGTTGTTATGGTTCAGACGATCCCTCTCTAAAATAGTTCTCAGTGATAGGGTATGGACGGACGGGGTGGTAACATTATTGTTTGCGGCCATTATACAAAATTTACAAAGTTCTTGTTAGTATTTTTGAAAAATTACATTTTAATTATTAATACCCATTTATGTCTCATAGACAATTAATAATTAAAATCTAGAGTCCAACGTTGCATTCAAATAATGGTTAGGTGACCTTTATCCCATTATTTAAATTAACAAGGTAGTCAACATTTTGACAATTGCAACCTTTTGCAACTTCTAGCCTTTATGGGATCGGTTAAACATCTTATGTTTGGTTGGCATGTTTAATCCCATCCACACAATTGTACACCATGCTTCGGTGACCCTATGCACATGGTTTCCAATTCAAGTCGTCCTACTTACACACACGTGTGAGTTTACTCATACAAGTGGTTAGGTGACCTTTATCCCACAAATATGTTAAGCCCACCTCAAAACACAAGTTCCCTAAAAGTGGTTAGGTGACCTTTATCCCACAAATAGTTCTCAAGTGATTCAAGTGTCGTGTAAAAGGATGGTGTTAAACTTGTTTCCAAAGGGATTTTTAGTTTTCATTAATTCTAGTTTTGAAAACTCTATGTACCTTGTATTTGCATGTTTTCAAATGCAAGGTATCCTATAGTTTATTTTTAATAAAGCCTCTTTTATTAAATCATTAATCCTTTTAATAACCTTTTATTAACCACTTAATGATTAGAAACCATAAATTTTCAGCTTGTTAAGTTTGCTAATGAGTTTGTTATGCATATCCAAATATCAAACAACAATTATACAACAAACAACCAAACAAGCATAATCATACAAACATATGTGCATAACCATAGCCACTAAGTTGACTACACTTTTTTGCCATCACAAGTGTTGTCATAAGGTCTTTCCTAAGGGTTAACAATGACACATCATATGTGTCCATGAGCTCCCATTTGATTCCACATCCAAATGCTTCAAGTGTCCATGTCTTTTGTGTCCTTCCTTTTGGGTCTTCATCTTGTGCATCTTCTTTTACAAAATCATAACCTAATACAATTTTCTAATAAAAGAAATGCACCTATGCTATTTATTACATAACCAAATGAATAAATAAATTACAACCCAAATACAAAAACAAAAGAAATTATTACAACCCTTTGATTAAATACAACCAACATGACAATGCCACAATCAACCAAATCCAAAACACACATGGTCAAGGATATGTTATGCACTAAAATATGTATCCATATACATCATTTCAAGAACAAAATGAACCCCTTTTATAAACTTAAATTTCTGGCCAACATGAACCAAAACTTTAGGGTTATGTCCAAAATAACATAATCAATCATTTGATGTCATCCTTTCAAGATTTAATCATAAGCATGCAAGATATAACCTTGAAAGGCTCGGGTATCATCATATCATCACAAAACAGCCCCTAATAGGTTGCTAAAGTCCCATAAAACCTATTTTATAAGGACCAAAGAAGCTATTCATCCACATATCCGGCTCTAGATGCCAATGTTGGGTTTGTTGGACCATTAGCATTGTTGTTTAACCATTTAAACAAGAAAACACAGCGGATTAAAAGCTTAACATCATGTTTATAATCTGAAAATAAAGGTTCATAACTTTGTTTCAACAAACCCAAGAACATAGGATCGTTTATATGTGTTTGAACAAGCTATCTAGAAGTATAAACAACCAAAACCAACACTAACAAACTACCTTTGTAGACTGCTGGAAAACATGATATAGAGCTGCAGAAAATCATGTTTTGATGAAGAAGATGATGTTCTTGAACAGCCAAAACACCAAGAAGAGGCGTCCTCAAGCTAGCATACCCAAAAGCCTCAAGCAAACAACCTTGTTGCTAGGATTTAGACACCAAAACAAAGAAACATGCTGAAAATCCAGTTCTAGCCGTGAACATCTTCAATTTTGAAAGAACTTTTGTTCTTGTGGTTGTTGCATGTGAGAGAGACTAAGAGGAAGAGCCATCTACAATTCCAAGAGTTAGTCTTATCAAACAAAATGAATTGCACAACCCCATAAAGGGGGCGGTCGAAAATGGTCCCTTCAAAAGGGTTTCCCCCCAAAACTATTAAAACAAATGTTTATAAGTTGTTTTAATGAATTATGTAATTAACCTATTAAATATATAACTCTTACACTCTCTTATTGTTTGATGTCATTTGACCAAAACAAATAACATTACAAATAATACTCATGGACAAAATATCCCAATAAGTTGTTCCATCTCATATGCAACTTATTTAGAAAACCCATTTTCTAAATTGGTGTAATTATTTAATTGTATGATCATATCATTAATTAAATAATAATTGGTCTTTGCTATGCTTGTTATTGGGTATGACCCGACTTGGATCATGACATACTAACCACATCAATATTCTATGTGTCTTGGGCATAAAGAATCCAACACTGCACATGCTAACAAGCTTTTGCAAGGGTTTGTTTGGATTTTCTTGTGTAGGTGATGTTTATTTGAGGCTGTTTGGGTGGCTGAGAAGTAGAAGGTGTGGATTCAACACTAGCTGGTGCTGCTAGGTTTTCACCTTAAGAAATGAGATCAAAATTTTTAGGACAATGGTTGTTTCTACCCCTAAGAAGCCCACAATAGGCTTTCTCATCGTCTTGAAAATCTCGGGCTTCATCTGTCCTGTTTTTAGAATATTTCATGTTCCCCTTAACTGTGAGCCCAGTTCATAGTTAAGACTGTACTAGACATATCTAGGGAACATGTAATATTCTAAGAAGTTTGAGTTAGCAAGTAAATTGGTATATACAACTATGAATACTTGAACTTGACCCCCTAAACCATCCCATGAACTATGTAGGAAAGATCCTCTAGAATTTGATTTTATCCTCCATGCTTTATATATAGACAATGGATGACTACATGGAGGAGGTACTTGAACTGGGAGGAGGCCTTTCCTTTTCTGAAGGTTCTTACAGAGTAATCACCTTCATAGCCCATCTGCCTGAAGGAGTGGTTGAGGACAGACTTTGAGAAGGACAAATCACCTTCTATAGTGACTTCTCCTTATCCATAGTGACCTTTGGGCAGGTCCTGCAAAACTACAACAGTTGATCTTCATAAAAGGAGGATCTATAAGAAGGGAGGTAAAGTAGTTGGATAGAGTCAAGAATCAACAAACCTCTAAGAAACCAGGATCTTTCTCAGAGTTCAACAGAGCAACATGATTGTGTTTCCTATATAAATAAATGGAAAAATCTTGTTGATTTTGATGTTCAAGTTTGTCCATTTGTGAGTAGCTTTATGGTGAAGTAAGAACAAAGGCGATTTGTGGGTGAATTTAGGTTAGAAAATTTTTACAGATGAAGAAGAAATTAAAAGAGGGGGAACCATTGAGTGTGTATATATATGAAATGGGTTTGAGACAAAGATAATATGAAAGGGAACTTTGAAATCTGGATGTCGGTCCCACCTTTGAATAAGCGCCCAAAAAGTTAATTTTCTTGGAGTTGAAAATCTTTCGAAGGTAATTTGTCTTTGGAAGTTTTAGAAAAACTTCCAAAGCCAATTTGACTTTCAAAGATATTCCTGAGCTTTGTGGATATTTTGCTTCTGAAGAAAGATATGTAGAGTAGTTTTACTTCTAAGACATATTTGGTTTCGGAATACATTAAAACTATGATGTTTTGCTCACAAGCAAACAAATCTTTCTAGGCTTAATTGCTTTCGGAAGAAAATTGTCCTTCAAAAACATATAAGTACTTAGAAGCATATTTAAGGTTTGGAAGATATATCAAAATTTCTTCCAAACATAAATTTCTTGTTAGTTATTTGTTTTGAAGACATAATGTTCTTCCGAAGAAAACTTAATATCTCTGAGAGGAAATATGTCTATAACTTCCAAAATTCAAAGGAATATCATTTGAGCAGTTTCCTTACAAAGTAAACTGGGCTTATATAGGTGATACTATAGACAATTTATGACACACATATTTTAGAAATAGTTTTGAGTTAAGTTTAAGAAAATATACTCAAAGTTAATCATCAATATAGCTGATACAAGATATTTAAATCTCTATTCATCAAAGGCCTTTGTAAACAGATCAGCATATTGTTCATTTGTGTTAACTTTGACATGTATTATCAATCCCTTCTCAAAATTATCTCTAATCAAATGATACCTGATGTTGATGTGTTTTGTTCTTGAGTGTTGCATAGGATTCTCTGTGATAGAGATAGCACTGTTGTTTCCTATGTGTATTGGAGTCTCCTTGAAGTTAAATCCATAGTCCAACATCTGATTCTGAATTAAAAGCACTTGAGTACAGCAGCTAGCAGCAGCAATGTATTCAGCTTTAACAGTTGATGCAAACACACATGTATGAGACTATCCTTCCATGAAAGAATTGACATCCCCCTGATGTAGACTTTGTAGTCGTATTGCATCACCATAGTCACTATGTGTATAAGCATACAGATTGGAGTCAGAAGTCTTTGGATACCAAAGGTCTAGTTTAGGAACACATTTGAGATATCTAAGAATCCTCTTAATAGCAACCAAATGTGACATCTTGGGGTTGGCTTGATATCTTACACATATACATATGGCAAACATGATATCAGTCCTGCTGGCTATGAGGTATATTAAAGACCCGATCATAAGTCTATAGAGATGTTCATCTACACACTCCCCCTCAAGATCCGGTCCAAGGGAGTGATTTCTTGCTATGGGTGTGTTTGCAACCTTCCATTCAGTCATGTTGAATCTTATAAGTATTTCTTGTACATACTTTGATTGACTTATGAAGATGCCATTGTCAACCTGCTTCACTTGAATTCCTAGAAAGAAATTGAGTTCCCCCATGTCACTCATTTCAAATCTATTCTTCATCAGCTTCTTAAAGTCTTTTGTAGAGCTTTGGATTAGTTGACGTAAAGATAATGTCATCTACATAAACTTTAACCAGCATCAAGTCATTTCCTATTCCTTTAATGAAGAGTGTTCCATATATTGTATTGCTCTTATAGCCATGTGATAGAGATACTGAGATAGTGTCTCATACCACTTCCTTGGAGATTGGTGCAGCGCATAAAGAGTTTTATCAAGCTTGCAGACATAATCAGGATGATCTGGGTCTATAAAGCCAGGTGGTTGTTTGACATACACCTCCTCATCAATCACCCCATATGGAAAAGCACACTTGACATCAAGTTGGTAGACTTTGAAATCCTTAGATGCAGTAAAAGCAAGAAACATCCTAACAGCTTCAAGTCTTGCCAATAGAGTAAAAACATCTATGTAGTCTATCCCTTCTTATTTTGTGTACCTTGAACAACTAGTCTAGCTTGTTCTTGATGACAAGTCCTCTATCATCCTTCTTGTTCCTGAAAACCCATTTGGTACCTAGAGTGATCTTCCGTTGAGAATGAGGACATAGGTTCCAAACCTTTTGCCTTTTAGATTGAAGCGACTCCTCCTGCTTTGCTTCAATCAAACTTCCATCCTTCAAAAGCTCATCAACCTTTTTTGGCTCTATCTGGGACAAGAAACAAAAGTATAGACAAACATTTTTGTCATGGGTTTGTCCTCTTGTTCTCACCACTATGTCAACATTTCCAATGATGTGTGCTGGGGTGTGACTTATGGATCCTAAGTTGAGGAATCACATCAAGTTGATTAGACAGATCCAAATTTATGAATTTTGGATCTGCATTGAAGTGTCACCCCACATCAACACACTTATCAAGAGAAGCTTGATCTAATGAGTGTGTAACATCATTGATGTTGTCTTCTAGAGTGGTTATTAGCATGAAGAAATTCTTGATCACTGTCACAACCACCATTTACATTTGAAGCTCCTTCGTTTGAGTTCTATGCCATTGAACTAGAATTTATAGGCACCTCAGATGTATCAACTGATTTTGTCATGGTTGTGCTGATAGGAACTCCATCTGCAGGGTTAGTTACCACTGGAGCTGAAGTAGTGTTCCTTCTTGGTCTTCATAGCTCAAATCTTAGATCAGGATCTCCTGTTGATAAGTTAATTGTAGATCCTAAAACATTCTCATAAGATTTGATAAAACAGTTGGTAACTAAATCAAGATCAAACCGCCAACCAGGACTAGTTCCTTTCATACTAGGTGTATGCTCATTGAAAGTCACATTGGCTGACTCTTCAACTAATCTAGTTCTAAGATTGTATACTCTATAAGCCTAAGCTTGGAAAGAGTATCCAACAAAGTATCTATCATCTGATTTCTCAGCAAAATTTGTCTACTTGATCTTTGTTATTCAAGATGGTGCAAAGACATCCAAAATAACCTGAGAAAACCAATAAAAGGTGTCCTTTTATGCCACAACATATAAGGTGTCTTACCATAAGTCATAATTACTAAAACTCTATTTGCACATAGCAGGTAGTTTAGAGTCGAACAACATGGTTTTTGCAGCTTCAATAAGTGTCATGTTTCTCCTTTCATCAACACCATTGTGCTGAGGAGTCCTGGGAGCACTATATTCTCTTGTAATACCCTTTTCATCACAAAATGTGCCAAGAATTTGGTTCTTGGATTCAGTTCCTTGGTCATATCTTATTGTCTTGACCTTTTGATCACATTGATTCTCAATTTTCAGAATGATGTTCTTCAAGATCTCAGGAGTCTCAAACTTAGTTCTAAGGAAGAAAACCAGAGTGAATCTTGTGAAATCATCTATGATCACCAAACAGTATGAGGTCCTTCCTAGACTCATTAAACTAGTGGGGCCAAATATATCCATGTGTAATAAGTGTGGGGGAGCAGTGATAGAGTTCTTTTCCTTTAGCTTGTGAGACACCTTGTGTTGCTACCCTTTCAGGCATGCCTTATCACTTGTAAAGGCATTCTAGTTACCAAATCATTCTTAATTAATATTCATGTTCTTAAAGTTTACATGGAACATTATTTCTTGCCAAAGGCAAGACTTATCACTATTTGCTTTAGATAGAAAACAAGAAACTTCTCTTGAAGAGGATGTTTCCTGCAAATCCATCATCTTGTACATGGTCCCTTTCCTGGGGGCCATGAGTAGGATATGCTCTTTAAAAATGACCAAACTGGGCTTGAGAACAATGCACTCATTATCAGTGAAGAGCATGTTGTGTCTTTGATCATAGAATTGGGATACACTTAGTAAATTATACCCAAACTCCTTGACAAAGTTTACCTTTTCATGCTAAGCTTACCATTTATGACCCTGCCCCTTGCATTAATGTATCCACCTGCGTCTCCTTCAAAAGCAATTGGCCTTCCATCAGTTTTCTTAAAGTTTTGAATCAAAGAGCATTGCCTGTTATGTGTCTGGAACAACTAATATCAATGACCCATACATTCTTCTTAGTCTTTAGATGTTCCTGCAGAAAGAGAGATGTTTAGGTACATTTGGAAAACTAATCCTCATTTGTCTGAGGTTTGTCAAACTAGACTGAAGACAATGCAATAGTGATTGATCGTATGTTTAGACTTTAAGGATCATTCGCTCTTGTTGAAGATGAACTTTCAGTCACATAGTCTTCCTTTATCTTCCATACCATCTTGGAAGATTAGACTTGACCTTCAATACTTCGGAAATTTTAACAACTTTGGAAGTTTTGGAGACTAAACCTTCGAAAGATCTTGCCTTCACTGCAAAGAGCTTTAGTGCTTCGGAAGCATTCATTTCTTTTGAGACTAAATTTCTTCTGAAGGAAAGTTCTCACTTGTCTTCTTTTTCAATTTGGAGCTTTCAAAATGAAGATATTTCCTTCCGAAGCTATCTTCTTCTTCTTTTTCTTAGAACTATTCTTCTAGGTCATGTGGGTAGTACTTTTAGGGTTGTAGATGCAGCCTTAGCAAGATGAGAAGTACTATCACACAGATGCAATCAATTGTATTCCTTCTGAGAGCTTCTTATGAGTATAAGGCTAAGCTTGATCACTCCCCTTTCCATCTTCATCTTCTCGTTGATGCAACAAGATGACTTCTTAGGGTGAGGTCTTGCTCTTGGAACTGGATGGTTCAGCCTTTCACTTCAAATCCTACAGAGATAAAGACTTGTTTCTGTTTGGAGTTAAAAGTGGCCTTAATCTCTGGAGCCTTCTTTGATCTTCTCTTAGTTGCTCTGATTAAGTTCTTCTCTTTGACTTTGTCATCCCTGGTTCTTTCCTCTCCTTAGGAGATTAGTGACCCTTCTGGGATGATCTTCTTCACTTATCTCAGATCATTCTTCACTATCTCCTTTTCATCCTCTTTTTGAGTGGGGTCTATGAGGGGAAGCTCATCTTGACAACTTCCACCACCTTGAGATGTTACAGATAGTAGAGTGTGTGGAGGAGCTATCTCAGTAGATCTTAATCTCTGCTTGTTGGGATAACATACTTTTTCATGCAAAGATGAGGATATAATGTTCTTGAAGGTCTCTTCTAAAGAACACATTTTTCTACCCTGGCTTTACTAATCACAAGCTCAGCTGGCATTCAGTTAACTAGTGATAAGATCTTTGATTTGAGTCCTGTACTTGGTGTGTGTTCATGCTTAAGAGTTAAAATGGTTTTCTCTAAATCTTCTATTGTAAGTTTATAATCATTTCAGCTCTTTAAAATTAGCTTTTAAGAGTGTTTAAAGAGAGTCAAGGTTAGATCTCATCTGATCTATAAATTATACCATACAACTCAATGATAGTAAGGGTCTTGAGTTTTTCAGTACTCTTAATGACCATATAATAGTGGGTTCATTGTCTAGGAAGAGAGGACATGAACTTCCTCACAATGTCCCTATTCTCAAGAGTTACTCCAACATCCATTAGAGTATCCACAATCAACATACCTGAAGTATTGTTGAGTCATGGTTTCACGTGTTTGAAGGTGAAGTTTTCAAACTGTTGTTTCAAGAGGTATTTCTTGTTTTCTTCTCGTCATTGGACCCCTCAAACATCAGCTTCAGTGCATCCATAGTTGCCTAGAAGTTTTCACTCTTTAAGCCTCTGTAGATAGAGTTTGGTTGAGCAATTTGGAGTGCGGTCATGGCTTTCTGATCTACATCAATCTTCTTCCAGTCTTCCTTAGAGTAGTCACCACTTCCTTGGTATCATGCGACCTCCAGTAGCAGCCGAAGAGGTGCATGGTACATGAGGTCCAGAAGAGACAACAGATCCCCATATCTGCTGTCTTGAGACTTGATGAAGCCTTCTTCTTTAGCACCAAGTATTAAAGTCATCAGGAGTGATAAGTGGAGACTTTATCATAGTTCCAGTTTCCATATAAGCCTTTATAAGAGCTGTCATTTGAGTTATTCATGATTTATGATACTAAAGGGATTTAAGATGGTGAGATCTTATATACTACTATCTACAGCCAGTTATACTTGGAAAACCAGCTGGAAAATAAACTAGACAAAATACTACAGTTGCTAAAAGTTGTTAACTAAGATAAAGTATTATCCTAGTATTAGGTAGTCATGACAAGTCCATGACTTACCTTTGTCACCACTAAGTATGGTAACAGTACTAATCTAAGATGGATGAACAGTGGATAAAGTAAGGTCAAACATACCCGCATGGAGAAGCACCATGTGTTTGTCAGTAAAGTAGTGGACTATACTGACAGGTACCTTACTTTTGTCCACTAGTCACAATTGGTTCTTTAGAAGGTAAGTGTACTTCGGAAGACATGAAGTCTTCCGAAGTCACTTTGGCTTCGGAAGAAACAACTACTTCAGAATCAGCTGCTTCTTGTCTTGGTCTTCATGGTACTTCCGAAGATTAACTCTTTTTGGAAGTTCTTCTTTCTTGGCTTCTGAAGACTTTTGACTTGACTTTGGAAATGCAGCATTGTCTTCGGATGTCTATGGTAGATGTACCAAAATAAAGCTAAGTAGGTTTTGGTTGCACCAGCCTCAACAGACCCAACAATGCGGTTAGAAGCACTTTGGTTGCTTTGGTTGCATCAGCCTTTAATTGTGAACCTTACAATTTGTGTAATATATCAAGCCAACTCCAAGATGTCACACCTGGTTGCTGTCAAGAGGATTCTTAGATTACTCAAAGGAGCTCCCAAACTAAGCCTTTGGTATCCAATGAATTCTATCTTTAATCTGTATGCTTATACAGATAGTCACTATGGTGGCTACAACATGACTGAATGTCTACATAAGAGGGATGCCAATTCCTTGGTGGGAGGATAGGTTCATGGCAATGCAAGAAGCAAGCCTATGTGTCTGCACCAACTGCTGAAGCTTAATACATTACTGCTGCAACCTGCTGTGCTCAAGTGCTTTGGATTCAGAATCAGATGCTCTACTGTGTATTCAACTTCAAGAAGACTCCTACCCATATAGAAAACAGCAGTGCAATCTCTATCACAGAGAATCCTATGCAACACTCAAAGACAAAGCACATTAATATCTGGGATAATTTGATCAAAGATATTTTTTAAAAAGGATTGATAAAACTGTTCTAAGTTAAGACAAATGAACAATATGATGATCTGTTCATAAAAGCTTTTAAGAATAGAGATTAAAATATGTTGTATCAGTTATTGGGCAAATTATCACTCATATAAGCCATGTCTATCTTGGAAGAAAACTTTTTCAAAAAATCTTCTTTAGAGTTTTAAGAGTTATGGATAGATTTCTCTCAGAAGACAGTAAATTGACTTCAGAAGAATGTTATATCTTCAAAACTAATAACTACATACTAAGAGATGTAGCCTTGAAAGTAACTCTAATATCTCTTCCAAAGCTAAATATGCTTCTAAGTACTTATATGTTTTGGAGGATAATATTCTTCCGAAAGCAATTTAAGTTTCGAAAGCTTTATTCATCCTTTGAATAAAACTTCAGAAGTTTAATATCTTTCAAAATCAAATATGTCTCGTAAGCAAAATTACTCTAAGTATTTTTCTTCCAAAGCAATTCTTCTCAAACTAAGGAATATCTTCTAATGTGAAATTGGTTCGGATTTTTTTCTCAAAACTTCCAATGACAAGTTAGCTTTGGAAGATTTTCAACTTTCAAGAAACTACTGTTTTGGGCACTTTTTCAGAGATGAGACCGACGTTCGGATTTCATGTTTATACTTTGCATTAACTTTGTCTCACATCCAAGCATATAAATAGCCTTTATAACAGTCCCCCTCTTTCTTCATCCTCTTCATCTTCAAAATTCCAACCCGAAATTCACCAACAAACCTTATTGTTCTTCCACTCTTTCTCACTCAAGCTTCGTAAAATGGCTAACCCTGAAGCCCAAAACCAGCTAGACTTTTCTATCCACTTACACAGGCAACACAATCAGGTTGCCTGTTGTCATCTGAAAGAGACCCTAGTTTCTCAGGGATATGCAGCTACCTTTCTCACTCATCCTACCTCATTGTACTAACAATATACCCACCACTATATGAAGATCAACTGCTTGAGTTCTAGAGGACCTGCTAAGAGGTTATCTTGGATGGTGAGAAGGGACTGTTTTCATCACACGAGCCACCATAAAGAATCCTGTGAGGCTAGATGATGAAAAAGGCAAGCTTACTTTCCCAAAGAAGCTGTTAATGGATCATTCCAGCAGATGGGCTACAAAGGAGACTACTCATTGATGAACTTCAAGAAGAGTAAGGTCTCTTTCTAATGGAAATACCTCCTCCATATGTTATAATCCACTCTTTATCAAACAGACATAGAGGATGGGATCAATTCTAGAAGACCTATCCTATATAGTCCATGGGATGGTCAACTTTACAATGGGCTCACAGTTAAGGTGTAAGGCCCTGTTCCCGGGCACTTCACAGTTGGTCATTCATCGCGCATAAATCACACATTTATTTGAAACATTGCAGGGGAATCATTTAACTAAAATCATTTCATATATTAATACAACATTGTTACAAAATATCATTCGTTGCATTACATCACAAAAGCATCATTTACATGAAATGGATGCCATCCAAATAATCAAAGTAGCTACCCCGGGCCATCCTCATCAACTTTTACCTGCCAACTGGAAAATACATAAAATTCAATGTTGCTGAGTGAGTTCTAGTTTTATAAAATATACATTATCTTCCGTTCGTTTTAAAACATTTCTTTACTATCGCATATGATCACACATCGTACGTTTTGCTCATTATCTCACATGTTCGTTTCTTTCGTACGTTATCTTTATCGTTCATTTCGTACTTTATCTTTTTTCTTTCACTAGTTCTAGATCCTGTCAAGCTTCACCCTTATCATGGCACGCAACCACGATCTCTGAGGTCGAATGACAAAGATCCCGCTTCGTACTTTATTATTATATTTCGTTGACGTTCATCTCGTACTTTATCACTATCTTTCGTTAACGTTCATTTCATACTTTATCACTTCGTTCGTTTCATACTTTATCACTTCGTTCATTTCATACATTATCATCTCACTCGTTTCCGTAATAATTCTAGATCCTGTCAGGCTTTTCCCCCATCGCGGTCCAAAACCGCCATTCCGAACACGAAGCTCCTTTACTGATTGGGACGAAGCCCGTGGCCTGAAGCCACCATTCTAGGCACAAAGCCCCGTTACTAGTTGGCACAAAGCTTGTGGTCCGAAACCACCATTCCGGGCACGAAGCCTCATTTCTAATTGGCACAAAGCCTGGGTCGAATGACAAGGATATTGTTTCGTACTATGGGTTCAATCACCTAGACTGATCCCCCTATGTGTGAACCCTCATGGGTTAAAATCGCACGTATAAAACACACAGTTGAGCTATCAAATCGCAAAGAGTTGTAATCCTTCTGTCTTTGTTTCTGCTTGCAAGCCTTTACTTTCTTTCATTCTTTATGTTCCACTTTCGCTATCATTAATCTTACCTCTTTCATTAATGATAATACTTTACGTTTATGGTTATAACATACCATGTAAAGTCACACACCAATCTATCATAACATAAGGAACATAAGAACAAATCATACATAAGTTAACTGTTGATACATGTTAATGTACCTAGTTTATGAGCTTAAATGTAAATGTCTTTCATGTCTTACACATGTGTAATTGATGTAATGGTTGAATGAATGATATAAAGTGCATTATGATGTTTGATTTATATTTTTATTATGACATGATTTCATTATATTGAATGTGTTACACATGTATGAACTAACTATATAGGTTTGATGTTTTTTGATAATTCATGCTAATGGCCCATGCTAATAGACCATATGCATGAATTCATCATGCTTATGGACCAGTTGCAGGACTGAACCAGGAGACTGGATCAGTCGTACGATTGAAACATAAGACTGACTCAGTTGCACGACTGAACCTTCAGTCGTGCATATGACTCAATCGCATGATTCAGTCGCATGATTGAACCATGCTAATGGTTCAGTCGCACGACTGAAGATAGGAAACCTATAAATACCACTTAATTCATGGGAAAAAGTAACAATTGAAAAACCCTTCGAATACTTGCGCACCCTAGCCGTCCAGAGCTTCCCTGTTCATCATTCCAACTTCATAGTTCATTCTTGATCAATTTCTACTCATTCTTAACGTATAATCTATTTTAATATCGATCAAAGTAACGTTCTCACAGATTGGATCGCCAATCAAATAGGATTCCGGACTATTGATCTGGTTTCACGTATTATCAGTTAGTACTCCGTACGTACATCCTAACATTAACATCATCGCATATCATCATACATGACATATCATCCATCATCCATAACCAAAAGTTAACTTACATCACCCCCAGGAACATCCCAAGTCAAGCCTACACTTTGCATTTTTCCCAAAATTCATAAATAATTCTAAGTCTTAGGCGCATGAGCTATGCATGCGCATGGCCTCTGGGAGCATGGGAACACTTAGGCGCATGGGACACTTAGTCAAATTCAGTCTAATTCTAGGCGTGTGGATACTATTTGGGCGCACGAGTGTCAGGCGCATGGGACTTAGGCGCATGACAACTAACTTTAACTACAATCATCATATTTCTGTTCCAATTCTAATTCTAACAAGTTCTAATCTTAGTGTTAACATCCTAGGCCTCAGAAACACATTTATAACATCCATTTCCAGCCCCAAAAACAGTTAAAACGTGAAAAAAGTGGGGTTCTAGAACTCACATGGACTCGATGAGCAGCTTCTCAATCAAGCTTTCTAAGCAAGGGCCACAACACAGCCTGCAGATAAGTTAACACTCAAAGGAGTTATTTTCTGCCTAATTTCGCTGCTAATTTTGCTGCATCAGCAACAGTTTCGCTGCTAGTTTCGGCAGCAGTTTTGCTGCTATTTCGCCAGCAGTTTTGTTGCTAGTTTCGCCAGCAGTTTCGCTGCTAGTTTCGTCAACAGTTTTGCTACTAGTTTCGCCAGCGGTTCCGCTGGCATATTCGCTGCCAGTTTCGCCAACTTTCGTTGGAAACCATGTCTGTGAAATGCGAACTATCAGAAAGTCTTCATAGTTTCACTGCATGACACATAATTTCGCTGGATGAGCACCCAGTTTCGCAGAACGGGCAGAAATTACAAACCAACCCATTTTTGACCCAAACTTCAATCTTTTACACCCAAAACCTTGGTTTATCACCCAATAAGCTATATTTAAGCTCTTACATGTTTTCCTACACAAAAACGTGAGTTTTGGGTGATTCTTTTCCACTTTCAAAAGCTCCAAGCCCTAGAATCCGGGTTTACCCTCAAAGAAACAATTAAACGATGTTCCTTACCTAGATTCATGGTCTTTTCTTATTGTTTGGATGTCCACAAACACCGATCTTCAATCCATTACTTTCTCTCTCTACACTCTCGCTCTAGAAGTTGGTGTTGAGTTGCAAATGAGAGTGGCCCAACCTGATCCGTTTATATATGTCGGGCGTTCCCTAGATCATAAACTTGCCGAACACATAACCCGCGAGGTCTACTCGGTCCATTCTCCATCTCCCACATATTTTCTTTAAATAATCCGGCTAAGCCATTATTATTAATTGGCTCGTTTCGACTTTATTCCGGCATTAGAAGTCCACCCCCCTTATTTAGGTTTCGTCCTCGAAACCTGTTAGTCGCTTAACAGTTGAGGGTAATGCTGCCTCATCTCTCCTCAACTTCCCAAGTGGACTCTGATCCCTTTCTGTGCTTCCACTGTACTCGCACCAAGGGAACCACCTTATTCCTTATCCTCTTCTCCTTGCGATCGATGATCGTCACTTCTTGCTCCACATAATTGAGCTGTTCGTCCACTTCAATATCCTCTAGTGGCACCACCATATCCTCGTCGGCTAAGCACTTTCTTAAGTGAGATACATGGAATGTCGGATGAATTTGCTTAGCTCACTAGGCAACTCAACCTATAGGCCACCTCTCCTACTCGAGCAATGATTCGAAAAGGCCCTATGTATCTCGGGCACAACTTGCCCCGCTTCCTAAACGAATGATGCCCTTCCAAGGTGAGACTTCAACATAACCCTATCACCCACCTAGAACTCAATCCGTCTACGTCGTTTGTCAGCATGCGACTTTTGCCTATCCTTAGCTGACTTCATAAAGGCCTTGATCGTTTCCATCTTTTCAGTTGTAGCGTCGATTACCTCGACACTCCCTAACTCTTTATAGCCAATATCCTCCCAACAAGTTGGCGTTCTACATCTCCTACCATATAGCATCTCATAAGGAGGCATGCCAATGCTTGCATGGTAGCTATTGTTATATGAGAACTCGACTACCAGTAAGTGGTCATCCCAATTTCCTCCAAAATCAATAACGCATGCCCGAAGCATATCTTCCAGCGTCTGAATGGTCCTTTCTGACTAACCATCTGTCTGGGGATGATAAGCCGTGCTGATATGTAACTCGTCCTCATAGCATCGTGAAATCTCTTCCTAAACTTGGACGTAAACCGAGTGTCACGATCAGACACAATAGAAAACCGGTACCCATGGCGACTTACAATCTTATGATGAATAAATCCCTGATACCAAGTCAATCTGAAATTTGATTTCACGATCCGGTGGCATACCTGATAAATCCTCTGGGAACACATCGGGAAAGCCACACACCACCGGTACATCGGACAATTATGGTGTTGATGTGTTCACCTCCTTCATGTAGGCCCAATAGGCACTACATCCACGCCTCATGCACTTTCCCGCCATCGCATCGAAATCACCTTCGGAATCGTCGTAACTCGATCACCGTATATCGTCACAAAACACCCGTCAGGCGCTGTCAGTCTAATCATCTTCTTGCAACACACAATGTTCGCCTCGTAGTCCGCTAAGCAATCCATTCCTAGGACTACATCAAACCGCCTATTGTCATCACAAACAGTCTAGCAGGAAACTTATGACCTTCTAGTTCTATATCACAACCATTAATCAGTCAGAAATCCTGGTAGACTTACCTATGGCAGTTTCTACATCGAAGGGCTCATCGATACATCTACTACTGACAGGCAAATTAGCACAGAAAGCAGCAGAAATAAAACTCCTACTAGCACCAGAATCAAATAATACAGAAGCAAGAGTTTGGTTTACTAGAAACCTATCTAACACCATATCTAGGTCCGTCCTAGCCTCCTCCCTGGTCATTGTGAAACCTATGGCGCTTGCCCTCTGCATTTCAGTTCCAGCCTTCTTCTTTCCTCCAAACTCTCAGCCCTTGGCTTCTTGCAATCCTGGCTTATATGACCCTCCTCATTGCAGTTATAACAACTTATCACCCCATACTCTTTTGCCACCTGACCGGGCTTCCCACATTTGAAACACACGTTCCATCCTAACTTACACTCTCCCGAATGCTCATTCCCGCATTTACCACATCTCTTTGACCCCGCACCGGGTGTGACCACACGTCAGCCATCCACCCTCACAACCTTATTGTTTGGAGCGGCCCCACCATGTTCCAACCGTTTCCATTCCAATTCCGGTCACCACCACCTTTCCCACTCACCTCAGCTACTACCACCTCTCGCTCACCATAGAGCTCTGTGGCAAAATCAACCACTGACCTCAACGTACTCGGTCCGGGCGGGGATCATGTGCCAGCGGATATCCGCTGACAAACCCTAAACATACCTCTTAATCTTTCGTGACATAGGTGTCACCTGATCCTTCACAAGTCGTGCCATCTGTTGAATTTGGTGGTGTATTATTGGTGTGTCATGGTTCCCGCTTCCAATTCTAGGAACTCCCTCTCAACCATGTCAAGTTATGTGAGGACAAAATTCCTTGATCACCAACTTCTTCAACTCACTCCACCTCATTCTTCTAATTGCTCTACTACCCTCAGCTTGGACAATATTGTCCCACCAGCACAAAGCTGAGTCCATAAGTGAGTGGGTAGCAAACTTAACCTTCTGATCCTCCCGGCACTCGCTGATATTAAGTACAGCCTCCATTTCTCTCACCCATTGGTGAGCACAGTAGCAGTGCCATTACCATCAAAGGTAGGGGGCTTGCATCTTTGGATTGTCCCCATAGTTACAACCTCGTGCAGTTTCCTGCACCGCTTATTCCTCCTCCTCCTCACTCGAGACAATCGGCTCGGTCTCTGATTGTTCCCTCTCTTCCTTTCTTGTGGTCCTTCTCCTCTCTTTCCTCTCGTCCTCTCTTACCGCCTAGATTACCTCAGTCACTACAGATGGCAGGATCGTCTTCATGACTTAATGCACTTCCTCTACCACCTCCTCTTTCACCGACGCTCTTAAGTTCACACTCTCATCACCACCTTCCTGTGATGCGTCTTGGGCTCTTCTCGTGCCCTCTCAGTAGTCTTAGCCATTTCTAGTAACACGTGGTTCATCACCAGTCCTCCCTGTGCTCCACCTCTAGAGGCCTTTGATGATCTACCTCCAGCCATACTCTAATCACTATAAGATTTAAACACTAACACGGTCATTAAGGTAATAGCTCAGTTTATGTCAAGTATAGTAAGTCCCTAATTACAGTGGCCATTTGTGATTAGCCACTTACTTTACTCTTCATACCCCAAGCATTTCCTATCCTGACTACATCAATATCTAAATCTACTAAAGGCACATAAATCACATAACATGCACATGTAATACAGGTTATCATAACGAACATACCTGATGACACGTAGCTACTTGGTCTGGCATCCCATCCCTTTCCATCCCATTTTAGTTTAACTTTAGGTTTTAGAAAATAATTACCAATTCTCTTAAGCTTTGGCTCTGATACCAACTTGTAAGGACATGTTCCCGGGCACCTCACAGTTGGTCATTTATCGCGCATAAATCCACATTTATTTAAAACATTGCAGCGGAATCATTTAACTAAAATCATTTCATATATTAATAACTGCTTTTGCAAAAATAATACAACGTTGTTGCAAAATATCATTCATTGCAAAAAGTCAGCGTTGTTGGGTGAGTTCTAGTTTTATATAAATTACATTACCTTCTGTTCGTTAAGTTACATGAAATGGATGCCATCCAAAATAATCCAAGTAGCTGCCCCTGTGCCATCTTCAGCAACTTTTACCTGCCAACTGGAAAATACATAAAAGTCAGCATTGCTGAGTGAGTTCTAGTTTTATAAAAATATACATTACCTTCCGTTCGTTAAAACATTTTCTTTACTATCACATGTGATCACACATCGTACGTTTTGTGCATTATCTCACATGTTCGTTCATTTTTTACATTATCTTTATCGTTCATTCCGTACTTTATCTTTTTTCTTTCACTAGTTCTAGATCCTGTCAAGCTTTACCCTCATCATGGCACGCAGCCACGATCTCTGAGGTCGAATGACAAAATCTCGTGTCATACTTTATTATTATCTTTCATTAACGTTCATCTTGTACTTATCACTATCTTTCGTTAACGCTCATTTCATACTTTATCACTTCGTTCATTTCATACTTTATCATCTCGCTTGTTTCGTACTAATTCTAGATCTGTCAGGCTTTTCCCCTATCGCGGTCCGAAACCACCATTCCAAGCATGAAGCTCCTTTACTGATTGGCACAAAGCCCGTGGCCGGAAGCACCATTCTAGACACAAAGCCCTGTTACTAGTTGGCACAAAGCCCGTGGTCCAAAACTACCATTCCGGGCACGAAGCCTTATTTCTAATTGGCACAAAGCCCAAGGTCAAATGACAAGGATCTCGTTTTGTACTATGGGTTCAGTCACCTAGACTGATCCCCCTGTGTGTGAATGGGTTGAAATCGCATGATATAAAACACATAGTTGAGCTATCAACTCATAAAGAGTTGTAATCCTTCTTTCTTTCTTTCTTCTTGCAAGCCTTTACTTTCTTTCATTCTTTATGTTCCACTTTTGCTATCATTAATCTGACCTCTTTCATTAATGATAATACTTTACGTTTATGGTTATAAACATACCATGTAAAGTCACACATCAGTCTATCATAACATAAGAAACATAAGAACAAATCACACATAAGCTTAACATCATCCCACATCATCATACATGACATGTCATCCATCATCCATAACCAAAAGTCAACTTACATCACCCCTGGGAACATCCCAATCAAGCCTACACTTTACATTTTTCCCTAAATTAAGAAAATAATTCTAAGTCTTAGGCGCATGGCCTTCTGGTCGTATGGGAACAATTAGGCGCATGTGACACTTAGTCAAATTCATCCTAATTCTAGGAGCATGGATACTATTTGGGCGCATGACTTTCATGCGCATGGGACTTAGGCGCATGACAATTAACTTTAACTACCATCATCATAATTCTGTTCCAATTCTAATTCTAACATGTTCTAAGCTTAGTGTTAACATCCTAAGCCTCAAAAACACATTTATAACATGTTTATAACACCCTAATTCCCCGAATCAAAACCAACCCATTCACATTCATACATTCATACGGGTATACATACTCATTTAATAAAAACGTTCATACATACATTTCCAGCCCCTAATCAGTTAAACGTGTAAGAAGTGGGGTTCTAGAACTCACCTGGACTCGATGAGCAGCTTCTCAATCAAGCTTTCTAAGCAAGGGTCACAATTCATACCCTGCAGATAAGTTAACACTCAAAGGAGTTAATTTCTGCCTAATTTCGCTGCTAATTTCGTTGCATGATCAAAAGATTCGCTGCTAGTTTCGTTGCATGATCAAAAGTTTCGCTGCTAGTTTCGCCAGCAGTTTCGCTGCTAGTTTCGCCAGCAGTTTCGCTGCTAGTTTCACCAGCAGTTTCGTTGCTAGTTTCGCCAGCAGTTTCGTTGGTATCTTCACTGCCAGTTTTGCCAAACTTTCATTGGAAACCATGTATGTGAAACTATCTGCGAAACTACAGTTTCGCAGAAAGCCTTCAAAGTTTCGTTGCATGACTACATAATTTCACTGGATGAACACCCAGTTTCGTAGAACGGGCTGAAATTACGAACCAACCCATTTTGACCCAAAACTTCAATCTTTTACACCCATAACCTTGGTTTATCACCCAATAAGCTATATCTAAGCTTCTTACATGTTTTCTCACACAAAACATGAGTTTTGGGCGATTCTTTACCACTTTCAAAAGCCCCAAGCCCTAGAATCCGGGTTTACCCTCAAAGAAACAATTAAATGATGTTCTTACCTAGATTCTTAGTCTTTTCTTGTTGTTTGGATGTCCACGAACACCGATCTTCAATCCCTTGATCAACCGAGCCTTGAATCACCACTTTCTATCCACTTTCTCTCTTTACACTCTCGCTCTAGAAGTTGGTGTTGAGTTGCAAATGAGAGTGGCTCAAGCTGGTCTGTTTATATATGTCGGGCATTCCCGGACCTTAAAATTACCGAACAAATAACCCCAGAGGTCTACTTGGTCCATACTCCATTTCTCGCATATTTTCTTTAAATAATCTTGCTAAGCCCATTATTATTAATGGCTCGTTTCGACTTTATTCTGGGCGTTACATGAGGGGAATAGGTAAGGTTCTTAAATTGGGATAGAGGAAGCCCAACATCTTCAAAATCATGAGAGAAACCACTGTTGGTTCATCTGGGGTAGAAACAACCTTGTCCTAAAAATGTTATAGCTCCCTGCTCAAGGTGACAACTTGGCAGCACCAACCAATATTGAACCCACACCTTCTTATCTTCACAAAACCAACAGTCACCAAGCAGGATGAAGTAGAACCCTGCTTAGTCTATTCAGATTGAGCAGGTCCCCATACACTCACCCATGCAGGATGAAGTAGAACCAAGAGCTCCCACTTCCCCTGGGAGCAAAGCACTCCCATCTTTTCAATGATAAGTGCTAAGGTTCCTCATATTTATCCAGATGAGCTCATTACTTAAGTCTTAAGCCTTTACTCTGAGTCTCAAAACTTAGGTGAACAACCTTTAGGGGAAAGTTACCATCCCAAGCCTTTGCACTTAAACCATTCAATCCCTGACCTCCAATTCTATAATGATAAGGATATAGGATTCCATGAGTACCATGAGTCTCTCTTCATCTCCCTTGCTCAATGAGAGATATGTGCTCATGATACATTATCTAGCCCATATCATCTTCCCAACTAAGGTGGACATTGTAAGGATTATACATAGAGGCTGATGCAACCAAAGTGCTCTCAGCATGCACATGTGAAGTACAAGGAAGTTACTTTGGAAGATTTGATACAAGTCAATGATATACACTAAGTATCAAATCTTCTGAAACCAAAAGACCAAATCTTCCAATGTCAAATATGAAGTCTTTCGAAGCTTCAAGACAAATTCTTCCGAAGTCACGAGACTGATTTCTTTTGGATACTGAGAATACATGCTTTCTCTGACTCACTTTTGTGAAAAGTCCATACTTTTTTTAGCTCTATTAAGGTCGTAGAGTCTGTAACTTTCTACATTTGTACTCTTACCCTTTTTTGTATTACATAAGGATGTGAGCTATGGCATGTCATAGTCACTAGTCAAAAGGTAAATCTGCCTTTTCACTTTACGTTGATCTTATTGTCTGGATTAGTGTTTTCAGCTAGCCTTCAAAGTATGGCTAGCTGTAGGATATAGTATAAAGTATCTCAAGTACTTGTCATTAGAATCAGCTTTGTAACACTTTGTAAAATAACTTGAGACTAATATACAACATTATTGAAAAACCATCTTATTAAGTTTTTATTTTCTTCCATACTTGTTTTCTTTGTTTCATTTTAAGCAGGTTTCCTATTCGATGTTACGTGTTCTAAGTCTTTATAAACAGTGTAAAATTATTGCATTGACCCCCTTCACATGTCCTACAATTGGTATCAGACATTTCAGGATCTTGATTGTAAGATCTCTCCATCTTAGATCTCTTTAGTTTTAAAAAACACTTACCAGCTCAAATGGCGGCTCACAAGTGCTGATAGGAGAATAGTACCATGAGAGAAGTCTCCACTTATCACTCCTGATGACGTGGATACTTGCTGCCAATGTATGGAAAGGTTCATTAAGTCTCAAGACAACAGGATGTGGAGATCTGTTATCGAAGGACCTCACATCCCAAGCACCTCTTCAACCACTGCTAGAGGTGGGATGATTCCTAAAGAAATGGCTGACTATTCTAAGGAAGATTGGAAGAATATTGCATAGATCAGAAGACCATGACTGATCTCTAAACTTCTCTTCCAAACTCAATAAACAGAGGCTTCAACAAGTGCGAAACTGCTAAGCAGCTCTCGGATGCACTGAAGCTTATGTATGAGGGGTCATATTTAAAGCTAAAGAAAACAAGAAGGACCTCATAAAGCAATAGTCTAAGAACTTCATCTGCAAGTCAGGTTAAAATATGACTCAATAATATTTTAGGTATGTTAATATTATAGATACTCTCATGGATGTTAGAATAAAGCTTGAGAATAGGGATATTATGAGTAAGTTCGTGTTCTCTCTTCCCAGACAATGGACTCACTAGTGTATGGCCATTAAGGAACTGAAAACCTCTTGACCCTTACTCTTACAGAGCTGTATGGTATCTTTAGTGGCTACCAGATGGTTATGAACATGCATAATCCATCAAGCTGCTCTTCTAGCAATCAACACTGTTTAGCCCTCCATATGGTTGAAATGGATAGTGGAGAACCACACCATCAACTTCCCTTCACATGTCCTACAATTGGTATCAGACATTTCAGGATCTTGATTGTAAGATCTCTCCATCTTAGATCTCTTTAGTTAAAAAAAACACTTACCAGCTCAAATGGCGGCTCTCACAAGTGCTGATATGGAGATATTACATGAGAGAAAGTCTCCACTTATCACTCCTGATGACGTGGATACTTGCTGCCAATGTATGGAAAGGTTCATTAAGTCTCAAGACAACAGGATGTGGAGATCTGTTATCGAAGGAACATCCCAAAGCACCTCTTCAACCACTGCTAGAGGTGGATGATTCCTAAAGAAATGGGACTGTATTCTAAGGAAGATTGGAAGAATATTGCATAGATCAGAAAGACCATGACTGACTCTAAACTTCTCTTCCAAACTCAATAAACAGAGGCTTCAACAAGTGCGAAACTGCTAAGCAGCTCTCGGATGCACTGAAGCTTATGTATGAGGGGTCATATTTAAAGCTAAAGAAAACAAGAAGGACTCATAAAGCAATAGTCTAAGAACTTCATCTGCAAGTCAGGTTAAAATATGACTCAATAATATTTTAGGTATGTTAATATTATAGATACTCTCATGGATGTTAGAATAAAGCTTGAGAATAGGGATATTATGAGTAAGTTCGTGTTCTCTCTTCCCAGACAATGGACTCACTAGTGTATGGCCATTAAGGAACTGAAAACCTCTTGACCCTTACTCTTACAGAGCATTGTATGGTATCTTTAGTGGCTACCAGATGGTTATGAACATGCATAATCCATCAAGCTCTCTCTTCTAGCAATCAACACTGTTTAGCCCTCCATATGGTTGAAATGGATAGTGGAGAACCACACCATCAACTTATCTGCTACCCTAACAACTCATAAAAGGTCCCTTTCATCACCTTCCCTTAGACACTAAGGGAGAGCCACATCCAAGGAAGCCGATTCCAAGAGACAAGCTCATTTCAAGCCTTTGTGTCTCTTGATGAAAGTTGAACATTCTCTTTATTGTTTAAGACTTGGATTGTATCCATCCAGATAAGCTTGAGTATGTAGAGATAGTCTAGCAAATGGATCTCCTCACTCGTAGAGCCGAGAAGTTCTACAAGAGAACCGGAAGAAAGTTTTCCAGTAATGTAACCAGTGGAAAGTTTGAACTGGATAAAAGTGAAGTGAAGTGTTACAACTCCAGATGGGACAGTTTGCTAAGGAGTGTAAGGAACCAATAACTAATGGTGACCAAGCACAATCCAGGCCTAACTACAATGATGCTGCTCCCAGATCTAAGAAGCCAAGCCAACCAAAACAACAAGTTGTTGTTGCTACTAAAGAGGGAGGCTTTGACTTGAGCTTTCAGGTAGCGGATGTTTCTACCAACCAAGCAGTGATGGCTGACCATGAATAAGCCAAGGTATTAGAACATATTTGTATTCTAGAATGTGGTTGCTAAAGTAAATATGTATAGGTCCTATAACCTAGAAGTGAGACATAACCTTGAGTACTTGAATATATTAAAATATGATTCAAAGGAGCTGAAAAATGACTATAAACTTAATATATAAGATTTAGAGAAAATAATTTTAACTCTTAAGCGTAAGCACACAAGTTATAGGACTCAAATCAAATATCTCATTACCAAGAGGAAACCTTCAAGAAAATCATATCTTCATCCATGCATGTGAAGATTTTTATCAGAATAGGCAGGGATTGGGTTGAAGTGAGATAGCTCCTCCACACACATTACTATCTGTAAGATCTCCAAGGTGTAGAACTTGTCAAGATGAGTTGCCCCTCATAGATCCTATCTAGGAAGAGGATGAAGATGAAGAGGAGATAGTGAATGATGAATCTGTAATGAGTGAGAAGGATCATCCTAAGAAGGGTCACTATACTCCTTGAGAGAAGAAAGAATAGAGGATGACCAAACTCATTTAGGAAGAACTTGATCAGGGCAGCCAAAAGAAAATCAAAGAAAGCCTAAGATATCAAGACCACTTTCAACTCCAATAAAAAACAAGTCTTTATTTCTACTAGATTTAAAGTGCTAAATATTGAAGAATCAACTATGGACTCTAGTACTAGGAGTCCTAGTTCATGTGCAAATCATCTTGGTCAAGAGAAGAAGGTTATCTAATATGCACCACTATTGCATAGCCTGAACCATCCAGTTCCAAGAGCAAGCCTCACCTTAAGAAGCCTGTTGCATCATCTATGAAGATGAGAATGAAGTGGAAAGAGATCAAGCTCAGCCTTCTACTCTGACAAAGACTCTTAGAAGTATGCCAGTTGAATGCATCATGTGTGGTGGTGCTACTTACTTTGCTAAGAATTGCATTTATAATACCAAATGTACCATCCATATGACTAAGAAAAAAATTTCATAGAAGAAGAGAAGAAGATAGATTCGGAAGGAAAATCTCTTCTTTTTGGAACCTCCAAAGTGAAGAAGAAGATAGGTGGAAAATTACCTTCATAAGAAAATTCGGTCTCAAAAGAAAGGAATGTTTCCGAAGTACTAAAGTCTGCTGTAGTGAATGCAAAAGCTTCAGAAGGTCCAGTCTCCATAACTTCTGAAGTCATCAAAACTTCCGAAGTGTTGAAGGCCAAGTCTAATCTTCCAAAGATGTGGTTGGAATATGAAAGAAGGCCATGTGACTGAAAATTCTTCATCAATAATAGCAAATGATCCTTAAAGTTTGCATATGGGATCAATAACTTTTGAACTATCTTCTATTCACTTTGATAAGCCCAAGAATGACAAGGCTTGGGTTTCCAAATGTAACTGACTATCTGTTTTGTGTAGGAACAGCTGAAGGCCAAAGGAAATGTATGGATCATTGATAGTAGTGTTCTTGGCATATGACAGGCAATGGCTCTCTGCTTCAGAACTTTAAAAGAATTAATGGAGGGCCAGTTGCTTTTGGTGTAGAATCAGGTGGTTACATTACTCAAAGATGTAGGGTCTAAAAGGTAATTTCAGTGTTAAAGGGTAAAATATGTAAGGAGCTTGGGTACAATCTCTTGAGTGTATCCTAATTTGGGACCAGAGACATAACATGCTCTTTACTCGGCATGAGTGCATTGTTCTCAAGCCTGAGGTAGTCATTCCTCAAGAGCATATCCTTTTTTAGAATCCCAAGGAAAGGGAGAATGTACAAGATGGATTTGGAAAGGAAACATCCCCATAAGGAGACGTTTCTTACTTTCTATCTAAAGCAAATAGTGATGAGTCTTTCCTCTGGAATAAATGAATATGCCATGTAAACTTTAAGAACATGAAAATCAATTAAGAATAATGGGTAACTAGAATGCCAAAGAAAGATTTTACAAGTGATGACGTTGTGTGTACATGTCTAAAAGGAAGCAACAAATAAGTGTCTCATAAGCCAAAGGAAAATAACTCCATCACTATTCCCCTACATTTATCACATATGGATCTCTTTGGCCGCACCTATGTAATGAGTTTAGAAAAAAAAACATACACTTGGGTCTTCTTCCTAAGAACTAAGCATGAGACATCTAAGATCCTAAAGAACTTCATTCGAAAATTGATAATCAATAGGATCACAAGGTCAAAATCATAAGATATGATCAAGGAACTGAATTCATAATCCAAATCCTTGATACATTTTGTGATGAAAAAGTTATTACAAGACAATATAGTACTCCCATGACTCCTCAGCAAAATGGTGTTGCTATGATGAAAAACAAGACACTTATTGAGGCTTCAAGGACCATGCTCTCTGACTGTAAACTGCCCATCACCTTCTGGGCAGAGGCAAACAACACTGCATGCTATGTCAAAACAAATTTTAGTAGTCAAGACTCATGGTAAGAATCCTTAGGAGTTGTAGCACAAAAGAATACCTTTCATTAGTTTCCTCAGATCATTTGGAAGTCCTTGCACCATCTTGAATACCAAAGATCACATAGCCAAATTTACTGAGAAATCAGATGATCGACACTTTATTTGTAGCACAAAAGAATACCTTTCATTAGTTTCCTCAGATCATTTGGAAGTCCTTGCACCATCTTGAATACCAAAGATCAATATAGCCAAATTTACTGAGAAATCAGATGATCGACACTTTATTGGATACTCTCTTAAGCTAAGGCTTATAAAGTATACAATCTTTAAACTAGTGTAGTTGAGGGTCAACCATTGTGACGTTAATGAGCACACACCCAGTGTGAAAGGTTCTGGTCCTGATTGGCTGTTTGATCTTGATTTGATTTAGTGTACCACTAACAAAACAAATCTTATGAAGAGGTTTTAGGATCTACACATAGCTTGTCAACTGGACATCCTGACCCAAGATTGAGTTTAGAATACCATGTGATAAAATTTCCTCAGCTCCAGTAGTAACAAACTCTACAATTGGAAATCCTATGAGCATAACAATGCCAAACCCTTCAGCTCATACATCTTAGGTGCCTACCAATTCCCACAATAAGGCATAAAACTCAAATGAAGTACTTTACAATATAACAGGACATGGAGGTGGTGATAGTGATGAAGAATTTCTTGATGCTGATAACCACTCTATAGAAGACAACATCAATGATGTCACACACTCATTAGATCAAGTTTCTCTTGATAAGTGGTGCTGATGTGGTGCGAGATACTCAATTACCAGATCTATATTTCACTAATTTAGATTTGTCCAACTAACTTACTCTGATTCCTCAATTGAGAATCCATAAGTCTCATCCCACACAAACATCATTGGAAATATTGTGACCGGGGTAAGAACAAGAGGACAAACACATGATAAAAATGTTTTATACTCTTGTTTCTCACCCTAGATTGAGCAAAGAAGTGTAAGGCCCCATTCCCAAAACGCTTACAGTTGGACATTCATCACATATAATATTAAAACACATTAAGATTCTTTAGAATGATAAAAAACATTGTAGCAGAATAATTTAACAAAAACCATTTCATGCATGAATAATCACTTTTGCCAAGTAATACATCGTTGTTAGGGTTACAAAAGAACATTTAATTGCATTACAAGACAAAAATATCATTTCTACATAAGTTGGATGCCGGTCTTTTCTTGCCAAGTAGCTTCACCCTCGTGCCATCTTTAGCAAAGAATTACCGCCAACTGAAAATGCATAAAAGTCAGCGTTGCTGAGTGAGTTCTAGTTTTATAAAAAAATACCTTTCATTCGTTGAAACATTTTCTTTACTTCGTATATGATCATGCATCGTACATAGATCAAGGTAATATTATTATTATCTTCCATTACCATACATATTCGTTCAGTCATCATATTCACTTTTCATCGTTCATTCCATTCATTACGTACATTTCAAACTTTTATTCATTATCTTTCACTTTCATCTCGACCAATGTCATATGCTATACCCCCAACATGTTGCATGAAGCTGGTACTGGGCCAAAATCTATAACCCCAACATTGTGCACGAAGCTGGTACTAGGCCAAATCTAAATAACCCCCCAACATTGTGCACGAAGCTGACTGCATTACTTGGGCGCATGGGAACTATTTAGGCGTATAAGCACTATGCGGGCGCATGAACACCATACGGGCGCATGGGCAATTGGGTGCATGAGCATACTTAGGCACATGAGCGATGTGTTGGGCGCATGGGCATACTTAGGCGCATGAACACTTAGGCTCATGGGCAACTTAGGCGCATGGGCACTTTATCAGGTCTATACCATACAAATTTTCAGTCCCCAAATCATCATCCTAACACATTCTTAGCCCAAAACTAACTAGCTAAGCAGTATAGCACACAGTAAATAATATGATAACATTTGTAAAACATAAACAGAAAAATAGGAGATCTAGAACTCACCTTTTGCAGGCTTCGAACCAAACTTCTTCAAACTCGAGCTCAAAAGGTGTTTTAACACCTAATTCATGCCAAAAGCACACAACCGAACACACATACACACATAAAGCTTGGTCCAAGCTGAAAGTTTGGTTGAAACCTTACAAAACACAAGAAAAACTCACCTTTCAGCAAATTCTTCTTCTTCTCCCTAGAATCGATAGAACTCTGCTCTCTCTCTCTCTAAAAAGTCGACAACAGTTGATGAAGAAAGTAGTGGGTGGCCATGCCACCTTTTTAAACATAATAATAATAAAGTTTACCTCTTGCGCAACTTTAACCACTTAACTTGGGTTATTTTACTTTTCTTCCTTTTTACTCTTCATTTCTTTCTTTTTTAAAATATTCGGGTGTTACAAGTCCACCCCCCTTATATAGGTTTCATCCCCGAAACCTATCACTCCTGGAACAGTTGTGGGTAATGTTGTCTCATTTTTTCCTCTGTCTCCCACGTAGACTCGGATCCCTTCCTGTGCCTCCACTATACTCGTATCAGTGGAAACACTTTATTCCGTACTCTTTTCTCCTTTCGGTCGATGATTGTAACCGGTTGCTCTACATAGTTGAGCCGTTCATCCACTTTGATGTCCTCCAGCAGTATAATCATATCTTCATCAGCTAACCACTTTCTAAGATGAGAGACATGAAATGTTGGATGAAGCCCACTTAACTCATCGGTTAGCTCCAACCTATAGGCCACATCTCCTACTCGAGCAATAATTCGAAAAGGACCTATATACCTCGGGCTCAGCTTTCCTTGCTTTCTAAACTGAATGATGCCCTTCCAAGGTGGAACCTTCAGCATAACTTTATATCCCACCTCGAACTCAATCTGTCTACATCTTTTCTCTGCATACGACTTTTGCCTATATTTTTCCGCCTTCATAATGGCCTTGATCTTATCCAATTTTTCAGTCATAGCCTCGATCACTTCAACGTTCCCAACTCCTTCTTTCCAATGTCGCCCCAACATATAGGCTTTCTACACTTCCTACCGTATAGCATCTCGTATGGTGGCATACCAATGCTGGCATGATAACTTCATGCTTCAACCTCTAGCTTAAGCACTTCTATCAATCAATTCTGGTTCAAGATTGTTGTTGTATGAGAATTCTGCTAACGGTAAGTGTTCGTCCCAACTTCCACCAAAATCAATGACGTATGCACGAAATATATCTTCCAGCGTCGGGATGGTCCTTTTTGACTGACCATCTGTCTAAGGATGATAAGCCGTACTGATATGTAACCTTATCCCCACCGCGTCATGAAATCTCTTCCAAAACTTTGATGTAAACCGAGTGTCTCGGTCGGACACGATAGACACTGGTACACCATGACGCGTCACAATCTTTTTGATGAAAGACCCACTAACCTCTCAGATGAATACATCTCAAGGATCAGTAGAAAGTGAGCACTCTTTGTCAAATGATCAACTATCACCCATATGGCATCGTAACCTCTGGTCGTACGTGGAAACTTCATAATGAAGTTCATGATGATGTGCTCCCATTTCCACTCGGGTATATCCAAAGGTTGGATCTTCCCGTATGGCTTCTGATGCTTAGCCTTCACTTGCAAACAAGTAAGGCACTTGCTCATGTACTCGGCTACATCGCGCTTCATTCCCAGCCACCAATAATCTTTTTTCATATCCTCGTACATCTTTGTGGCACCGGGATGAATCGAGTATCAAGTCTTATCAGCTTTAGGGATCCACATCCGCCTAAAGTGGGTTCTAACACCGAGAGTGTTCTCACCCAATTCTGTGACTAGACCCTTCATACGTTCGAAATTAATCCGATCTTCCTTCAGAGCCTCGTCCTAAAACTCTTTGACCTATTTCATCACCTCAGCGGTCATAACCAACTGATAAGCCTCCACTCGAATTGGCTCGGGTCATTAATTTCGGCTTTGAGCATTTGCCACAACGTTGGCCTTACCAGAACGATAATGGAACTCATAGTCATCATCCTTGATGAGCTCCAACAATATCCTTTGCCTCATGTTGAAATCCTTTTACTCAAGGAAGTACTCCAAGCTCTTGTGGTCGGTGAAGATGGTGCACTTCATCCCGTATAAGTAGTGTCGCCAAATCATCAACACGAAGACCACAGCCGCTAGCTCCAAATCATGGGTAGGGTAGTTAGCCTCGTGGATCTTTAATTGTTGGGACGCATGGGCTATAACCTTTCCTTGTTGCATCAACAAGGAACCTAATCCCGAATAAGAAGCGTCTGAATAGACCACCAAGTCTTTGCTTCCTTAGGGTAACGTTAAGACAGGAGCTTGCGTCAACCTCACCTTTAGCTCTACAAAAGCCTTCTCCTGCTCCAGACCCCATATAAACTTCATATCCTTACGGGTAAATTTGGTCAATGGAGAAACTATCTTGGACAAGTCTTGGAAGAATCTCTTGTAATAGCCCACCAAACCCAAGAAACTACAGATCTCGGATGGCGTCTTTGTAGATTTCCATTGCATCACTACTTCAACCTTTGCTGGGTCCACCATGATCCTTTCAGGATTAACAATGTGACCCAAAAACTGAACCTCGCGCAATCAAAATGCGCATTTGGAGAACTTGGCATACAACTACTCCCTTCTAAGCGTCTCCAGTACCTCCTGAATATGACCGACATGCTCCTCTTCACTCCTCGAATAAATCAAGATATCATCGATGAAACAATCACTGATTTATCCAATATCAGCCGACACAGCCGATTTATCAGGTCTATAAAGGCAGCTGGCACGTTAACAAAGGACATCACGAGAAATTCGTAGTGTTCATAATGCATGCGAAAAGCTGTCTTAGGAATGTCCTGCTCCTTCACCTTCTACTGATAGTAACCGGATTAAAGATCTATCATCAAGAACTAACTGGCACCTTGAAGCTGATCAAACAAGTCATCAATTCTGGGTAGTGGATACCTGTTCTTCCCCGTCAACTTTTTAACTCACGGTAGTCGATGCACATCCTTTAACTGTCCTTTTTCTTTACAAACAAGACCGGAGCACCCCGTGGAGAGATACTCGGTCAAATGAACCCCTTATCTAATAGATCTTGCAACTGAGCCATCAATTCCTTTATTTCAGATGGAGCTAGATGATATGGTTCCTTAGCAATAGGTTGAGCACTAGGTATTAGATCAATCTGGAACTCGATCTCACGGTCAGGTGGCACACTGGATAGGTCTTTCGAAAACACGTCCGGGAAGTCGCACACCACTGGTACGTCAGATAATTATGGTTCTGACGCTTCTACATCTTTAACGTAAACCATGTAGGTGTTACATCCATGTTTCATACACTTCTCTACCACCACCATTGAAATCACTTTCGGAACCGTAGTAACTCGATCACCATAGATCGTCACCGAACTCCCGTTGGGCGCGTTCAACCAAATCATTTTCTTGCAACACATGATATTTTCCTCGTAGCTGCTAGTCGATCCATTCCTAAGACTACATCAAATCCAACTAAAGTCATCACAAACAGTCTCGCACGAAACCTATGACCTTCTAATTCTAAGTCGCAACCTTCTATCAAATCAAAAATCTTGGTAGACTTACCAATGGAAGTTTCTACATCGAAGGGCTCATCAATACTCCTACTTTTAACAGACAACTTAGTACAAAAGACAGCAGAAATAAAGCTCCTACTGGAACCAGAATCAAATAATACAAAGACACAAGTTTGGTTTACTAGGAACGTACCTGACACGACATCAGGGTCCACCCTAGCCTCCTCCCGATTCATTGTAAATGCTCTGGCGCTCGCTCTCTGACCTTCATTCGTGGTCCCCTTCTTCGTCCCAAAACTTTCAGCCCTTGGCATCTTGCACTCCCTGCTCACGTGCCTCTCTTCACCATAGTTGTAACACCTCACCCCTCAACAATCCTTCGCTCTATGGCCCTCCTTCCTGCACTTAAAGCAAAGATTTGATCCCCACTTACATTCTCCTGCATGCTCCTTCCCATACTTTCTCCATGCTTTCCCTTCCCCCATTAACGCCTTTCAATCATCAACCCTCATCTTCTTACCACCAGTCACAGCACCACCATTATCGAACTGCTTTCCATTCCTATTGTTCTACTTCTTCTTCGCCTCTACCACGACTACCGCCTCCATCTCCCTCACCCATCGGTGAGCAGTAACAACATTGCCATTGTAGGGTTTGTTAGAACATAAAATCATAGTTTAACCATTTAAACTTTCTGAAAACACAGCGGAAGTATAGCATTATAACTTTGTTTATAAGCTGAGAATATGTTCATTATATGACCATATTAATGTATGAAACAAACCCATATAACAAAGGATCATTTATGTGAATATGCAAGATATGAACACATGTAAATGTACATAAAATCACAGCTACATAGAGCTGTGATTACTACCTTACTGCAGCAGCAAAATCGACCAAACAAATGTGGAAATGATGTCCAAAATTCAGCCAAGACTTCAAGGATAGAAGTCCTCAAGTTAGTATACCCCAAGCTCTTTGCAAACACCTCTTCTTGCTAGGTAGAAATCACCAAAACAAGCTCCAAAACTCAGCACAAAACCTCCTAACCTGCTGCTGAAAGCCGTGGGTTTAGAGAGAGAGTGAGAGAGTTTTCTTTTGGTCTTGTGTTGTGCATTTGAATGAATGAGTATGAGAGTATAATAGACAAGTTAGTGGAGACAATTGCATGTGTGTGTTCTTCTCAAGAAGAGTTAGTGGAAACATCAAAGGCATGCATGAGTTGTGTTCTTCTCAAGAGAATAAAAGAAAGCACTAACATGCACATGCATGCTACATGGGACGGCTTACATGTTAAAAAATGGGTTTTCTTTTATAAATATCAAATATTAACACACACATATATTGTCTAGTCTTGTACCTAGTTTATGCAATTAACCATTTAATTGTATAAGTAGTATACTCTCATTATTATTTGGTGTTATACAATTAATTTAAATAACACTTCAAATAATATTATTGAACAAAATATCCTAATAAATTGTTCCATCTCATATGCAACTTATTTAGAAAACCCATTTTCTAAATTGGTGTAAATATTTAATTTCATGATCATATCATCAATTAAATATTAATTGGTGTTTGCTAAGCTTGTTATTAGGTATAACCCAACTTGGATCATAACGTACTAACCACATCAATATTCTATGTGTCTTGGGCATATAGAATCCTACAGCCATTCCCATCACATGTCGGGGGCTTGCATCTTTGAAATGCCCCATAGTTACAGCCTTATGCAGCTTCCGGCACAGCCTCCTCTTCGTCATCATCACTGAGGGAAACTGTCTCAGCCTCTGGTTGCTCTCTTTCTCCTCTCTCGTCATTCCCTCTCTCAGCGAGGTTCTTCTTCTTCTTCTTTTCCTTCTTCTCATCCTCCCTCACAGCTCAAATCACTTCAGTTACCACAGACGACAGAATCGTCTACATGACTTGATGAACCTCCTCGACTACCGCCTCTTTCACTAATGCCCTTAGGTTATCACTCTCATCACCGCCTTCCTTGTGATGAATCTTAGGCTCTTCAGTTGTCATTTCGGTAGCTCTAGCCTTATTCCTCGTGACATGTGGTCAAGCACCACGTACTCCACCTCGTGAGACATTTGATGATCTACCACCGGCCATCTCTAAACACTATAAGATTTACACACCAATACGATTAGTAAAGGTAATAGCTCAGATGATGTCAAGTATAGTAAGTCCCTAATTATAGTGGCCAGGTGCGATTACCCACTTACGTTACTCTTCATTCCCCCAAGCACTTCCTATCCTGACTACATCGATATTCAAATCTACTAAGAACACATAAGTCAAATAACACACGCACATAATACTAGTTAGCTTTAAGAAAAATACCTGATGGCACGTAGCTACTTGGGCTGGCATCCCTTCCTTTTTGTTTTCCCATTCTCAGTTTAAGTTTTAGGTTTTGAAAATAAGTTACCTAATTCTCTTAAGCTTTGGCTCTGATACCAACTTGTAAGGCCTCGTTGCCATAACGCTTACAGTTGGACATTCATCGCACATAATATTTAAAGACATTAAGATTCTTTAGAATGATAAAAAAAACATTGCAGCAGAATAATTTAACAAAAACCATTTCATGCATGAATAATCACTTTTGCCAAGTAATACATCTTTGTTAGGGTTACAAAAGAACATTCACTTGCATTACAAGACAAAAATATCATTTCTACATAAGATGGATACCTGTCTTTATTTGCCAAGTAGCTTCACCCTCGTGCCATCCTCATTAATGAATTACCTGCCAACTGAAAATGCATAAAAGTCAGCGTTGCTGCGTGAGTTCTAGTTTTATAATAAAATACCTTTCATTCATTGAAAACATTTTCTTACTTCGTACATGATCATTGTTGGGTTTGTTACAACATAAAATCATAGTTTAACCTCTTAAACTTTCTGAAAATGCAGCGGAAGTAAAGCATTATAACCATGTTTATAAGCTGAATTATATGTTCATTAGATGACCATATTGATGTATAAAACAAACCCAAAGAACAAAGGATCATTTATGTGAATTAGCAAGCTATGAACATATATAAAACTACATAAAATCACAGCTACATAGAGCTGTGAAACTACCTTACTGCAGCAGCCAAAATTCGACCAAAAGTGATGTTTGATGAAGATGGAGATGCCCAAAAATCAGCCAAGACTTCAAGGATAGAAGTCCTCAAGCTAGTATATCCCAAGCTCCTTGCAAACACACCATCTTGTTAGGTAGATTATCACCAAAACAACTTCAAAACCCTCATGTTTCTGCGGAAAACCCTCTTTTCTACTGAAAGAAAATCGTAGCCCTTGGAGAGAATTAGAGAGTTCTTCTTGTTAGTTGCATGTATATGAGAATCATCATCATGGAGGGCAAGAACCTCTCTTGTTTCTTGCTGAAAAACCCTCTTTTTCAGCCAACAAAACCGTAGGGAGAATGAGAGAGAGAGCTGAATTGTTTTTGTGTCTTGCTTCTTTTGAATGATGAGAATGTGAGAGTGTATTGTAGTTAGTAGTGGTAGAAAAAGACTTGCATGTGTTCTAGTTAATGGAACAATGCATGTGTGTGTGTATATCAAGAGAATATGTTGGTGGAAATACACATGCATGTGTGTCTCCCACCCAAAGACCCAAAGGGGATGGTTTCTATGTTGTAAAAAAAAAGAATTTTTCTTTTGATTAAACACATACACATATGTCTAGTCTTGTAACAATTAACCATTTAATTGTATATGTAGTATACTCTCATTATTATTTGGTGTTATACAACTAATTTAAATAACACTACAAATAATATTATTGAATAAAATATCCTAATAAATTGTTCCATCTCATATGCAACATATTTAGAAAACCCATTTTCTAAATTGGTGTAAATATTTAATTGCATGATCATATCATCAATTAAATATAATCGGTGTTTGCTAAACTTGTTATTGGGTATAACCCGACTTGGATCATAACGTACTAACCACATCAATATTCTAAGTGTCTTGGGCACATAGAATCCTACAATCTCCCACTTGCCCAAGATTCATAGAAGATTGATGCAAGTAGTAAATAACGCCTAACAACGGTTTACTACCCTTAATACGCATGACTTATGGCCATTCAATAACATCATCCCATTCAAGTACCTTATTTGAAATGATTTAGGTGAATCAATCATTAATCCTTTTGTTACAGATGTCATGTTAAATCCAAGAACACAGAATGATCATTCCTTGTTGATTTAACTTAATCAGGCCTTAGACATCTAACTCTCAACGAATAAGAAGAACAAATTCCATCTTGACTACATACGTTTCTCACAAACACCTCGTGTCATACCTGAACATACCCTTATGTACTGTCCACTATTTCAGGACAGTGAAGAATTAGCTCAAGGTATAATACTTAGTGAATATCAAAACCCAATATGTATCTCAGGTCGGAGGATACCAAATGATATTCGCCTTTACTCAAATTTACTTATGATCAATCAATAAGATTCCATGTAGTAAAATTTGAGATGCGGGTTAGTCCAATATTTGTATCCCACAAATATCTATGAACCTTTGTAGCAACCCATTGCTCTATATTCATCCTTATGAATATCAACCAATCCAAGTTCATAATAATCTTACCCTCACACTTGTTCCCACAAGTATGAACGACTACGGACATTTAGAGTAAATAATTTACTCATGGATTAAACATGCTAAATTGGAACATTAATTGAAAAATTATAACCAAATAATTTTACTCAAATAATAAAGAGTTCCACATATTCAAATACAAAATTTGATCAAGTCCAATCACTAGAATATCGAAGTCCTAAGGCACAAGTATGACTTTCATGCTTTGACCTTTCGAGGAGCTTCGTGAGTGGATCCGCAATCTTTTCAAAGTGAACTTTGCAAATACATATCTTTCCCATTTTCAACTCCATCCTTTATGTAGTTGAATCTCCGCTCATTATGCCTAATCTTTTGATGTGCACGGGGTTCCTTGATTTGAGCAATCATACCCTCGTTATCACAAAAGATTTCTAAGGGGTCTTGAATGGTAGAGACCACCCTTAGATCAACGATAAACCTTTTATTCATGCAGCTTCCAAAGCTGCTAATGAGGCGGCTATGTATTCTTATTTTGTAGTGGATAATGCTACCCTATTCATAATGGAGACATACCCAATTGTGATCGAGTCAGTTTGGAAACTCGCATCCGTGTAACCCTTTAAAACGAGTTCCTCTTTCTCAGATCCGTATATTAGAAACATATCCTTAGTCCTCCTAAGGTATTTCAATATACTTTTAACAGCCATCCAATGGCTATTACCTGGATTCTGCTGATATCTTCTTGTCATGCTTAACGCGCATGACACGTCCGGTCTTAGTGCATATTATCGCATATATGATGGATCCTATAGCAGACGCATATGGGATGTCCTTCATACAATCTTGCTCATCCTTTGAGCTTGGACATTGAGATGCACTTAATATTATCCCTCTTTGAATAGGTACCATACCTTTCTTAGAGTTTTCCATCTTGAACCTTTTCAAGATTTTATCAATATATGCACTTTGGTTTAGACCTATCAACCGCCTCGATCTATCCCTATAGATCTTTATTCCTGAAATATAGGCGGCTTCACCGAGATCTTTCATGGAAAAATAATTTCCAAGCCAGGTTTTAACACCTTCCATGGTTGGAATGTCTTTTCAATATAGTATTATGTCATCAACATACAATACTAAGAATGTGATTGCACTCCCACTAGCCTTTTTATACACACAAACCTTGTCAGCATTCTTGATGAAGCCAAATTTCTTGATCTCTTCATCAAAACGTTGATTCCAACTTCTCGATGCTTGTTTCAATCCATAGATTGATCTTTTTAACTTGCATACTTTATTAGGATGCTTTTGATCGACAAAACCTTCAGGCTAAACCATATGGACATCTTCCTCAAGATATCCATTTAGGAAAGTGGTTTTGACATCCATTTGCCAGATCTCATAATCATAATGAGCAGCTATGTCAAACAATATCCTTGTAGACTTTAGCATCACAACAGGTGAGAAGGTTTCATCATAGTCAACCCCTTGAGTTTGAGTGAAACCTTTTGCTACAATTCTTGCCTTGCAAGTATCCAAGTTTCCATGCGTATTTGTTTTCTTCTCGAAAACCCACTTGCATCTAACCGGTTTGGAGTTAAGTGGAGGGTCAACCAATTCCTAAACTTGGTTGTCACACATGGATTGCATCTCTACATTCATGGCTTCCAGCCATTTGTCACAATCCAAATTGGATATAGCATCATGGTATGTAGTTGGCTCATCGGAGTCAACCTCATAGCATCCATCCATGAAAAATCCATATATTTCAGGTGGAATGCTAACTCTACCAGATCTGTGAACGTTTTGTGTGTATTGATCAACCTTTTGATCATCATCAACAACCTCTTGTTGACAGCTAGTGTCAACCAAACCTGTATGGCTTGTGGATCTTGATCTTCATCAAATTCCATTGTTCTATGCATCACTCCTTCCATAAGGAACTTGGCTTCCAAGAACTCTGCCCTTCGAGCAATAAACTCCTTTTGCTCTGTTGGATCAAAGAAGTAGTATCCTATACAGTCTTTGGGATATCCAACAAATATACACTTAGTGGATCGACTTTCAAATTTGTTTTGGGTGTTAAGCTTAACATAAGCTTTACTACCCATACCTTTTAAACATGATAGTGATGGAACTCTTTCCATGCCATATTTCAAAAGGTTTCGAACCCACTTTCTTGGTTTGGGCCGTATTCAAAATACGAGCCGTGGAGAGTAGTGTGCAAACCCAAGATAATAAAGGAGGTAAGCTCATAGCCTTAATGAATTGAACCATATCCAAATAGGATTCAGTTTCTCCTTTATCCGAATGAAGAACTTAGATAGTTATATAGAGTTGATTTTCTACTTCATTATTGAAGATTTTGAACATTCTAAAAGCTTCATTCTTATGTGTCATCAAGTGCACACAATAATAGCGACTGTAATCGTCGGTAACAGTAATGAAGTATCTTTTCACCAATCTTTGTCATTGTCTTAAAAGGACCACATACATCCAAATGTATCATTCCTAATAAGTCTTTTGGTTCACACTTATCAAATGAAACATTTTCATTTGTTTCCAAAAGACCATTCTTTTGAAGTGTTTGAATCCAATTCTTGTTTATGTGACCAAGATGTCAATGTTAAAGATAATAATAACTTAAACCGATTTTAAGTTTCTTGGTGCTTAATTTGTATAATGAGTTATTATAGGACGAATTATCATGAACTAATTCATGAATATCATTAAAAGACATATCCTTAAAATGAAATACATCATCCATAAAACTTAATACCATTGTATAAAAACTTTAAATCATGACCATATTGTTTTAATAGGAAACATTAATTATGTTCCTAGTCAAACTAGGTTCATACAAAAGGTTTTGAGAACAACTTCCAAACCATTTGTAAGTCTCAAAATTAGAGTTTCCTTCCTTGAAGCGCACATTTCTTTTGAATTCCTTTGCAACAATTGCAAGTATGAGTCTCACATCCGGTATCCAATACCCATGTGTTTGAAGAAATGACATTTAATACAATATGAATCATGAAAATTGTATTCAAGGTTTGCCTAGCATCCCTCTTATTTTTCAACTCCTTGAGATAGGAGGGACAATTCCCTTTTATTGTCCTATCTCTCCTTGCTCAAAGCATGGATCTTTCTCCTTTACTTTAGGCTTCATAAGCTTAGGTTTTTGAGGTTTCGCTTTAACCTTTGCTTTGATGTATTCCTTTCTTTTGGCAATAATTGCCTTAGGATCGAGATTGGCCATTTCTTATAGTCTCCCTCATTGATCGAGAGAATGGGTAGAACCTCTCTACCCATCCCTGCCTCGGTTGCTTTTGAGCATTGCGTGAATTTCACCGATGCTCTTGTCCCACCCGTTTATATTACAGTTTATTATGAATGTCTCAAACCTTTAGTTGGGCAATCAAGGATCAAATCCTTGGCCAACTACTTTGAGACAGGACAGTTAAGCATCTTGAGGCTATCAATGTGGCTTTTCATCTTAAGAATATATAAGATGATATCGATTAGGTTTCTTCCATTTGACATGCATAAAGTGCTTGAACCGTTTCGAAGCAATCTTAGTAATGTTAGTTGAAGGAACATTTCCTTCAACTAGATTATCATGTCATATGTCCTATGATGTTCCAAACCCTTTTAAGTTCGGGAATCATATTCCTAACATTAGGTAGGAAATTTGCACAGAATCCTTAATGTGCTTAAGCTAATCGTCAAAAGGTCTTAACATCAACAGCGTTGGTTGGTGAGACATGGGATCGTCAAGGAAATAGGCCTTTATTCATTTTGATAACGATTCTCAGTGATAGGGTATGGATGGTCAGGGTGGTAGCATTATTGTTTGCGGCCATTCTACAAAATTTACAAAGTTCTTATTAGTATTTCTTAAAATTTTATTTTAATTATTAATACTCTTTTATGTCTCATAGGCAATTAATAATTAAAATCTAGAATCCAACGTTACATTCAAATAATGCTTAGGTGACCTTTATCCCATTATTTAATTTAACAAGGTAGTCAATATTTGACAATTGCAACCTTTTACAACTTCTAGCCTTTATGGGATCGGTTAAACATCTTATGTTTGGTTGGCATGTTTAATCCCATCAACACCATTGTACATCATACTTCGGTGACCCTATTCACATGGTTTCCAATTCAAGTCGTCCTACTTACACACACGTGTGAGTTTCACATACAAGCGGTTAGGTGACCTTTATCCCCTAAGTATGTTAGACTCACCTCAAACACATAAGTTCCCTATAAGTGGTTAGGTGACCTTTATCCCACAAATAGTTCTCAAGTGATTCGAGTGTTGTGTAAAAGGATGGTGTTAAACTTGTTTCAAAAGGGATTTTTGGTTTTCATTAATTCTAGTTTTTGAAAACTCTATATACCTTGTATTTGCATGCTTTCAAATGCAAGGTATCCTATGGTTTATTTTTAATAAAACCACTTTTATTAAATCATTAATCCTTTTAATAACCTTTTATTAACCACTTAATGATTAGAAACCATAAATTTTCAGCTTGTTAAGTTTGCTAATGAGTTTGTTACGCATATCCAAACATCAAACAACAATCATACAACAAACAACCAAACAAGCATAATATAAACAACCACAATGTGCATAACCATAGCTACTATTGTGACCACACTTGTTTGCCATCACAAGTGTGGTCATTTGGTCTTTCCTAAGGGTTGAATACAACACAAAATAGAGGTCTTCATAGACTCCCACTTGAACTTGCATCCATATGCTTCAAGTCCCTTTTTTGTGTCTTTGATGTCCATATTTGGGTCTTCATCTTGTGCATCTTCCTTTTACAAAAATTATATCCTAATACATTTTTCTAATAAAAGAAATGCACCTAATCTATTTATTACATAACCAAATGAATAAATAATTACAACCCAAATAATAAACACAAATATTACAACCCAATTGAATGAATTAAAACAACCATTCCAATCATCCAAATAACATAAGGCCTAAGCTAGGTTATGCACTATTATATGACCAATCATAACATTATTCAATAAACAAAATAAACCCATCAAACCCTAAATTTTCAGCCAACATAAACTGAAAATTTGGGTTTGTTTGTCCAAACAAACAACAACCAAACATATCAACCAATTGACATTCCTATCTTTCAAAGTTTAATCATAAACATGAAGATGTAACTTTGAAAGACTTGGGGTTTACTAAATCAACCAAAATCAGCCCCTAATTAGTTAATTAACATCCTTTAAAATGATTTTTTAAAAGGTAAGAACAAGCAAGCTATTCACATAACCGGCTCTTGATGCCATTGTTGGGTTTGTTAGAACATAAAATCATAGTTTAACCTCTTAAACTTTCTGAAAACGCAGCGGAAGTAAAGCATTATAACCATGTTTATAAGCTGAAAAATATGTTCATTAGATGACCATATTGATGTATAAAACAAACCCAAAGAACAAAGGATCATTTATGTGAATTAGCAAGCTATGAACATATGTAAAACTACATAAAATCACAGCTACATAGAGCTGTGAAACTACCTTACTGCAGCAGCCAAAATTCGACCAAAAGTGATGTTTGATGAAGATGGAGATGCCCCAAAATCAGCCAAGACTTCAAGGATAGAAGTCCTCAAGCTAGTATACCCCAAGCTCCTTGCAAACACACCATCTTGTTAGGTAGATTATCACCAAAACAACTTCAAAACCCTCATGTTTCTGCAGAAAACCCTCTTTTCTGCTGAAAGAAAACCGTAGCCCCTTGGAGAGAATTAGAGAGTTCTTCTTGTTAGTTGCATGTATATGAGAATCATCATCATGGAGTGCAAGAACCTCTCTTGTTTCTTGCTGAAAAACCCTCTTTTTCAGCCAACAAAACCATGGGGAGAATGAGAGAGAGAGCTGAATTGTTTTTGTGTCTTGCTTCTTTTGAATGATGAGAATGTGAGAGTGTATTGTAGTTATTAGTGGTAGACAAAGACTTGCATGTGTTCTAGTCAATGGAACAATGCATGTGTGTGTATATCAAGAGAATATGTTGGTGGAAACACACATGCATGTGTGTCTCCCACCCAAAGTCCCAAAGGGGACGGTTTCTATGTTGTAAAAAAAGGAATTTTTCTTTTGATTAAACACACACACATATGTCTAGTCTTGTAACAATTAACCATTTAATTGTATAAGTAGTATACTCTCATTATTATTTGGTGTTATACAACTAATTTAAATAACACTAAAATAATATTATTGAACAAAATATCCTAATAAATTGTTCCATGTCATATGCAACTTATTTAGAAAACCCATTTTCTAAATTGGTGTAAATATTTAATTGCATGATCATATCATCAATTAAATATTAATCGGTGTTTGCTAAACTGTTATGGGTATAACCTGACATGGATCATAACGTACTAACCATATCAATATTCTAAGTGTCTTGGGCACATAGAATCCTACAATCATGCATCGTACATACGTCAACATAATATTATTATTATCTTCCCTTACCATACATATTTGTTCAGTCATCATATTAATTTCTCATCCTTCATTCCGTTCATTACGTACATTCGAACTTTTATTCATGATCTTTCACTTTCATCTCGACCAATTTCATATGCTAATACCCCAAACATCATGCACGAAGCTGATGCTGGGCCGAATTCTATAAATAAACCCCAACATTGTGCACAAAGCTGACTCCAGTATTGGGGCACGCGATAAGGGTCCCGTTCTGTACATATTGTTCAATCACTAAGACTGACCCCTGTGTGCATCCTCATGGGTTAGCTAAACTGTAAGGCCCCGGTGGTTCATCGCACGTAAAACATACATAATGTATATAATCATAAAATAACGCAGCGGAATTAATAAAATATACATTCTCATTCATTCATAGAAGTCATTACATCATTGACATGATTACAAAATGCAGCTTTCTCTACTTTGCCTATCTTCGCTATGATTGCTGCTGGAGCATAGGAAACCTTTGATTACGTAAGAAATCTCGTTCATATGAATCCTCAGCAATCATAAGGTCATACATCGACCTCTATAGAAGATATTAAGTTTAAAAAAAATATAAAAATTATATTTTTATACTAAAGAATATTCCTTAGGTAATTCCGTACATCGGAACCCTTAAGGAACACTCTTGACACTCTCATGCAACATACTTTGTTGCATGTACTATGCACACGCACTTCCAGTGCGTGGCAGCATTATCAAATGGAGAATGCCATCCCAAAAGAGCTGAGTAGCCACCTCGTGCCATCCCCAGCAACGCTACCTGCCAACTGGAAACACATAAAAAGTCAGCATTGCTGAGTGAGTTCTAGTTTTTTAATAAGCATACTTTGTTCATATTAAAACCGTTATTCGTTACACGTGATCATACATCGTACATACATATAGATAATATCTTTATTATCCCGTTCGTTCTTTATAACTTTGCTTGTACATTGGATATCATTTGTACCAATACCATATGCTAAACCCTAAACTGTCTTAGCTACTGCGCCGAAGTCAATCCAGAGACAGCAAAGCGTATGCCACAGTACTGGGCCGAAGTTATTAAATGAACAGCAAAGCGTATGCCACAGTACTGGGCCGAAGTCTATGGAGAGACAAGTAAATGTGGTGCCGCAGTACTAGAGGTAAGCGGTAGAGGTACCATACGTATGGTCAATCACAAAGAAGGACCCGTTTACCTTATCCAATGCTTACAAGACTTATTTCGTTAGTTCATTAATGCATGTATTCGTCGTCATATTCATTTTTCACTTATTCATTAATACATGCATTCATCGTCATGTTCCTCTTTCATTATCTTTCACTTTACGTTACATAATACTTCGTTTATTTGTCATCATAATACGTAAAGTTGTGGAAAGATATACGTACATTATCGTAAGGAACACACACATCATACATACATCATCATACCTAGCATCATACGTACATCGTCATACATAACATCATAGATGCATCATCATACATCATCATACATAACCTCGTGCATACATAGCCTACATCATCAATCATCACTAGGCACTTACTCCCGTATCCTTCCCAAATCCGGGACTTACTATGCGTCATCTCGAGTGCAGTAGCACTAACTGTCCCTCCAAGACCGTGGGGACTCATACTATGACCTTATATAACACATCGAGTCCACAACCATACCTTAGACGTATAACACAACATTATACCCAAATGGGCCATACATACATACGTCAACAAACAAGTTTATATGTGTTCCAGCCCCAAAATCATTTGAAACAAGTAAATGAGGGGTCCTAGAACTCACCTGTGCTTGACAAGCAGCTCCTCAATCAAGCCTTAAGGGCGTGGGTCACACTACACTGCCTGCAGATCAGTTAACACTTAAAAGAGTTAGTTTCTGCCTAATTTCGCTACTAAGTTCGCAGGTAGTTTCGCCCGTACTTTCGCCAGTAATTTCGCCAGGCGAATCAGCAGTTTCGCTGCTAATTTCGCCGGGCAGCATTCTGCCAGTTTCGCTGGACAGATTCGCTACCTCGAGCGCCCAACTTTCGTTGGAATTCCCTAGTTTCGCAATATCTAAGGTCAACTTGGGCATTGGCATAGTCATCAGCGAAACCATAGTTTCGCTCAGGCGAATATGTAGTTTCGCTGCAGCGAAACTGTAACTTCGGCGTAAATCCTTCCAGTTTCGCTGAACGAACTTATAGTTTCGCTGGTCGAGACCTTAATTTCGCAGAACGAGCTGAAATTTATGAATCAGCTCGTTTCAGCCCAAAAATCGAATCCTTTCCACCCAAACCCTTGGATTATCGTCTAGGAAGCTATATCTAAGCTCATTACACGTTTTCTTACCCTAAAACGTGTGTTTTGGGGCGATTTTTGCCACTTTAAAACCTCAAAAACCCACACTCGGGTTTTTCACCAAATGTAGCAATTTAGATACGTTTCTTACCTTAATTCTTGTAGTTTAGGAGTCCATAAACACCAGCCTTCGATTCTTGACCACCCGAGCTTCAATCCGGCACTTTCTCTCTCTACACTTTCTCTCTCTAGAATGGACGTTTGAGTGAAAATGAGAGTTGCTCAGCTGATCCATCTATTTATATGCCAGGCGTTCCCGGGACCTCGAACTCGTTAAACTCGTGACCCGGAGGGTTAACTCGGTGTAATACCCGCAACCATTTTATATTCATTAAACGGTTTTCTTCCGAGCCCATCACTATCATTTGACTCGATTAGAAAATTTTCGGGTGTTACATAAACCGCACACAGTCGAGCTAACAACTTCTTAGTAAGTTATGAACCTCGATACATTTGCTTGCAAGAACTTGCATTCATTCATTATATCCCACTTTTCATTATCTTTAATCTTTCGCTTCATTTATGATAATACTTTACGTATACTAGTATTAACACATGACGTAAAGTCACGTAATAATACATAATATGGAACATAATTAACTAACCACAAACATGCATAACACTAACAAAACATAACCACTAAACAATCCTGGTCTTAACATTTAAATTTCTATTTCCCAAATTTAAAAAATTTTTCTAAGGCTTTTGGTGCATGAGCACTATACGGGTGCATGGGCACTATGCAAGCGCATGGATAATTGGGCGCGTGGGAACACTTAGGCGCATGAGGAAACTTGGGCGCATGGGAACTATTTAGGAGCATGAGCACTATGCGGGCGCTTGAACATTATGCGGGCACATGGGCAGTTGAGCGCATGAGCTAAGTGTTGGGTGCATGGGCATACTTAGGCAAATGAACACTTAGGCGCTTAGGCATACTTAGGCGCATGAACCCTTAGGCGCATAGGCAACTTAGGCGCATGGGCAACTTAGGCGCATGGGAACTTTATTAGGTCTATACCATAGAAATTTTCAGTCCCCAAATCATCATCCTAACACATTCTTAGCTCAAAACTAACTTACTAAGCACCCCATACAGGCATAATAACCGTAAACACAACCATACATACTCGGACATACATTCATCCTTATAACAAGAGTAAATACATACAGTATAACATAATTGTGAGTTTGTAAAAGTCATTTTCATACATTTTCATCCCTAAAATACGTTTAAAAAAGAAAAATGGGGAATATAGAACTCACCTTTTGCAGCCTTCGAACCAAACTTCTTCAAACTCGAGCTCATAAGGTGTTCTAACACCTAATTCATGCCAAAAGCACACCACCGAACACACATACACACTAAGGCTCGGTCCAAGCTGAAAGTTTGGTTGAAACCTTACAAAATACAAGAAAAACTCAGCTTTCAGCAAATTCTTCTTCTTCTCTCTAAACCGATGGAACTCTGCTCTCTCTCTCTAAAAAGTCGACAGCAGTTGGTGAAGAAAGTAGCAGGCGGCCATGCCACCTTTTCAAACATAATAATAATAAAGTTTGCCTCTTACACAACTTTAACCCCTTAACTTGGTTTATTTTACTTTTCTTTCTTTTTACTCTTCTTCTCTTTCTTTTATATAATTTCCAGGTGTTACAAGAAGGTTGATGAGGATCTAAAGGATGAAAGTTAGGTTGAAGCAATGCAGGAGGAGCTGCTTCAATTCAAAAGAAAAAAGGTTTAGAATCTATGCTTTCTTCCTCATAGGAAGAAAACAATAGGGACTAAGTGGGTATTCAGGAATAAGAAAGATAATAGACGACTTATCATCAAGAATAAGGCAGGACTAGTTGTTCAATGGTAAACACAAGAAAAAAGGATTGACTACACAAATCTTTTTGCTCCTATAGCAAGACTTGAAGCTGTTAGGATATTCCTTGATTTGGCTACTAAGATATTCCTTGCTTTTGTTGCATCGAAGGATTTCAAGGTCTACCAATGTAAGGATTACACTTAGAGGCTGGTGCAACCAAAGAGCTCTCAACATGCATGCATTAAGTTCAAGGAAGTTACTTCGAAAGATTTTATACAACTCAGTGAATTATGCTAAGTATAAAATCTTTCGAAGCTAAAAGACCATAACTTTCAAAGCCAAAGATAAAGTCTTTTGAACCTTCAAAGACAAAGCTTTCCAAAGCCAAAGACTAATTTCTTCTAAAGATATGGAAGGCATGCTTTCTCTAAACCACCTTTTGACAAAAGCTGAACCACTTTTTGCTGCCATCTCTAAAGACTCACCAACTTATATGAGTTGGTGAAAAGTACATATTTTTGTCAAACTGTAGATTAAGGTCTCTTGTCTGTAACTTTCTACTTTTGTACTTGTATCTTTTTTGTAATATATTAGTAGGTGAGCTATGGCATGTCATAGTCATAAGTCAAAAGGCAATCTGCCTTTTGACTCAACATTGATCTTGTTATCTAGATTGATGTTCCAGCTGGCTTACAAAGTATGGTCGGTTGTAGGATGTAGTATAAAATATCTCAAGTACTTTTCTTCATCTTTATGATTTGTAACACTTGTAAAAGAACTTTAGGGCAATATACATCATTCTTGATAACCAATATTACCTTGTTCTTGTTCTTGTTCTTGTTATTATTCTTGTTCTGTCTCATTACTTGTGTTCTTAGTATCATCATAAACCCGGTTCCCTATTTGATCATAAACCACTTTTTGAACTTCTGCAGTCTTGAATGTTGTTGATCTGGTATCCTCACCCTGTTGATGATCTTAGCCGGCTTTAACTTTACATGTCACCCACTCTAAATCCTTCTTCAACCTTCTCCTCACAAGCTTCATAATCCAAAAGTTGTAAGGTGTCTTGAACGTGTTATCAGATCTCATGTTCTAACATCATGGCACGTTTGCTCAAACCCAAGTCTAGGAGAGGAATCTCTGCCAGTCTCCTCAAATCCCAACTAGGAAGGGTCTTAAATACCTTTGTTTTATGCAAGTATGAGATTCTACCTCCTCACCTTTTGATCATGAACATCTTCAGCTTTGAGTTGTACTTCCAGCTTACAATCATTTTATCTGTCTCCTTCCTCCCTTGTTCTTGAATGTTTCAGAAAAGTGGGGTTAGTTTCTCTGGCTCTTCCTCCTTTGAAAACCAGTCTTCTTCATCCATCTCGATAACATCACCCTCACCTAAACTCCTCTGAGCCACTTAAGTCATTCATCAACTACACAAAATTCAAGCTCAGAGTTATAGTCCATTGGTTGCTCTTCCACCTCTTCCCCCTCATCTACCAAGTTTAGCTTAAAATTTCCCTTTTCCACTCCTTGTCTCTCTTCTCTTATCACCTTATTCTTGGTAAAATTAGTGTCCATATAAAATCCCATATTAATAAAACAAGCCTCAAACACCTGATCAACATTTTCCTCATAAGTAACTCCTTCATCACTACCTGCTCCAGCCTCAAATCCAACACCACTACCACCAGCATCACCTCCATGAGCTTCAAATTCTCCTATATCACTTCCACCAGGTCGCAATCCTCCTACACCGCTACCACCAGCTCCTAATGTTCCAACACCACTACCACCCATTCTTGAAGACTTATAAATAAAGGGGAACTTTAATGCATCAGTCATTTCCTCATCTGCTCAAAAGTTAGGACATCAGCTGCACCAACATTCCTCCTAAGTTCACTTACCTCTTCTAACAATCTTCTTATCAGATCCTATTCACTCAGTATCACTTTCTTCATTTCATCAATCTCTAAATCCCTCAGCTTCTACCTCTTCTTTGAGTTTATCAACTTGGTCTTTATCATGCTCAGCTCATTTGATAGGGATGTATTGACATTCCTGATCATATCCTTATCAAGATCTGATCTTGTATCCCTCCTCAGTCTCTCAGATGCTCTTGTAGATCCAGTCTCTGGGATAACTGGTTGTTTATTATTGCTCCTCTTTTCTCGAGTAGGAGAGTCAGCTCTATCATTGAAGACTATTTCTCTACTCCTTTCTTCTTTCACTTTTTCCTTAGTTCCTCCTCTATCTCATCTAGTTGTTCTTCGAATGTCATATCAGTTTCCTTTATTACTTCTTTCTCTACTTAATCTCCTCCATATTTCCTCCAGTAGCTGTTGCTCTTGGTTCCTTTAAATGGATCAGAGTCTTCATATAGTTCCATATCTCCTCTGTATACATGTTCTCCAACAGATATGTGATCTTTCTCAAAAAATATCCTTGGATTCATCAGAGTCAGCTTTTGTTCATCTCCAAGCTTGGGTTAGTTTGGCTTTTGGTAACCTAGAATAATCTAAATGAATCTAGGATATAGCAGCCATTTATCCTTCATCAAAGCCATGATATTCTCCAACAAGTAGTCATGGATGATCTGGGATATGTTTTCCTTCTCACTTCTACAAAATATAATAAGAGCTATCGACCATCTCAGATTTTGACCATCTGATCCTCCCATCCTATGGTCTAGACAGCTGATAAAGGTATGAGCGATCAACCTCCACTCCTTCGACAGAAATGTCTTCTTGATCTTCTTTTACTTCTTGAAGTCAGCTCCCCCATATCTAATATCCTTAAAGGATCTAATAATCTCTAAATCAGTCATCTCTACACTCTCCCCCATGTCATCCTCCAGTTGCAGGGCCTTAGCCACTGTGTCAACTGATATCTCAGAAAGTCCTCCAGGAACTAACGCTCTAATAATCCACTACTTGGCATCATAGTCATCCGTTCTCCAGAACTCTCTGATCTGCTTTTCATCTATAAAAGGGGAGTGAGAAATAGCATAGTGGATGGGTGATCTCTTCATCCAATCTATAGCATCTCTATAAGCGACAGACTTTGGATCTTTGTCGTTTAGGTACGCCACTATGTTTGATCTGGGATCAAACATCAAGCTTCCTATAATGACTGTAGGGAAACCGAGAGTTTGTTTGGATCATAATAAATTATTTAAACATGTAAAAATTTATAATTATGATTATTATTATTTATCTTATTATTAATTGATATATGTATATATATATGTATATGTATATACTATATTAATAAGCATATGAGAAGGATAAAATGGTCATTTGACCAACAACTCTTAGAATTAAGTTTACAAGTTGTAATACACAAGTTACAACCTATTAAGCCAGGTCAACCGAATTTGAACACCATCCTTTTGGAGAACCGGAACAAGGTTCCATCACCATCAACTTTATATGAACCCAAGTACTAGACTACTAGAGTTGCTTTCAGTTTTTAAAATCCAAACGCACCCACACACACATTTTAAAGGGAGCAGATGGGGAAGAAAGTATTCTTGACTCCTTTCAACATGAAAGCATGTCTTGCAATCGGCAACTTGACATCTCCACCGTCACGATTACGATCTGTCTCCTTTGGTTATATCAGGTTTGAATTGTTACTCACCCCTTTGAGATTTGCTTCGATTTCTTTGGGTGTTCTTGTGTTTGTGGTGTGTAAGAACACACAAATTTACTTCTTTTGTTTGCATATTTTGTTTTTTGAGGTCAATTTATAAAGTTTGAATCTGTAGGTGGGTGTCCCGCATTCAATCAAAGGTGAAATGTGTTTGATATGATAATAGAGGTTCTCTTGTTAGTGCTAAATGTTGTTCTTACATACAAATTAGTTGGCAACCCTTTTGAAACAGAACATCTGAATCGAATTTCTAGATGAAACGAATTGAGTCTGACTTTAGGTAATTGTCAAAACTGATCACTGTCTGATGGCATCTTTGATATTCTGAGTTTAATTGTTACGACCTTCATCATCTAGCACTAATGTTTTTCTATTCTATTGTTTGGAACATAGCAATTTGAAAATGCAGACCAACTGCTCGATGAAATGCCACAACCAAGTTTTACCTTTCTTTCGTGTTAGAACATGTAGAGTAAGTTGATAAGGTTTTATTCTCCCGAGGTAGATTCATGTCCCTATATATATCCTTTAGTTTGTTTTATTTTGTTTGTGCGTTGTATGGAATTTTGTAGTAAATTAGTAATGTCATGTACATGGATTGTTTATATATTATCAATAGGGAGTAATGATCCTTTATCATACAACCTAGAAAAGAAATTGCACATCAAAGGTTAACTTACATTTTAAATTGATGTATACCATACATCGTGTATGACAAGTATGATGATTTCAATTCTTTAAACTTTCGGGACGGGTTATATTCGGATGTTAGAACAAAAGCTTTGAGTTGCAAGCAGTTTACCTATATGCAGGTACATGTGTTTGTTGCCTAAAAGGTATATACAATATAATAAATGCAAATATTCTAATTTCTTTACTATAGGCTAACAGTTAATATGGGAAAAAGAAAATAGTTTACTCTAGCTTGTTGCAGCACTTGAATTATCAATCTGTACTTACCAAAAGGCTGAGGAGTTGATTGCAAATTACAAGATTGAAGTCCAAGTGTAATATGATTTTATTAAATACTTGAGTAGAAATGAAATTGAATATGGTATCATATTATATAGTAATTTCAGATGCAGAACCACTCACAAATTGTTGGTCCAATTTTAAGTTTGTATCATATACTATTTTCATTTATATGGTTTTATTTTTTATGCCTCTTAGATGTGTGAAAACAAAAAACAAAAAGAATGATTTAAATACATAAAATGATACAATATTAATGTCTTTTAGCCTACTTGGTTGGTATGATATGCAGATATCCAGAATAATCTTTTGATTTTGACCATTATAGGAATGCCTTGCATTCCGCTACTTAGTTCCTTTTTACATGTTCGTTCAAAATTACTAAAATATAAAGAACAATTAATTTTTTATTCTTTTAAACATGTCAAATGCTTAATTTTATTGAACGGGTCAAACGGGTAAATTTTAAGTTGATAAATTGGTGTGGTCTTTATGCATATAGGATACTAAAACAGCACAGACTTGTGAAATTTTATTGTTATCAATTAGTGCAGTTTACATGCACTATATACCCGCCAAAACATTGCATATTTATGAAGTTGTTGCTATCTATTTTGCGTTGTTTTTATACATAATATTAGCTGTCAAAAGAGTGCAGATTTATGCACTCTATTGGTTATGATTTTGTTTAGCCTTTATGCATAGTCATCAAAACAAGGTAGTTTGTTGCTTTTAGAATAGTGCAGCTTTTATACATTAGCTTGATCCTTTTTATTTGAATTTTGTTAGCCATCTAAGTTTTGCTACTTACATTTAGAAGCAAATTGCATTCACAAAGTATATGTCATAATATGATGTGGTACCTGATTACTTGATGACATAAAATTTAGAGTACGTGTTTTCTTTTATTCCCTCAAAGTTATATGTAAAGAATGAATCTAATGTGTTCTTATATTTAGTCATAAAAGCCTGCTGCATCGCGGAGGTTTATTTAACATTATAAATGGCTCACTGCTCATGAGTAACGGGTGTTCCTCATCCTAGTTCTTTTATGGATCTATTTTTTGGGGTCATCATATTTTTATCAATATATTCTAATTATATGGGGTTCCATTCATTCCATTCTCTTCTTCTTCACTTGAGAATTCATAAATTTGGCCTTTTTATCAATATATTCTAATTATATCCGTTACTTCTTTTTAACCATATTTATAGAGTATGGAAAATATTATTTCAGTTTATGAGCTTCAAACACCTACTTACCATTCATTTGTTCTGAATTTTAATTCATTTATGCATTTAACATGGAAAATATGGATTGCTTAAAAGACTAAAGTTTATTTCTTAAATTAAACTTCATTTGTGTATTGTCCCAAGTTTATATGTGTTAGTCAACAGACTTGTAGAAAGAGTAGGAACTAATTTTTTTTTCTTTTTTTCTAAATTTTTAAATTTTGACTCATTCTTTAGTCTGGCTAGAAAGGAAAGATAAGTGGATGACTCCTAGGCTCGGGATACACAACACTCATCTAGCTGAGAACATCATTGGGGATGTCTCGGAAGGTGTGAAAACAAGAAGCCAGACCCACAATAGGAATGTCTACTTGTACTCATGCTTTCTCTCTCAGGTGGAACCAAAGAAGGTGGAAGAAGCCCTCAAGGACAAAAATTGGGTTGAATCAATGCAAGAGGAGTTTCTTCAGTTCAAGAGGCAAAAGGTTTGAAACTTGTGTCCATTACCACCTAACCAAGTCCCCATTAGCACTAAGTGGGTGTTCAGAAACAAAAGAGACCATAGAGGTTTGATCATTAAGATTAAAGCAAGACTTGTGGTTCAAGGATACACATAGGAGGCAGGCATAGATTACACTGATATCTTGCACCTGTTGCATGACTTGAGGCTGTGTAAATCTTCCTTGCTTTTGTAGCATCCAAGAACTTCACACTCCATCAACTTGATGTCAAATGTGCATTTTTGTAGGGGGTATCGATAGAGAAGTATATGTATGCTAGCCACCTGGATTTGAAGACCCACAGCACCCCTAATATGTGTGCAAACAGGATAAAGCTTTTTTTAGGTTACATTAGGCACCTAGGCTGTGGTATGCGACACCGTCTTAGTTTCTTCTGAAGAATGGCTATACCAGAGGCACCATAGACAAGACATCATTCATAATAAGTCTGGGAAGAACATGTTGCTTGTACTAGTCTATGTTGATGACATCATATTTGGTTCCTCAAATGACCAAATATGAAAAGACTTTGAAAGCAACATGAGAAAGAAGATTGAGATGAGTTCCTTGGGAAGATGGATTTCTTCCTTTGGATTCGAGTGAAGTAGATGGAAGAAGGGTTCTTCATAAATCAATCTAAGTATGTCAAGGACATCTTAGAAAAATTAGAGATGAAAGATTGTAAACCAGCCAATACACCTATACCCCGAAATCACAATTCTTTGTCCTAATTCCAAAGGGGACGATACTGATCAGCATCAGTACAAGGTAATTATTGAATCTCTGATGTATCTCACTACAAGTAGGCCTGATATCATGTTTGTAACTTGCATCTGTGCAAGATATCAGGCTGCTAAGGTGTCACACCTAATTGCTGACAAGATAATTCTTAGATACCTCAAAGGAGCTCCCAAACTGGGTCTTTGATATTTAAGAATAAGGATTTCAATCTCTATGTTTATACTGACAATGATTATGGTGGCCGTAACATTAACAAAAAATCCATATCAGGAGGATGTCAAATTCTTGGTGGAAGGATCATCTCATGGGAATGGATGAAGCAATCATTTGTCTCTACAGCAACTGCTGAAGCTGAATACATTGCTACTATAAGCTGTTGTGCTCAACTACTATGGATTCAAAATCAGATGTTAGATTATGGTTTCTACAGGACCGGTTAAGGGATGGTCAATACAACCAGTTTCATAATGAGGAGAGTGTTAGAACACTTAAGAATTCAAATAGGGAACCGGATTTAAGAACTAGATGCAAAGAACAGTAACAGTGAGACGGAACTCAAGAACAATATATATGGTTTTTAAGAATATTGTATATTAATCTCAAGTTCTCTTACAAGAGTTGCAATGCATAAGTTCTAAATTACAAGACCCTGATATACTTTATACTACATCCTACAACCGGCTATACTTGAAAAGCTAGTTGGAACATTGAAAAGACAACAAAATCAATGTAGAGTCAAAAGGCAAATTGCCTTTTGACTGGTGACTATGACATGTCATTGCTCACATCCTAATATATTACAAAAAGGATAAAGTACACAAAGTAGAAGTTATAGACTCAAGACCTCAATGTACAATTACAAAAGCATGGACATTTTCACCAACTCATGCAAGTTATTGAGTCTTCAGAGTTGTAGCAGAAAGTTGATCAGCTTTATGCAAAAGTACATGAGATAAAAGCATGTTCTTCTTTGTCTTTGGAAGAAATCAGTCTTCACTTTATTTGGCTTTAAAAGACTTTGTCTTTGAAGCTACAGAAGACTTCATCTTTGGCTTCGGAAGATTTGGTTTTTGGCTTCGGAAGATTTTATACTTGGAATAATTCTTGTGTAGAGGATAAAGCTTTCAGAGCAACTTTGGCTTCTGAAGATTTTATACTTAGAATAATTCTTGTTCTAAGTATAAAACTTCCGGAGCAACTTCTACTTGGTACTGAGTGCATGCATGTAGAAGCCTTTGGTTGCTTTGGTGCAAATCAGCCTTATATAAAACCTTACAAACTTCCCTTAGGCTGATGTTACCAAAACAGAGAAGATTTTTCCTCAGTTGAGAGTCCTCATAAGGATCAAGACCATTCCCTTCTTCACCATATGGTCAGGATCCTTCAGACTCTCATAGTACCTTCTCATGTCATAGAGATCATGCAGAGGTAGATCAAGCATGTCCTGAGAGAAGTAGACATCTTAACCACCTTGATCTATGATGACATAACATCTGTTCGGATTAGTAGCAAAGGTCCAAGACAAGATGGGTCTTCCAGCTGTAAGAGGCTATGCTTGAGTAGGAGTTGGTTAAGCAGCCTCTTATTGTACTTCCTCAGGATGTTCCGACTCATCTTGAGGTCTAGAAGTGGATGCCTTTGTCTTTTTATATACTCTCTTCATGGCCATCCTTTTCTTCCTCTTTGGAGTGTTTAACTAAGAGGGTTGGTCTTGAGTACCAGACTGTTTTGTTGTGCCTCTCTCAGTGGGGTCCTCTTCCCTTATAGGTTCAGAAGGAGTAGAACGCTGCTGTGGAATAGAAGATGAGGTTGGCTGAGATGCAGTTGAAGGTTTAAGTTATGTTGTATATGTTGGTTCAACCTTAACCTCTACCTCCGGAGGAGCTTGGCTTGGTGGAGAATGCTAGTCCACAAGCTCTCCCTTTTTAATCTTTTGCTTGATCACTCTAATGTGCTCATCCATAGTGGATAGAGACATTGGACCGAGCCTCCTTTCAAAGAATCCATACAGCTTTAAGAAGCTCATCATCCTTTGTCTGTCAGAAGACTTCTTTTGACTCTTTTGGATGATGGCTCTTGACTTTGCAGTTTCTTCCCTCATCTTTCTCTTAGCAGCCTTCTATTCATTTATGAACTATTGTTCTAGCTGCTTAAGATACTCAAATTCAATGTATTCATATGAGAGTGGAAGAAGTGCAAATGCCTTATAGAGGTCTGTGGCACTCAGGTAGTTGATCATGTTTTGTCTATCAGACTACTTGTTTACCTGAGGTTGTTTAGTTGCCACAACCTTTTTCTCAGGGCTTTCATGAACTGGGGAGAGAGTAGGTGTCACACCTCGAGCCCAAGGAGGGTGGGATGTCACAGACTAGCAACGGATGTGGCAGCGGAAATAAAGCATCATAAGAGCACACAAGTAGAGAAATCAATGGCATTATATTAACTTAAATGAAATCTGAGACCAAACACTTAGCCCGGTTACATCAAATTGTTTCATGTCAAAACTACATAATTTAGAGTATCATTCATTACAAACTGTTCTAAAGTTCAAAATAGAGTCTATAATGCCATGAGGTCAGGGTGCTAAGTCATCCATGCATCTTCCAAGACAAACTAGACCTCCATCAAGGGATTACCTGAAACATGCTTGAAAAGTTTTGTGTCAACTAAAAAGTTGGTGAGTTTAAGCAGTTAAAGTTTCAGAAAACAAAAGGGACTCTTAAAGTCCACATGTTAAAGTTTTAGTATCAATTATAATTGTTGTGGGGTCACAATCAACCCTGCACTCAGTCCCGGTTAGCCTCTTCTAAAGTTATGTTGTACCGGTTAATCCCCGAAGGGAGAACTGAGCCTCAAAACAGTGTATCATACCTGCCAGATGGTTCACCATAGTATCTTATAAAATCCTGTCACATGCCACAAACGATCCCTCGGGATCTCTGTGGGGTACCCTTCCTAACCGGAAGCCATAGTGTGTGGGGGATTCCCCAAATAGATCTATCCATATAAAACAAGCGGTTCACAAAAGAACAAATGATTGTGATTCGAGTATTAGCATGTATCATCACAATCCATAACATAAGCATCATAAGTAGAACAGTTAAACAGAACATGCTTCATCCCAAAAACAATAGTAAAAAGGCGGATCACTAGAACTAACCTTATAAACAGGAATATATCTTCTGGATGGAAAAGTGTGACGAGATCCTAGCACCCTAATCAAGAAGATTCAAGCAATAAGCTACGTGCTCAAGGGTCATTATAGGTGTACTTGGTTGTTTAATACTGTTAAATGTTTCATGAGTTTTAAATTAACACCCTTTAAGTTAAAAAGTTTCCTTTTTAGGAAACTTTGTACTTCTTCATCTAAATAGCAAGTTTTTATGACTATAAATGGTTTGTTAAAGTGATATTAAGTCTATCAAATATTTTCAGCCATTTGCGACATTTTCGATAAATTTTTCAGAACTTACACTTTTAGTCCCTGAATTTTTCAAATTTACAGTTTTTACCCCCAAGGTTGTCTACTTCACATTTTTCATCAAAATATTGACTTGGGGCTCTAACTTACTGAAATAATTAAGTTTTTATAGTTTTTAGACCCTTTCACTATTTTTAATATTTTATCTAAAATGACTCGGTTTAAGCTTATTTTTATTAAATAATTCATTAAAAATTCATTTTTCAACTTAATAATTTCCCAAATCAGAGTCTTACTTTCCTAACATTTATTTTAAGCCTGGAAATAAAAAAACATTTTATGTCTCTAATTTCTCTTATTTTATAGATTTTTTCCTTCTATTCGGGTCCCCGAAATTAGTTCACAATTATCACAATCGGTCCTTGTTAATTATTCAGCCTTCAATACCCAATTATTACAGCCTAAAACCTACTGAAATTTTAGTCTAGCTCTCAGTGGAACCTACATAACACGAATATGGCCATAACCGGGCGTTTTAGCACGGTTTACACATGTGTGTATGTCATAAGTTTTACATATGCATCTCTCAAGTCATTTGGAACGTTTTAAATCAAATTATAATACAATTTAAAGGCTTTTTTTACGTGGGTTTATATGTTATGCAGGAAAGGTTTTACAAACAATTGATTTTATGGTGCTTATACACATATAGTGTGGATTTTCGTGGTAGAAAATGGTGTACCGAGCTTAGATTCACCAAATATTTGAGAAGTTTACCTCGAACAAGATTGAGAGCTCCTTAGGAACAAGAATGACACCAGCAAATTTTACTGTTTGAGCAAATAGAACAAGGTTCGGGGTAGTATTAAGACGTGTATTCGAAGATTTAGAATGTAAAAGTACAAAGGCACTTACACTTTGGATGATGAATGGATGACCTGAATGTTCTTGCTAGAAGGAAGAAAATGAAGATGTGTGTGTGTATGCTCTTGGTTGAGAGAGAGAAAGAGAGAATCCGAGAATTTGAATTGTGAGGAGAAGAAAAAGATATCAGGTTCTGCATGTAGAAGAAAGGGTTGAGTATTTGCAACATTAAAGGAAGTTTGTGAGTGGGTGAATGGGCGGGCGAGTTTGTTGTTTAGTGGAGTCTTTTATTTGAATTATTTTAAATCATTTATTTATTTTTGGTGATTGTTTGCAGACGCACTAAAGTAACACTTTGATATTTTTATTTGTTCAAGTGTAGCACATAGACCCGGACACAATTAGCTAATATTGCTAATAAAGTACATGGTAGAAACTAATTAATACTCTAGAAACTTGGATTAAACAGGAGTTAAAGATTAAAACATAAATTAGTATCTATAATAATAATAATCAGCATACATAATTGTTGGTACACATGTCCCCAGTTCTAGTCTAGTGAGCAACAATGTAATAGAACTTCTTCTTGTAACACATATGTAACGTTTGATCATTATAATGAGAATCTCTTCTATATATGTTTATTGGTTGTTTACAATGTTATATCTATTCATATCAACTATTAGTACACGCATATATGACAATGTTATATAGGACTACAGTTGTTGGACATAGGTTTGAACATCAAAGGTTCAAGAATGTGTTTAACTAAGTAATTTGATTCAGTCGCACGACTGGACCATGCGAATGGGCCAGTCACACGAATGAACCAGGTGATTGAGTCAATCGTTCGATTGAGTCATAAGACTGACTCAGTCATCCGAATGAACCAATCGTATGACTCAATCGCATGACCGAGCCAGTCGCTTGGTTCAGTCGTACGAATGATAGCTGTAACCTATACATATCACTTAATTCGTGGAAAAATATAACACTTTGAATACTTGCAACCCTAGCCGACCCAGAGCGTCTTGTTCGTCCATTCCAAGTTCATAGAACGTCTGAGATCATTCCTAGTCCATTCTTAACATTTTCTAATCGTTAGGTTTGATCTTGATTACGTTCTCCCTGATTGGATCGCCAATCAAATAGGATTCACACTATTTGATCCGGTATAACGAAGAATCAGTTAGTACTCCGTATGTACATGGTCCTAACAAGTGGTATCAGAGCTTAGGCTCTTGATTCTTCGTGGATTCAATCAAGTTTTTGGTAAAGTCAACGTTTTTACACGAAAAGATCCAATCTTTCTGCTAAAAATCAAGTCTTTACGTTTGCATGTTCTGAAAAATCAATATTTTTCGACTTTCAGCCGTCTAGAGTGTCAAAAATAGCGTTTTAGGTCTAAAGTTGCAAAAAATCTCGATTTCAGCAGTCTCAGTCGCACGATTATCTCAATCGTACGACTGAAGTCCAGTCGCCTGTTCATTCGCTCGATTGAGTCAGTCACCTTGTCCAATCGACCGATTGAGTCAGTCGCACAGTTCAGTCGCCTAATTGAGTCGGTCGGTCTGTTCTGTCACCCAAGTGTCTCAGTCGCCTGTTCAATCGCACGTTTGAGTTCAATCGCATACTGTTCGTGTCAATCGCATCCCAGTCGTACTCCCCAATCGTATTAACAGTTTCTTTTCAAGTTTAAGTCAACATTCATTATGGACTCTGAAAACTTCGCGTTCTCAGCAGGGAAAGACTCAAGGATCCAGAACTTACTGTTACTGGAAAATGAGATTGGTAATCACAATAAGCCACCTAAGCTTCTGTCTATTGATGAGTTCCCGCAGTGGAAGCAGAGGTTTGAGATTCATCTCAATGGTGTGGACACTAATCTTTGGAATGCTATTGAAACTGGTTACACCATGCCAGTTGGTGCTGATGGTTTGCCATTAACGTTGAGTGGAATGACTGATGCTCAAAAGACCGCCTATAATGCTGAAAAGAAAGCTTACGCAATGCTCACCCAGTCTATTCCTAAAGAGATCTTCCATCAGTATTCTGATCATAAATAAAGCAGGAAATTCTGGAAAGCTCTCGAGAAAAGATATGAAGGGAGCTCAACTCTGAAGTCTTTGAAGGCCAAAGCACTTAAGAAAGAATTTGATAATTTTTCTGCTATTGGGAATGAGAGTTTGGACGACATAATTGACCGCTTCTATCATTTGATGAGTGAACTTCACACTCATGGGGTAACCACGTCTAAAGAAGAAAAGGTCTCCAGTTTGGCTGATGGACTTCCAGGAAAGTGGGATTCGTTTATTTCCACCTTGAGACACAATTCAGTTCTTGAGACATTGGATATAAATGACTTTATCCTGAAATTGTGAGAGGAAGAAGTCAGACACAAGTACAAGGCCAAGAAGGATCCTTATGCTCAGGATCCTACACTCTATAATGTGACTCCAACTCCTATTGCCAAGTCTTCAAATGCTCCTCTTCAAAATGCTTTTTTACAAATACATCTGCATCTGGACAAAGCTCATCATTTGTTGGTGAGTCAACGGTTTCATCAGGGGTTCAACACAGTGTTACTGAAGCTCAATCGACAAAGTTAGTAACAGAGAACCTGGGTAAGGTAACTGTGGATGTGGCCAAGGAACACATGGACCTGCTCGCTGCTGTGGTCCATTCCTATGATGGTTTGGTTGCTGGGAAGATAGGAAACTGCCACTTGGCTGATGAAGATTATGAGCAGGTGGATGAGAATGAGTTGGAGAGGATGGATATAATGTGGGCTCTCGCAAGTGCTGTGCGACGAGCAAAGAAATTTGTGAAGAAAACAGGTCAAAATCTGGTGGCTACAAAAGATACTACTTTCGGCTTCGACAAGTCAAAAGTCACCTGTTTCAACTGTGGGGAGAAAGGACACTTCAAGCGAGAATGTGTCAAACCTAAGAAGACTGGAAATGGAAACCCATTCTCCTCCTTCACAAAGCAAGAGAAAGAGAAGAGGCCAGCTTCAACCAGCAGTGACTCAAAGGCTATGGTGGCGCAAGGTGATGAAGGACAGGACTGGTCCTTTCAATTCTTATCTGATAGTGAAGCCAACATAGCATCAGTTGACGATCTAAATGAAGACTCAGCGAGTGAGGGGGAGAACTCAGCTGAGACTGATACTGCTGAATTGGATGATGACATATCTGCTGTTGATCAAATTGTTGAGGATGAACTGAATGCTGAATCTGAAGCACATTCTGAACCCCAAAATGCTTTCATGGCTGGAACATCTACATCAGCACAGGTAGAATCAAAGGATGATTTATTTATTAAACATGCGTGTGTTGAATGTGAAAAGTTTAGACAAAGCATTGACCTGAAATTTGCTAGGTTATTAGATCACAATGATAACTTAGTAAATGATTTAAAAATGTGCACTGAGGCTAACAAATCTTAAAACAAAATGAAAGCAGCTATAAAGAAAAGGTTGAAGCATTAAAGAAACAGTTAAAAGAAACAGAGGTTGTTGCATTTAACCAAGAAAATGATATCAAGTTTTACTTAAAGACAATCGAAGAAACTAAGAAGGAACGAGCGGTCTTACAAGTTGAAAATGAGTCTTTGAAACAAAAACTCCACAGTCTAGCTAGTTCCTCACATATTTTGAAAAACTTGGTTAAAGAACGCAACAACGGGGAAGGTTTGGGATATAAAGTTGTGCCTCCGCCACATCAGATCCCTTTGAACACCAAACAACGTCCAATTAATAATAACCCAATAAAGGATCATGTGGTGACAACTCCTCTGGTCAGCGATCCGGACACAGCAGTTAAATCTGCCCCTCCGGCTACTGACCAGAAAGCATCTACATCAGGCACAACTGGCACAAACATCACTGGAAACCGGGTGGACGAGAATGTTCAAGCATCTCTTGGGTTAGGTCCAAAATCGACTACCACACAACCTAAGATTTCCAAAAACACTCAGACTAAACCGGTGAAGCAAGATATCCATCATCTCCCAAGACAAAACACACATAATGTTAAACAAGTTAAATTTGTCAAGGGAGGTGAAAGCCTTAAAAGTGAGAACAAAAAGAAAGAACCTGAAGTTTACTCACCGCCCCACAAGAGATCTCCTAGTCCTGATGAATGGAGGTCCTGCTATACTTGTGGACAGCACGGTCATATTTCTACAAATTGCCCTCGCTATCAGACTCCAAGAATTAAGGTTGAGCTGAACAACAAAGTTAATCTAGATTCAAAACAGCGATCTAAGACTCCTGTTAGATCGAAAACACCTATTAGGTCTAAAACACCTTCTAGGTCGTTTACGTCTCCTCCACGCCAAAGGCAACACAGACAAGTCACTGACAAGTCTGTGATGCCAGCTGCAAGACCTGTTTCTGAATCTAAACCATATGCTCAAACCGTAAATCAGTCTAAGGTTTACCACAAACAATCCTTTCACGGGGATGGTTTGTGGAAAGCCAAAACGACTGATGAGTCTGAAAGCAAGGACAAGCTGAATGTTGAGATTCCACCCACTGATAAAGGACAGTGGGTCGAATTCATGATGGTTGATTCCTCTGGGAAACCCAAGCTAGTCAAGGCTTGGGTCCCCCTCCTTAACTGATTATTTTCTCTAATGTGCAGGTTGTCCACTATAGTGCGTCTACAAATACATGGATAGTAGATAGCGGAGCTTCCAGGCACATGACGGGAAATAAGTCCCTCCTTTTCAATGTCAAACAAATTAAAGGGGGACACGTTTCCTTTGCTGGTAACAAAGGAGGATACATTACCGCTCAGGGAGAAGTAGGTAATGAAAAGGTAAGGTTCGACAAAGTCAACTTTGTTCAACAATTAGAAAACAATCTGCTTTCTGTGTCTCAGATTTGTGACAGTGGCTTCAAAGTCGTGTTTGACAATCGCAAATGTAACATTCTGAAGAAAGAGATGGAGATTCCAGAGGAGCAGGTCCTAATGTCAGCATCCAGGTACAATGATCTATATGTACTGGATATGTCTAATGCTTCTTCCTCTGATTCTACAGTTCAGTGTTTCTTATCCAAAGCTACAGAGAAGGACTCCATTTCGTGGAACAGAAGAATGGGACACATTAATCATAGGAAGATGAATCATCTGATTCATAACAACTTAGTTTATGGAGTTCCTGTCAAGAACTTCAAGCTTCCTGATTTCTGTGTCTCCTGCAAGAAAAGAAAGCAAACCAGGAAATCTCACAAGACCAAGAATGTCAATTCTATCTAGATGCCCCTGGAGCTACTGCACATGGATTTATTCGGTCCAGTTAGCACGAAGAGTATTGCAGGAGACTGGTACTGCTTTGTAGTCACTGATGACTACTCACGATTCTCGTGGGTGATGTTTCTGAAAGCAAAGTCAGAAACCTTTGAGTCATTCAAAGTGCTGATCACCACTCTGGAATCACTTTACAAACTGAAGGTGAGAAAGATTCGCTCAGATAATGGAACCGAGTTTAAGAATCAGTGGATGGATGCTTACTGCAAAGAAAAAGGAATTGTTCATCAATTCACCTCTGCATACACACCACAGATGAATGGAGTTGCTGAGCGAAAGAACAGGAGTCTGATCGAGACCGCCAGGACTACGTTGGCAGACTCAAAACTGCCAGTGCAGTTCTGGAACGAAGTTGTAGCCAATGCCTGCTACACACTCAATCGTGTATCGGTAGTGAAAAGGCACGGGAAGACTTGCTATGAGTTACTGCAGAAGCGTAAACCAAACTTGAAGTATTTGGAACCTTTCGGTGCTCCTTGTACGCTTCCGAAGAAAACTCAAGAAGGCAAATTTAATAAAAAGGCAGATCAGGGGATCTTTCTGGGATACAGTATACCCGACAAACGAGTTTACAACAACTCTACTGGTTAGGTAAAAGTATGGTGCAATGTTGATGTTCAATGTTTCACTATCCCCCCTGCTGGAAAAGGTCCATCGTCATTCTTTGACTACGATGGCTTTTTCAAATCAGTCAATCTTCTCAGATAGATTCAGATGATGATATTGCTACTCAGATGATGCACGATGTTCTAAATTCACCGAATCTGGATACTAGCAATGCAACACCTGCAAGTGGTTCATCAGGATCTGCCACAGCTGATCAGGATGATAGTGAGGACTCATCAGAGGATGAAGAAGCAACTGAACCAGTACAGTTTCCTAATGTTTATCATGAAGGAAGCTCTTCAGCTGCTACACCCGCATCTGGAAATACAGATACTGAACCTCCAGTCATAACTATGGACTCTGAAGTTATTGTTCCTACAACTCCCTTGACTAGGATCAGTATGAGTCATCCGCCAGATGCTATCATTGGTGATCTCCACTCCGGCGTGCAGGCTAGAAGTCGACTGTACACTGCTGATTACGCTGAAGTAATGGAAAAGGGCTACGTGAATGATGGAGCTTACAGATGTTTTGTTTCTCAAATTGAACCCAAACACGTAAGTGATGCCCTTAAGGATGAAGCCTGGGTCAATGCTATGCAAGAGGAGTTGCTACAGTTCAAGAAACTTGGAGTGTGGACTCTTGTTGACCGACCCAAAGGAGTCAAAGTAATTGGTACCAAATGGGTACTAAAGTGCAAGAAGGATGACCAGGGTGTTGTTATCAGAAACAAGGCACGGTTGGTTGTTCAGGGCTTCAGACAAGTCGAAGGAATCGACTACAATGAAGTCTTGGCTCCAGTAGCTAGAATGCAAGCTATTCGCATCTTTCTAGCCTACGCCTCTTACATGAAGATCAAAGTCTATCAACTAGATGTTAAGAGTGCATTCTTGCATGGGGAAATCCATGAAGAGGTATATGTCAGTCAACCCGTTCGAATCCTTATCATCGGGACAGAGTCTACAAGTTAGACAAGGCTCTGTATGGGCTACATCAAGCTCCTCGAGCTTGGTATGAAAAGCTCTCCACCCATCTGTTGAAACACGGCTTTCGCAGGGGTGTGATTGACTGTACATTGTTCATCAAAGAAAAGGATGGTGATTTGCTTTTGGTGCAAATATATGTGGATGACATAATCTTCGGTTCACGAAACGAAGAGTTATGTAAAGAGTTTGAATCTGTGATAAAGGCTGAGTTTGAGATGAGTGCCATGGGAGAAATGAAGTTCTTCCTAGGATTACTGGTGGATCAAACACCTACCGGCATCTTTCTGCATCAAACTAAGTATGTCGGTGACATTCTTAGTCGCTTTGATATGGAAAATGTTTTTGCTGCTAGTACTCCACTCGCCACAAATCATGATGTGCCCCTGATGAGAATGGGGATTTGGTGGATGCCACCATGTATCATGGGATGATCGGATCTCTCATGTATCTCACTGCCTCGCGTCCTGATATTATGTATGCCACATGTTTATGTTCCCGATATCAAGCGAAACCCAAAGTAAATCATCTGATTGGAGTCAAGAGGATTTTCGTTATCTGAAGGGTACTCCAACACTAGGGTTATGGTATCCTCATGATTATGACTTTGAGCTAACGACGTATAGTGACTCGGATTATGGAGGCTGCAAAATGAATTACAAGTCTAAGTCAGCAGGATGTCAATTTTTCGGGAGAAGATTGGTAACTTGGCAATGCAAGAAGCAGACATCAGTTGCTCTATCTACCTATGAAGCTGAATACGTTGCTGCCGCCAGTTGCTGCTCGCAAATCATTTGGATTCAACAGCAAATGCGGGACTACGGTTTGCATTTCACTTCTACTACTATATTTGTTGATAATTCTGCTGCAATTGCAGTAACTAAAAATCCGGTCCAACATCCTAAGACCAAACACATAGGCATCAAGTATCACTTCATACGCGACTGCTATGAAAAACATTTAATTGATGTGGTTAAAATTAACACGGATTTTCAACGCGCTGACCTCTACACCAAACCATTTGATAAACCCAGATTTTTCTATCTGCTAGAGGTCAACGGGGTTAAAAAGAAAAGTGATGTTATATTAGAAGAAACAGATACTTAGTCTGACACTGTTTTTTTTAATTTTTAGTATTTCTTTTATTTTAATTTTTTTTAATTTCCTTGTCGTATAAAAATCTAAAAACACAAAAAGATTTTCTGTTTTAGAATTTTAGGGGGTGATTATTTATTTCAGTATTCATTTACATAAAAAAAATAAAGGGGGGAGGTAAGTAAAGCTGAAAAGGCATAGATAAAAAGACAGGAAATGTGACTCAATAAAATGGAAAGTGATAGTACACAGGCATCGAGTTACTTGGAACACCAAAAGGATTTTCGGTTTTGCAAGGTTAATTAAATCACAGAAAAATTATAAATCCGAGAAGTCTAAGTCTAACAAAATGGGAAAATGATAGTACGCTTGGTTGGTATTGTAATTACACGGAGAAAGTTGATCTAGGGAGGTGCTAGCTCACTATACAATGTGTCGGTAGATTCAACACATTAGACGAGTAGACGTCATTGGTAAACTCAATCAAAACTAAATGGTTCAATCAACTGTGGGTTCCCATCTTATCACTGGTTAACACAATCAGCTATTTCCGATAAGGGATAACGAGCAAATAAACGCCACCAAAGGTGTGCAAATGACCACAAAAATAGCAAAGCACGAAAAAAATGAATACAAGCGCAATCATGCTGATAACAAAACGTTGTTGGTGCGTTATGTGAAAAAGAAAATAAGAAATGCTCTAACAAGGAGATATGTTGTGTGCCTCTCTGTTGTGCGATGGCACTGACCTGAGGATAAGCACAACCTAGATATTCTAGAATTCATTGTTGTTTGCCGCCTCTCTGCTGTGCGATGGCACTGACCTGAGGTTTGGCTTCTCTTTGAAAGCTCTAAGAATAGTCTCTTCTTGTCAAAATACCTATAGACCGCTTGAAAGTCCTCTAAGGAATATTGATTACCATATAAGCTTGGGATCCACAAATTTTGGTTGAAATAATATAATTTAATTCTTCACCAATGTGTGTCAAAAGTCTGTGTATGGATTTAAGTGGACAAGTATACTGACAATCGTCGTGTATGCACCGACTGAAGTTGATAATCAAAGTACGTTACGTATCATATCAAGCATGATTCCCAGTTAGATTTTAGAAATCTTAGATGAGTGAGAAAACTATGATATGTAAGTTATGCAAGTATTTAAAGTTAAATACAAATCAAAGGTTCCAAGTAATGTTGTTTATGCCTGTCTGATTCCATATGAGTCTGTCCTTGATATGATGTCAATGTTAATAGGCTATACTAACCTGACCTAACAAAAATCACAAAAAGATGTTTTTCTTTTGTTCGTAGTTTAACACTTTCAAGTTATCTGTATAATGTGTCAATGTTGGACTGTGTATATTGTTATCTGTTAATGTCACCAAATGAGATTAATGTTTATTTAAACAAATTGTTTCTGAAAGGATAAAAGTATCACGTCTGAGGTGATAAGTTGGATAAATGGATCACGTCTGAGGTGATCGGGTGGATAAATGGATCACGTCTGAGGTGATCAGTGGTTGTGTTAATTTAAAAGTGATCATGTCTGAGATGATCAATTGCACATAATGTTTATCAATTGTTTAAGAAAAACTATGTGTCGGTAAATGAAATGACTAAAATGGCACAAGTATAGCCCAATCGCACAACTTCATGTTGAGTATGATCCAGTCATACGAATGAGCTATACGATTGAAGACAATCGTACGATTGGGCCATGCGAATGAGCCCAATCGGCCGATTGAAAGTGAACGACTAGGTCAAACGTGCGAATGGAGGTCAAATGAGCGAATGGAACTGGTCGATTGAGTGAATCGTACGACCCAGTTTCAATCGCACGACTAAGTCATGCGATTAGACTCGGTCGTATGACTGGAGATTGAGTCAGCCGAATGAATTGAGAGAATGGGTTCAGTCGCCCGACTGAGATGAGTTTTAGTATAAATAGGGCACTCAGTCGATCGCAGACCCCATTCGCCCTAAATCTCAAAATCGCACCGTTACTCTGCCCAAATTTGATTTGATCTCAAACATCCATTATACTTGATTTCTGACATTTTGGCACTGTTATACAGGTATTACGCGAATGATTGATGATGTTTACAGTCGAATGTGTCTTTATTCTGAACGTTTTTGACTTAGTTTTGAACCGACAATAAGTTTGAACAAGAAACTAATTTAATCACTTAAAAGGTTGAAATTAGTGAAACTAGTGAAACTAGTGAGTTAGATATAGGATTGCGAGTCTAAAGAACCTAAGCATAATGTCTAACTCGCAATATTGGTTGATCTGAGTCTTAATAGAATCGAACAGTGAGTCATGCGAATGGACTCCAGATTGAACTTCAATCGCACGATTGATAAGAGCGACTCATTCAATCGGTCGAATGAAGAATGCGAATGGGTTGAGTGTGTCACACGACTGGACTCCAGAATGCACTTCAACCGCACGATTGAAAGGGAAGATTCATTCAATCGGCAGAATGAACCATGCGAAAGAGTTCATTCGGTCGGCTGACCTAATCACAGGTTCAGTCACCCAATTGACTCAATCGCATGACAGATGAACCGATTGAAGCCCAGTCGCATTATTGCTAAACCGATTGAAGCCCAGTCGTATCAATGTTCAACCGACTGAATTCAGTCGCATCATTCAATCGCACGATTGAACTGAACTGATTCTATCTGATTTGTTCAAACCCTGTTTCTTTATGTTCTAACGTGCATGTGTTATTTGTTACAGGCAGATGGCTAATCGCTGGTCAATCAATCCAAAGCACAACATATGTGCTAATTTGGATTCCACCTCAAGGAATGGTGGTGAGTTTGAGGGCATCATTGCATTCCTGAAGAGATCACGTATATTCAGGGCCATCTTTACATCCTGCACTCCCTATCAGTCTATTCAGCAATCATTCTGGGAGAAAGCATCGGTTGATAGATCTCAAGAACCCTACCGCATCAGAAGCACCATCTTTGGTAGGGAAATCGAGATCACTACTGCTGATATTCGTCGAGTATTAGGATTGGGAGACGATGAGGATCATCCACTAAAGCTACATCCTCTCACTGTTCGAGGTTGCTTCCTAAGGATAGGATACTGTCGGGACATCAACTCAGGGGTGCTGAACAAGAGCAACCTGATCCCCCAGTATAAATATCTGGCACACGTCATTCTAAAGTGCATTGCCTCTCGGAGGGGTGGATTTGATGATTTATCTGACCAAATCCAGAATGCTTATGTTGCATTGGTCCTAAATCATCCCTTCAGCTTCTCCAACATGATCTTTACTTATCTCATAGAGAACTTGGAGGCAAAAGGGAAAGAAGGTTTTTGTATGTATCCTCGATTTCTTCAGCTGATTTTTGATGAGAAGCTGCCTGACTTACCGAAGGAAAAGAGCGATGCTGTGGTGTTGGAGATCATGGACGACACCACTCTGGGCAGAATGAAGGTGTATCGGAGTAAGCAGGTCAAGCCCGTGATAAAGAGATTGATAGGACATCTGGCTCGGGCAGATTATGTGGTGCCAAGGAGGCGCAAATGGCGTCATGACGACAGTGATTCTGACACTGAGGTGATTGCTATATCATCTGATGACTCAGATGATGATGATAGTCATGACGGAGACAGTGGGCCAGTTTCTTCTGAGGGCCCTTCTACTCATACAGCTCAGCCATCACACCACACACAGTCACGGCGAATGCCGGGTTTGTACTTGATTTCTGCCCTCCTGATGATGATGAAGAGAGCAAAGAAGAAGGATTGACCCAGAGGGTTGGCAGTAAAGTGGTTGTCACCGAGAGAGGAATGAGGGCGGTAGGTGGACGCCCAGTGGAGTCCGGGATGCTGCAGCAGCATCTGATCCCTCATATGCCCCGGATCCGATCAGTAGCCAAGGGGGAGCCTCTGCATCTAAAGGTAAGAGGGAGAAGACTATGGCTCGTCCTTTTGGCAAGAAGGGAAAGAGATTGAGGTTTACCTTGACATTATCCACCACTTCCACCACCACTACCAAAACCACTCAAACCACCCAAACTCCCACAACCACCACTACACCCATTCCACCACCAGTCACCACCACACATCTCACCACCACCATACAACCCACTACCACCACTGTACCACCTACCACTTCATTCACTCCCTCTCCCATATTCACCACAGCCACCACAACCACCACTACTCACCAAATAGGACCCTCATCTTTTCCATCCAGCTCATTCATACCACCAGTTTCTGTGGTAGAGCAGCTTGTTGCACTAAACAGCATGGTAGTCAAGCTGATGGCTTCAGATGAGGCCAAGACTGCCCAGATATAGCAGTTGAGAGAGTTGAGTTCTTCCCAAGCTCAGCTGATCTCTCAACAAACTGGTCAGATCACCAGACTCCTAGAGCACAGAGATGAGACTGCTAAGAAGCTGGAGGAGTTGGAATCTGCAAACAAGACGATCATGTTGAAGCTCAAAGGGACTAAAAGTGAGACCCTTAAGATTGGAGAAGGCCAAGATAATGATGAGGATGAGGATGATGAGGATGATGAGGATGATGAGGATGATGAAGATGATGATAATGATGAGGACGATAATGGAGGTGATGATGAAGAAAAAGACAGAGAAGGTGACGACGATGAAGGAGACGCAGCTACATCTCCCTCTGATCCTGATCAACAACAAAGAACAAAGAGAAAACAAGATCAGAGGGCCTCTTCTTCTGCTCCGTCTACCTCTCATTCTATAGAAGAAACAGCTCAGATTCAAGGCAAAGCTCAAGAATAGACGTCTATTTACTATTTAAACTTTGTACTTGAATATTTGTATCAAATTTTGTGATTTATAGATAAAATGAAAAAGTTCAACCAACCTTATTTATGTGTTTAATGTGTACCTACTTGTGTTGTAATTGGTCGTTAAACAGGTTCAGCTAAACAAGTAGATGAACCAGATGTAGTGCCCCTCCGTCACATTGATTCTAAATTGATGATGATCCTCGATCTACAAGGGATTGTTCAACGATCAGTTAGCTACTCTGCTGAGGAAGGGGAGATTATTCACGACTTAACAGATGAACAAATTGCAGAATTGTTTAGTCTGAATCCTGACGAGCTGGTGAAAGATGCTCCAGAGGTCGACATAGTTAGTGATGATGAATTACAAGACGTCGATGAAGTGGAGATTGAGGATGTGACTGATGATCACTATCCTCAGTATACTAACGCCGAAGGCGACGTGCTCCCAGATCTGGGGGAAACATTTGACAACAACATCTTCGATAAGGTAGAAGAGATGACTGCTGCGAAAGCAGCTACAGCAGAAGCTCCTCAGGCAAATGATGCTGATCTGGCAGTCAAAAAGGCTGAATGGATAGCCTTCCTGGAGGAGATGAAGAAACAGCGTGCGCCAAACAAGTCAAATGCCTACACCAAGCTTAACAAGATAAAGAAACATCAGAAGGTGTCTGGCAAAATTATCAGCTGGGCATACCTTGAGGATCTCAAGGTGTATGCTATCAAGAGGAGAAGGGAATTGAATATTTCAGATTCCCACACAATCTAAAACTCTCCCTGGATTTGAGCTTAACCGTCTAGCCAACTTGAACCTCCTGTATGCTGTTCCAGGAAAGATGTCAGGATGGTTTGAGCAGGCACTGAAGAAAGAGTATCATACGAGGTGGGTAAACTTTAAACCTCAACAGCCCAGAAGGTTAATTCATAAGATAGAGGTTGATTCCACCTCAGGAAGACCAAAGGTGGTCTTGCGATGGCACCCTCCGCGCACAATGTCGCGTATTCCATTGAGGGAAATGCCACAGGATTTTGCACCCCATTTTAAATGGTGGTACTATGACTGGCGCACCGGTGAGGCAGTCATAGTTTTGGAGAAAGAAGGAAAGGTCGAGACAGTTAGGGTATTTGACCCTATGTGGCTAACAAACTTGTCTGCTTCAGATGTATACATCTTGTACAAGTGGCCACTGTTTTTTGACACTCAAGATATCATGCAACCACTTCAGTTTCAACACGTCATACGTTTATGCTTCGCACTCGATATTCACTCTGGGGTTTCTACAGAAGATAGAAAGAAGAGATTTGAAGAATTCAAGAAAGAAGTCAAAGTCTAGATAGAACTAGGTCCAAGGGGGAGTTTGTTGGTACATATGTCCCCAGTTCTAGTCTAGTGAGCAACAATGTAATAGAACTTCTTCTTGTAACACATATGTAACGTTTGATCATTATAATGAGAATCTCTTCTATATATGTTTATTGGTTGTTTACAATGTTATATCTATTCATATCAATTATTAGTACACTCATATATGACAATGTTATATAGGTTTACAGTTGTTGGACATAGGTTTGAACATCAAAGGTTCAAGAATGTGTTTAACTAAGTAATCTGATTCAGTCGCATGACTAGACCATGCGAATGGGCCAGTCACACGAATGAACCAGGTGATTGAGTCAATCGTACGATTGAGTCATAAGACTGACTCAGTCGTCCGAATGAACCAATCGTATGACTCAGTCGCACGACTGAGCCAGTCGCTTGGTTCAGTTGTACGAATGATAGCTGTAACCTATAAATACCACTTAATTCGTGGAAAAATATAACACTTCGAATACTTGCAACCCTAGCCGACCCAGAGCGTCCTGTTCGTCCATTCCAAGTTCATAGAACGTCTGAGATCATTCCTAGTCCCTTCTTAACGTTTTCTAATCGTTAGGTTTGGTCTTGATTACGTTCTGCCTGATTGGATCGCCAATCAAATAGGATTCCGCACTATTTGATCCGGTATAACGAAGAATCAGTTAGTACTCCGTACGTACACGGTCCTAACAATAATAATACAATAGTTGAGTGAAATTTTTAGGCGCATGAGCACTGTTTAGATGCATGAGCATTGTTCAGGTGCATGAGCACTGTTCACGTGCATGAGCACTGTTCAGGTGCATGAGCACTATTCAGGTGCATGAGCACACTTAGCCATTTTCTAGCGAAACTCCCAAGCGCATAGGCACTGTTCGGGTGCATGAGCACTGTTTAGGTGCATGAGCACTGTTCAGGCGCATGAGCACTGTTCAGGCGCATGAGCACTATTTAGACGCATGAGCACTGTTCAGGTACATGAGCACTGTTCAGGCGCCCATACTTAGATTTGCACAATTCCATAACCTGCTTTGATTCTGAGGGGGCTGTTACATTCTCCCACTGTTTAAGAAATTTCGTCCTCGAAATTTTTGCTTCAATTAGGCATTAGAACGGTTTGCTTTGAAGAGATGCGGATAATCCCTACCAAACACTTTTTCAGCTTGGATACATGGAAGGTGTTATGTATGTAACTCAACTCTTGTGGTAGCCTTAGTTGATATGCTACCGGGCTAACTCTTGTCAATATTTCAAAGGGTCCAATGTATCTTGGGCTTAGCTTGCCCTTTCTGCCGAATCTCACGGCTCCCTTCCATGGTGAGACTTTTAACATCACCTTATCACCTACTTGGAATTCCAATGGCTTTCGTCTCCTATCAGTATATTTCTTTTGACAATCTCTAGTAGTTCTCAATCGCTCCCTAATTTTGCTATTTTTGTCCGTGGTTTCTACTATGATGTCAGGTCTCATTACTTGGCTATCACCAACCACGTTCCAACTTAGTAGCGATCGACATTTCCTGCCATACAGGGCTTCGTACGTGGCTGCTTGAATACTTGTGTGATATCTGTTGTTGTAGGAGAATTCTACCAGGGGAAGATGGTTATCCCAGCTTCCACCAAAATCGATTACACAAGCCCTTAGCATGTCCTCTAAGGTCTGTATGGTTCTCTCGCTTTGTCCATCAGTTTGAGGGTGGTATGTCGTGCTCAAGTCAAGTCGGGTTCCCAGAGCCTGTTGGAGAGATTTTCGAAATCTTGAAGTGAAACGACTATCACGGTCTGAGATAATCGATAGTGGCACTCCGTGCCTGGTTACTATTTCATCTATGTACAGTTGAGCCAATCTCGTCAGGTCGTAATCCTCTCGGATCGGTAAGAAGTGGGCTGACTTGGTAAGTCTATCCACAATTACCCAAATAGCGTCGTGTCCACGAGTGGTTCTTGGTAACTTCGTGATGAAATCCATTGTAATATTATCCCACTTCCATTCAAGGATTTCTGGTTGTTGTAGGGTCCCTGACGGTTTTTGATTCTCAGCTTTGACCATCGTGCAGGTCAGGCAATTACCCACGTAGTAGGCTATCGTCTTCTTAATTTCGGGCCACCAAAACAGTGCTCTTATGTCTTGATACATTTTATCACTTCCAGGGTGAATCGAGTATCTGGATTTGTGAGCTTCATCCAGAACTATCTCCCTAATTCCTCCCCGATTTTGTACCCACGTCCTTCCTTCGTACTTGTATATCCTATTGCCATCCATTTCCAGACGTTTCTCTATTCCTGTTAACTTTTCCTCAGTCAGGTTATTCTCCTTGAGAGCTTCCCTTTGTGCTTCCTTCAATTTAGCAACAAGGCTGGTGTACACACTCATTCTTAGAGCACGAACGCGAAGAGGTTTCTCCTATTCTTTTCTACTCAGGGCATCGGCCACTACGTTTGCCTTGCCAGGATGGTAACGGATCTCACATTCGTAATCGCTCAGTAACTCTACCCATCTTCTTTGGCGCATGTTTAGCATTTTCTGTTTAAGGATGTATTGTAGGCTTTTGTGATCGGTATAAATGAAGCACTTAGTACCATAGAGGTAGTGTCTCCGTATTTTGAGTGCAAACACCATGGCACCCAGTTCCAGATCGTGTGTCATATAATTCCTTTCATGCTCGTTCAGCAACCTGGATGCATACACGATCACTTTTCCCCGCTGCATTAATACGCACCCAAATCCTTGACGCGAGGCGTCGCAATAGACTACAAAGTCTTCAGTTCCCTCTGGTAGGGTAAGGATAGGCGCACTGGAGAGTTTTTCCTTTGACAGGTTAAAAGTGTTATCTTGCTCCTTTCCCCATTCATAGGTTGTATCCTTCTTGGTCAAAGCAGTTAATGGCTGCACCATTCGGGAGAAATCCTTGATAAACCTCCGGTAGTAACCAGCCAAGCCAAGAAATTGTCGGATCTCGGTAGAAGTTTCCGGGATCTTCCAGTTATCATAGCTTCTATTTTTTATGGATCAACCTGGATTCCATTCTTATTCACTATGTGACCAAGAAATTGAATTTCACACATCCAAAACTCACATTGGGAAAATTTTGCGTATAATTGTTCGTTCTTGAGTAGTTCAAGGATTAATCGGAGGTGTTTCTCATGGTCTTCTTTGCTTCTTGAGTAGATCAAGATGACATCGATAAATACGATCACGAACTTGTCCAAGTACGGACGACACACATGGTTCATGACATCCATGAATGTTGCGGGTGTGTTAGTCAGTGTAACACCAGGAAAGTTGACTTTTGGAGTGTCATGCGACTGGAGGCTCAGTCGCATGGAGTTCATGCGACTGGAGATCCAATCGCATGGTGATCGGTCGACTGAAAGTCCAGACGCCTGGGTTCGGGTGACTGGACTGTGACTTTAAGGGAGGGAGCAGCCATCTCCCCTCCCCACACTTGCAAAACACGGTCAGAAAGAAAAGAAGAGAGAGAGAAAGGAGGAAGAAGTGAAAAAGAGAGAAAAGTGGTGATTCGGGCTCGAAATTCGTCGAGTAACTAGTCCAAACAAAGCTCTTCATCTTCTCCTCTTTTGTGTGAGTTCTAGGACCCCTCATTTACTTGTTTTTAAATGATTTTGGGGCTGGAACACATATAAACCCGCTTTTGAAATGTGTGGGTTTGACCCATTTGGGTGAGATCTTGTGTAGTGTGTTTAAGGTACGATTTTGGACTTGTATGTGCTTGTATGATGTCATAGTATGAATCCCTAAGGTTTAGGAGGGCTAATTTGGGCTTGAAATGAGTTTGGAAGAGTTTGAAGGCCGTATGTCGCGGCTGCAGTTCGGGATGAACTCCAGTCGCTGCCCAGTTAGGGCTAGGCGACTGAAGGGCCAATCGGCCGACTGGGGGACGACTGAGACTCAGTCGCACGACTGAGGTTCAATTGCACAACTGGAAACCCAGTCGCGTAGATGTCCAATCGCCTAGTGCCCAATCGCATGACTGAGTGTCCAGTCGCATAGGTGCTCATTCGCATTATTCCCATTCGCATGATGTCCAATCGCCTAGTATTCATTCGCATGATAGGAAGCCCATTCACACAATTGGATGTCCATCCGTATGGATGCTCATCCGCATTGGCCCAATCGCCTTGTGTTCAGTCGCATGGTGGCCGTGCGACTGAATGGTGCCCAATCGCCCAAGTAGGGTTGTTATGTACGAGAAGAGATGTAGTTCAGCTACTGACCTTCGGGAAAAGGGTAAGGGTAAGTAGTGATGTGATAGCTCCCGTAGGCACCTGTGTGATAGCTATCAAGGCTTAGAAGTTACGTTGGGCATAAAGACGATAGTATCGCATGTATATGCATAATGTATGTATGTTAAGTATGGTGTAGCCCTATATGATGGTAATGACTGATGACTTGTAAATGTCGATATTCCTTGTTTCAATACGTGTTCATCTTTCCCAAAACTTTACGTATTATGATAATGAATGAACAAAGTATTATGTAACGTAAAGTGAAAGATAATAAAAGAGGAACATGACGATGAATGCATGTATTAATGAATGAATGAAAAAGAAATATGATGATGAATACATGCATCAAAGAACGAACGAAAGAAGTCTTGCAAGCATTGGATAAGGAAAACGGGTCCTTCTTTGTGATTGACCATATGTACGGTGCCTCTAACGCTTACCTCTAGTACTGTGGCATACGCTTCCTGTTCATTTAATGACTTGGCCCAATAGCTAAGACTGATTGAGGTATAGCATACGGTATTGGTATAAAAGATATCCAATGTGCAAGCTAAGATGTAATGAATGAATGAATGAACGAACAAAAGAGATAATAAAGAAATTATCTATGTGTACGTATGATGTATGATCACGCGAAAGAAAAGAATGGTTTTTAATGATAACAAAGTATGTCTATTATAAAACTAGAACTTACTCAGCAACACTGACTTTTTATGTGTTTCCAGTTGGCAGGTAGTGTTGCTGAGGATGGCACGAGGTGGCAAATTAGTTCTTTGGGATGGCATTCCTTTGTACATAATGTTGTAACACATTATGTTGCATGCAAGTGTTTGTTGAGGATTCAAATAAACGGGATTGCTGAAGGAATCCTCTTGGTGTCATATGCTTCCGCAGCAAACACTGCATCATTATGTAATGCGAAAATATGTATTTTGTAGTTAATCAACGATGTATTATTTTGCAAAAGCTTTTATGATGAAATGAGAATGTCCTTTTTTATCGATTCCGCTGCATTATTTTACTTAGTAAATACAAATTATATGTTTGACGTGCAATGAATGACCAACTGTAAGCGTCTCGGGAACGGGGCCTTACAAGTTGGTATCAGAGCCAAAGTTGAAGTGAAACGGGTAAATTTTCAAAATAAACCTTAACTTAAACTGAGAATGGGATGGAAAGGGAAGGAATGCCAATCTGAGTAGCTGCGTGCCATCAGGTATTTTCTTAAAGTTAACCAGCATTATATGCGCATGTTATGTGGTGTATGTGTTACTGTTAGATTTAGATACTAATGTAGTCAGGACAGGTAATGCTTGGGGTACGAAGAGTAAAGTAAGTGGCTAATCACAACTGGCCACTGTAATTAGGGACTTACTATACTTGACATAAACTGAGCTATTTGCTTGAATGACCATGTTGGTGTTTGAATCTTTTAGTGTGCGATAGAGGATGGATGGGGGTAGATCTTCCAAAGCTTCACAGGGTGGAGGTGGTGGGGGACGTGGTGCTAAACCATGGGCCACAAGAGGAAGACCTAGGGTAGAGAAAGTGGTTCATCAAGAACACGAGACTCCTCATCAGAAGGGTGCAGACAAAAGCGCCAATTTGAGAGCCTCGGTAAAGGAGGCAGTGGTGGAGGAAGTACATCAGGTCATGCAGACGATCTTACCGTCTGTGGTGACCGAGGTGATAAAGGCGGTCCGGGAAGGAGAAAGGAAAGAGAGGAATAGGTCCTCAGGAAGACAGGAACAAATAGGGCCGGAAACGGTTATTTCTGATGATGAAGAAGAAGAGGAAGAGGAGCCTGTGCAGGAGCAAGCACGAGGCTGTAATTACGGGGCATTTATGAGGTGCAAGCCCCCTACCTTTGACGGTAATGGCACTGCTGCTGCTGCTCACCAATGGGTGAGGGAAATGGAGGCTGTCCTCGATATCAACGAGTGCTGTGAGGACCAAAAGGTGAAGTTTGCTACCCACTCTTTCACGGGTTCGGCTCGATGCTGGTGGGACAACATAGTCCAAGCCGAGGGTAGTAGGGCCATTAGAAGAATGAAGTGGTCCGAGCTGAAAAGATTGGTGATCGAGGAGTTCAGTCCTCGTGAGAAATGGATAAAGTTGAGAGAGAGTTCCTACAGTTGGAGGCGGGGACGATGACCCACCAACAGTACACCACCAAATTTAACGAGATGGCGAGACTGGTGCCGGATCAGGTGACGCCGGTGTCTCGGAAGATTAACCGGTACATTCAGGGGCTGCCAGCTGAAATCCGTTGGCACCTGATTTCTGCTCGACCGAGCACCTTTAGGTCGGCAGTTGATTTGGCAAGGAGACTGTATGATGAAAAGACTATCGTGAGGGCGACAGAGGGCGGTAAGAAGGGTGGTGGTGATCGAGACTGGAAGGGAAAGAGGTTTAGTCGGGGTGATGCCTCGACGAGCAACAAGAAGGCCCGGGTGGATGACCGACGTGTAGCCACACCGGGTACGGGACTGAAGAGGTGTGGTAAATGTGGGAGAGAGCACTCGGGGGTGTGCAAGTGGGGATCAAACATCTGCTTTAAGTGTGGGAAGACAGGGCATATAGCAAAGGATTGCCTGACAGGCAAATGTTTTAACTGTGGGGAGAGTGGTCATATGAGTAAAGACTGCAAGAAGCCGAGGGCTGAGGGTTCCGGCGTGAAGAAGGCGGGGAATGAAGGACAGAGGGCAAGCGCCAGGGCATTCACGATGACGCAGGAGGAGGCTAGGACGGACCCTGATGTTGTGTCCGGTACGTTTCTGGTGAACCAAACTGTAGCCTCGGTACTATTTGATTCGGGTGCCAGTAGGAGTTTTATTTCTGCTACTTTCTGTGCCAAATTGCCTGTTAGTAGTAGACGTGTCGATGTACCGTTCGATGTAGAAACTACGATAGGTAAGTCTACCAGGATTTCCGAGGTGATAGAGGGTTGTGATGTGGAATTAGAGGGTCACAAATTTCCGGTTAGACCATTCGTGATGACCTTGGGTGGTTTTGATTTGGTGCTTAGGATGGATTGGTTGGCGGACATCGAGGCGAACATAGTGTGTCGAAAGAAGATGATTCGTCTGATAGCACCTGACGGGAGTCCGGTAACTGTTCATGGGGATCGGGTCACGGCGATTCCGAAGGTGATCTCAATGGCGGTGGCGGGAAAATGTATGAGGAGTGGATGTAGCGCCTTCTTATGTTATGTAAAGGATGTGGAAACGCCCACACCACAACTATCCGATGTTTCGGTTGTGCGTGACTTTCTAGATGTGTTTCCCGAAGACTTATCGGGAGTGCCGCCTGACCGAGAGATCGAGTTTCAGATTGATCTGATACCAGGCACCCAACCTGTTGCCAAAGCACCGTATCGATTGGCTCCGATGGAAATGAAAGAGTTGATGGAGCAGTTGCAAGAGCTGCTAGATAAGGGGTTCATTAGACCGAGTATCTCCCCTTGGGGTGCTCCGGTCCTATTTGTAAAGAAGAAAGACGGTAGTATGAGGATGTGCATCGACTACCGTGAGCTGAACAAATTGACGGTGAAGAACCGATACCCCTTGCCGAGAATCGATGATTTGTTTGATCAACTTCAGGGTGCCAGTTGGTTTTCAAGGATAGATCTTCAATCGGGCTACCATCAACTAAAGGTGAGAGAGCAGGATATCCCTAAAACAGCTTTTCGCACGTGCTACGGTCACTACGAGTTTCTGGTCATGTCTTTTGGTTTGACCAATGCGCCAGCTGCTTTTATGGACCTGATGAACCGGGTGTATTGACCGATGCTGGATAAATCAGTGATTGTGTTCATTGATGATATCTTGATTTATTCAAAGAGCGAGGCTGAGCATGCCGGTCACATTTGAGAGGTTCTGGAGACGTTGAGAAGGAAGAAGTTGTATGCTAAATTCTCCAAATGCGCATTCTGGTTGCGTGAAGTTCAGTTCTTGGGTCACGTGGTGAATCCGGAGGGATTATGGTTGATCCGGCAAAGGTGGAAGCGGTGATGCAATGGAAGTCTCCAAAGACGCCATCCGAAATCTGAAGTTTCTTGGGTTTGGCGGGCTACTACCAAAGGTTTATCCAAGACTTTTCCAAAATCGCTTCTCCACTAACCAAGTTGACTCGGAAGGATGTAAAGTTTGTATGGGGTCAAGCTCAAGAGAAGGCGTTCGAAGAGTTGAAAACGAGATTGACCCAAGCTCCTGTTCTGTCGTTGCCCGAGGGAAGTGAAGATCTGGTGGTTTATTCTGATGCTTCCTACTCGGGGTTGGGGTGCGTGTTAATGCAGAGGGGAAAGGTTATAGCCTACGCATCCTAACATTTAAAAGTTCATGAGGTTATTTACCCTACTCATGACTTGGAGCTAGCAGCTGTGGTCTTTGCATTGAAGATTTGGAGGCACTATCTCTACGGGACGAAGTGCACTATCTTTACCGACCACAAGAGCTTGAAGTACTTCTTCGAGCAAAAAGATTTGAACATGAGGCAAAGGCGATGGCTGGAGCTCATAAAGGATTATGATTGTGAGATCCATTACCATCCGGGCAAAGCCAACATGGTGGCAGATGCCCTTAGCCGAAAGGAGAGGCTCGAGCCGATTCGGGTGAAGGCGTACCAGCTGATTATGACCTCGGATGTGATGAGGCAAGTCAAAGAATTTCAAGATAAGGCACTGAAAGAAGATCATCTTAACTCTGAGAGGATGAGAGTTCTGGTCGCGGAGTTGGGTGAAAACACATTTGGTGTTAGAACCCGGTTTGGACGGATGTGGATTCCTCGTCTTAGGGATCTATGAATGAAGATTATGGATGAAGCTCACAAGACTCGATACTCTATTCATCCCGGTGCCACGAAGATGTACCAAGACATGAAAAAAGACTATTGGTGGCCGGGTATGAAGCGTGATGTGGTGGAGTATGTAAGTAAGTGCCTTACTTGTCTGCAAGTGAAGGCCGAGCACCAGAAGCCGTATAGGAAGATCCAACCTTTGGATATACCGGAATGGAAGTGGGAGCACATCACCATGTATTTCATCAAGAAGCTGCCACGTACCCCGAAAGGGTATGATGCTATATGGGTGATTGTTGATCGTCTGACGAAGAGTGCTCACTTCCTACCGATGCGCGAGACATATTCATCCGAGCGGTTGGCCGATCTTTTCATCAAGGAGATTGTGACTCGCCATGGTGTACCGGTGTCAATTGTTTCTGATCGTGACACCCGGTTTACCTCCAAATTCTGGAAGAAATTCCAAGACGCCATGGGAACGAGACTACATATCAGCATGGCTTATCATCCTCAAACAGATAGTCAGTCAGAAAGGACCATTCAGACCTTAGAGGACATGCTCCGAGCATGTGTTATTGACTTTGGGGGAAGTTGGAATGACCACTTACCGTTAGCAGAATTCTCATACAACAACAGCTATCATTCCAGCATTGGCATGCCACCTTACGACATGCTATACGGTAGGAGATACAGGACACCCGTTTGTTAGGGTGAAATTGGTCAGAAGGAATTGGGGAGCGTCGAAGTGATCAAGGCTACGACTGAAAAGCTCGAAAGGATCAAGGCCTACATGATGGCAGCCAAAGACAGAAAGAAGTCGTATGCTGATAAATGACGCAGACCGATTGAATTCCAGGTGGGCGACCGAGTTATGTTGAAGGTCTCACCCTGGAAGGGTGTCATTCGGTTCATGAAGCGGGGCAAGTTAAGCCCGAGGTACATAGGCCCTTTCTAAATTATTGCTCGAGTAAGAGAGATGGCTTATAGATTGGAGTTACTTGATGAATTAAGTGGGATTCACCCGACATTCCATGTATCTCATCTAAGGAAGTGCTTAGCTGATGAAGATATGATTGTTCCACTGGAGGATATCGAAGTAGATGAATGGCTCAATTATGTAGAGCAACCAGTGGCAATCATCGATAGAAAAGAGAAGTGGCTGAGAAATAAAGTGGTTCCTCTTGTGCGTGTACAGTGGCAGCACAGGAAAGGATCCGAGTCAACGTGGGAAATCAAGAAGAGATGAGGCAGCATTACCCACGTTTGTTCGAGGAATGACAGGTTTCGGAGATGAAACCTAAATAAGGGGGTGGACTTGTAACACCCGGAAAGTTGACTTTTGGAGTGTCATGCGACTGGAGGCTCAGTCGCATGGAGTTCATGCGACTGGAGGTCCAATCGCATGGTGATCGGATGACTGAAGGTCCAAACGCCTAGGTTTGGGCGACTGGACTGTGACTTTAAGGAAGGGGGCAGCCATCTCCCCTCCCCATACTTGCAAAACACGGTCAGAAAGAAAAGAAGAGAGAGAGAAAGGAGGAAGAAGAGAAAACGAGAGAAAAGTGGTGATTCGGGCTCGAAATTCGTCGAGTAACTAGTCAAAACAAAGTTCTTCATCTTCTCCTCGTTTGTGTGAGTTCTAGGACCCCTCATTTACTTGTTTTCAAACGATTTTTGGCCTGGAACACATATAAACCCGCTTTTGAAATGTGTGGGTTTGACCCATTTGGGTGAGATCTTGTGTAGTGTGTTTAAGGTATGATTTTGGACTTGTACGTGCTTGTATGATGTCATAGTATGAATCTCTAAGGTTTAGGAGGGCTAATTTGGGCTTGAAATGAGTTTGGAAGAGTTTGAAGGCCGTATGTCGCGGCTGCAGTTCGAGATGAACTCCAGTCGCTGCCCAGTTAGGGCTAGGCGACTGAAGGGCCAATCGGCCGACTGGGGGACGACTGAGACTCTGTCGCACGACTAAGGTTCAATTGCATGACTGGAAGCCCAGTCGTGTAGATGTCCAATCGCCTAGTGCCCAATCGCACGACTGAGTGTCTAGTCGCATAGGTGCTCATTCGCATTAGTCCCATTCGCATGATGTCCAATCGCCTAGAATTCATTCGCACGATAGGAAGCCCATTCGCACAATTGGATGTCCATCCGCATCGATGCTCATCCGCATTGGCCCAATCGCCTTGTGTTCGGTCGCATGCAGGTCGTGCAACTGAATGGTGCCCAATCGCCCAAGTAGGGCTGTTGTGTACGAGAAGAGATGTAGTTCAGCTACTGACCTTTGGGAAAAGGGTAAGGGTAAGTAGTGATATGATAGCACCCGTAGGCACCTGTGTGATAGCTGTCAAGGCTTAGAAGTTACGTTGGGCATAAAGACGATAGTATCGCATGTATATGCATAATGTATGTATGTTAAGTATGGTGTAGCCCTATATGATGGTAATGACGGATGACTTGTAAATGTCGATATTCCTTGTTTCGATACGTGTTCATCTTTCCCAAAACTTTACGTATTATGATAATGAATGAACAAAGTATTATGTAACGTAAAGTGAAAGATAATAAAAGAGGAACATGACGATGAATGCATGTATTAATGAATGAATGAAAAAGAAATATGATGATGAATACATGCATCAAAGAACGAACGAAAGAAGTCTTGCAAGCATTGGATAAGGAAAACGGGTCCTTCTTTGTGATTGACCATATGTACGGTGCCTCTAACGCTTACCTCTAGTACTGTGGCATACGCTTGCTGTTCATTTAATGACTTTGGCCCAATAGCTAAGACTGATTGAGGTATAGCATACGGTATTGGTATAAAAGATATCCAATGTGCAAGCTAAGATGTAATGAATGAATGAATGAACGAACAAAAGAGATAATAAAGAAATTATCTATGTGTACGTATGATGTATGATCACGCGAAAGAAAAGAATGGTTTTTAATGATAACAAAGTATGTCTATTATAAAACTAGAACTTACTCAGCAACACTGACTTTTTATGTGTTTCCAGTTGGCAGGTAGTGTTGCTGAGGATGGCACGAGGTGGCAAATTAGTTCTTTTGGGATGGCATTCCTTTGTACATAATGTTGTAACACATTATGTTGCATGCAAGTGTTTGTTGAGGATTCAAATAAACGGGATTGCTGAAGGAATCCTCTTGGTGTCATATGCTTCCGCAGCAAACACTGCATCATTATGTAATGCGAAAATATGTATTTTGTAGTTAATCAACGATGTATTATTTTGCAAAAGCTTTTATGATGAAATGAGAATGTCCTTTTTTATCGATTCCGCTGCATTATTTTACTTAGTAAATACAAATTATATGTTTGACGTGCAATGAATGACCAACTGTAAGCGTCTCGGGAACGGGGCCTTACAAGTTGGTATCAGAGCCAAAGTTGAAGTGAAACGGGTAAATTTTCAAAATAAACCTTAACTTAAACTGAGAATGGGATGGAAAGGGAAGGAATGCCAATCTGAGTAGCTGCGTGCCATCAGGTATTTTCTTAAAGTTAACCAGCATTATATGCGCATGTTATGTGGTGTATGTGTTACTGTTAGATTTAGATACTAATGTAGTCAGGACAGGTAATGCTTGGGGTACGAAGAGTAAAGTAAGTGGCTAATCACAACTGGCCACTGTAATTAGGGACTTACTATACTTGACATAAACTGAGCTATTTGCTTGAATGACCATGTTGGTGTTTGAATCTTTTAGTGTGCGATAGAGGATGGATGGGGGTAGATCTTCCAAAGCTTCACAGGGTGGAGGTGGTGGGGGACGTGGTGCTAAACCATGGGCCACAAGAGGAAGACCTAGGGTAGAGAAAGTGGTTCATCAAGAACACGAGACTCCTCATCAGAAGGGTGCAGACAAAAGCGCCAATTTGAGAGCCTCGGTAAAGGAGGCAGTGGTGGAGGAAGTACATCAGGTCATGCAGACGATCTTACCGTCTGTGGTGACCGAGGTGATAAAGGCGGTCCGGGAAGGAGAAAGGAAAGAGAGGAATAGGTCCTCAGGAAGACAGGAACAAATAGGGCCGGAAACGGTTATTTCTGATGATGAAGAAGAAGAGGAAGAGGAGCCTGTGCAGGAGCAAGCACGAGGCTGTAATTACGGGGCATTTATGAGGTGCAAGCCCCCTACCTTTGACGGTAATGGCACTGCTGCTGCTGCTCACCAATGGGTGAGGGAAATGGAGGCTGTCCTCGATATCAACGAGTGCTGTGAGGACCAAAAGGTGAAGTTTGCTACCCACTCTTTCACGGGTTCGGCTCGATGCTGGTGGGACAACATAGTCCAAGCCGAGGGTAGTAGGGCCATTAGAAGAATGAAGTGGTCCGAGCTGAAAAGATTGGTGATCGAGGAGTTCAGTCCTCGTTGAGAAATGGATAAAGTTGAGAGAGAGTTCCTACAGTTGGAGGCGGGGACGATGACCCACCAACAGTACACCACCAAATTTAACGAGATGGCGAGACTGGTGCCGGATCAGGTGACGCCGGTGTCTCGGAAGATTAACCGGTACATTCAGGGGCTGCCAGCTGAAATCCGTTGGCACCTGATTTCTGCTCGACCGAGCACCTTTAGGTCGGCAGTTGATTTGGCAAGGAGACTGTATGATGAAAAGACTATCGTGAGGGCGACAGAGGGCGGTAAGAAGGGTGGTGGTGATCGAGACTGGAAGGGAAAGAGGTTTAGTCGGGGTGATGCCTCGACGAGCAACAAGAAGGCCCGGGTGGATGACCGACGTGTAGCCACACCGGGTACGGGACTGAAGAGGTGTGGTAAATGTGGGAGAGAGCACTCGGGGGTGTGCAAGTGGGGATCAAACATCTGCTTTAAGTGTGGGAAGACAGGGCATATAGCAAAGGATTGCCTGACAGGCAAATGTTTTAACTGTGGGGAGAGTGGTCATATGAGTAAAGACTGCAAGAAGCCGAGGGCTGAGGGTTCCGGCGTGAAGAAGGCGGGGAATGAAGGACAGAGGGCAAGCGCCAGGGCATTCACGATGACGCAGGAGGAGGCTAGGACGGACCCTGATGTTGTGTCCGGTACGTTTCTGGTGAACCAAACTGTAGCCTCGGTACTATTTGATTCGGGTGCCAGTAGGAGTTTTATTTCTGCTACTTTCTGTGCCAAATGCCTGTTAGTAGTAGACGTGTCGATGTACCGTTCGATGTAGAAACTACGATAGGTAAGTCTACCAGGATTTCCGAGGTGATAGAGGGTTGTGATGTGGAATTAGAGGGTCACAAATTTCCGGTTAGACCATTCGTGATGACCTTGGGTGGTTTTGATTTGGTGCTTAGGATGGATTGGTTGGCGGACATCGAGGCGAACATAGTGTGTCGAAAGAAGATGATTCGTCTGATAGCACCTGACGGGAGTCCGGTAACTGTTCATGGGGATCGGGTCACGGCGATTCCGAAGGTGATCTCAATGGCGGTGGCGGGAAAATGTATGAGGAGTGGATGTAGCGCCTTCTTATGTTATGTAAAGGATGTGGAAACGCCCACACCACAACTATCCGATGTTTCGGTTGTGCGTGACTTTCTAGATGTGTTTCCCGAAGACTTATCGGGAGTGCCGCCTGACCGAGAGATCGAGTTTCAGATTGATCTGATACCAGGCACCCAACCTGTTGCCAAAGCACCGTATCGATTGGCTCCGATGGAAATGAAAGAGTTGATGGAGCAGTTGCAAGAGCTGCTAGATAAGGGGTTCATTAGACCGAGTATCTCCCCTTGGGGTGCTCCGGTCCTATTTGTAAAGAAGAAAGACGGTAGTATGAGGATGTGCATCGACTACCGTGAGCTGAACAAATTGACGGTGAAGAACCGATACCCCTTGCCGAGAATCGATGATTTGTTTGATCAACTTCAGGGTGCCAGTTGGTTTTCAAGGATAGATCTTCGATCGGGCTACCATCAACTAAAGGTGAGAGAGCAGGATATCCCTAAAACAGCTTTTCGCACGTGCTACGGTCACTACGAGTTTCTGGTCATGTCTTTTGGTTTGACCAATGCGCCAGCTGCTTTTATGGACCTGATGAACCGGGTGTATTGACCGATGCTGGATAAATCAGTGATTGTGTTCATTGATGATATCTTGATTTATTCAAAGAGCGAGGCTGAGCATGCCGGTCACATTTGAGAGGTTCTGGAGACGTTGAGAAGGAAGAAGTTGTATGCTAAATTCTCCAAATGCGCATTCTGGTTGCGTGAAGTTCAGTTCTTGGGTCACGTGGTGAATCCGGAGGGGATTATGGTTGATCCGGCAAAGGTGGAAGCGGTGATGCAATGGAAGTCTCCAAAGACGCCATCCGAAATCTGAAGTTTCTTGGGTTTGGCGGGCTACTACCAAAGGTTTATCCAAGACTTTTCCAAAATCGCTTCTCCACTAACCAAGTTGACTCGGAAGGATGTAAAGTTTGTATGGGGTCAAGCTCAAGAGAAGGCGTTCGAAGAGTTGAAAACGAGATTGACCCAAGCTCCTGTTCTGTCGTTGCCCGAGGGAAGTGAAGATCTGGTGGTTTATTCTGATGCTTCCTACTCGGGTTGGGGTGCGTGTTAATGCAGAGGGGAAAGGTTATAGCCTACGCATCCTAACATTTAAAAGTTCATGAGGTTATTTACCCTACTCATGACTTGGAGCTAGCAGCTGTGGTCTTTGCATTGAAGATTTGGAGGCACTATCTCTACGGGACGAAGTGCACTATCTTTACCGACCACAAGAGCTTGAAGTACTTCTTCGAGCAAAAAGATTTGAACATGAGGCAAAGGCGATGGCTGGAGCTCATAAAGGATTATGATTGTGAGATCCATTACCATCCGGGCAAAGCCAACATGGTGGCAGATGCCCTTATCCGAAAGGAGAGGCCCGAGCCGATTCGGGTGAAGGCGTACCAGCTGATTATGACCTCGGATGTGATGAGGCAAGTCAAAGAATTTCAAGATAAGGCACTGAAAGAAGATCATCTTAACTCTGAGAGGATGAGAGTTCTGGTCGCGGAGTTGGGTGAAAACACATTTGGTGTTAGAACCCGGTTTGGACGGATGTGGATTCCTCGTCTTAGGGATCTATGAATGAAGATTATGGATGAAGCTCACAAGACTCGATACTCTATTCATCCCGGTGCCACGAAGATGTACCAAGACATGAAAAAAGACTATTGGTGGCCGGGTATGAAGCGTGATGTGGTGGAGTATGTAAGTAAGTGCCTTACTTGTCTGCAAGTGAAGGCCGAGCACCAGAAGCCGTATAGGAAGATCCAACCTTTGGATATACCGGAATGGAAGTGGGAGCACATCACCATGATTTCATCAAGAAGCTGCCACGTACCCCGAAAGGGTATGATGCTATATGGGTGATTGTTGATCGTCTGACGAAGAGTGCTCACTTCCTACCGATGCGCGAGACATATTCATCCGAGCGGTTGGCCGATCTTTTCATCAAGGAGATTGTGACTCGCCATGGTGTACCGGTGTCAATTGTTTCTGATCGTGACACCCGGTTTACCTCCAAATTCTGGAAGAAATTCCAAGACGCCATGGGAACGAGACTACATATCAGCATGGCTTATCATCCTCAAACAGATAGTCAGTCAGAAAGGACCATTCAGACCTTAGAGGACATGCTCCGAGCATGTGTTATTGACTTTGGGGGAAGTTGGAATGACCACTTACCGTTAGCAGAATTCTCATACAACAACAGCTATCATTCCAGCATTGGCATGCCACCTTACGACATGCTATACGGTAGGAGATACAGGACACCCGTTTGTTAGGGTGAAATTGGTCAGAAGGAATTGGGGAGCGTCGAAGTGATCAAGGCTACGACTGAAAAGCTCGAAAGGATCAAGGCCTACATGATGGCAGCCAAAGACAGAAAGAAGTCGTATGCTGATAAATGACGCAGACCGATTGAATTCCAGGTGGGCGACCGAGTTATGTTGAAGGTCTCACCCTGGAAGGGTGTCATTCGGTTCATGAAGCGGGGCAAGTTAAGCCCGAGGTACATAGGCCCTTTCTAAATTATTGCTCGAGTAAGAGAGATGGCTTATAGATTGGAGTTACTTGATGAATTAAGTGGGATTCACCCGACATTCCATGTATCTCATCTAAGGAAGTGCTTAGCTGATGAAGATATGATTGTTCCACTGGAGGATATCGAAGTAGATGAATGGCTCAATTATGTAGAGCAACCAGTGGCAATCATCGATAGAAAAGAGAAGTGGCTGAGAAATAAAGTGGTTCCTCTTGTGCGTGTACAGTGGCAGCACAGGAAAGGATCCGAGTCAACGTGGGAAATCAAAGAAGAGATGAGGCAGCATTACCCACGTTTGTTCGAGGAATGACAGGTTTCGGAGATGAAACCTAAATAAGGGGGTGGACTTGTAACACCCGGAAAGTTGACTTTTGGAGTGTCATGCGACTGGAGGCTCAGTCGCATGGAGTTCATGCGACTGGAGGTCCAATCGCATGGTGATCGGATGACTGAAGGTCCAAACGCCTAGGTTTGGGCGACTGGACTGTGACTTTAAGGAAGGGGGCAGCCATCTCCCCTCCCCATACTTGCAAAACACGGTCAGAAAGAAAAGAAGAGAGAGAGAAAGGAGGAAGAAGAGAAAACGAGAGAAAAGTGGTGATTCGGGCTCGAAATTCGTCGAGTAACTAGTCAAAACAAAGTTCTTCATCTTCTCCTCGTTTGTGTGAGTTCTAGGACCCCTCATTTACTTGTTTTCAAACGATTTTTGGCCTGGAACACATATAAACCCGCTTTTGAAATGTGTGGGTTTGACCCATTTGGGTGAGATCTTGTGTAGTGTGTTTAAGGTATGATTTTGGACTTGTACGTGCTTGTATGATGTCATAGTATGAATCTCTAAGGTTTAGGAGGGCTAATTTGGGCTTGAAATGAGTTTGGAAGAGTTTGAAGGCCGTATGTCGCGGCTGCAGTTCGAGATGAACTCCAGTCGCTGCCCAGTTAGGGCTAGGCGACTGAAGGGCCAATCGGCCGACTGGGGGACGACTGAGACTCTGTCGCACGACTAAGGTTCAATTGCATGACTGGAAGCCCAGTCGTGTAGATGTCCAATCGCCTAGTGCCCAATCGCACGACTGAGTGTCTAGTCGCATAGGTGCTCATTCGCATTAGTCCCATTCGCATGATGTCCAATCGCCTAGAATTCATTCGCACGATAGGAAGCCCATTCGCACAATTGGATGTCCATCCGCATCGATGCTCATCCGCATTGGCCCAATCGCCTTGTGTTCAGTCGCATGCAGGTCGTGCAACTGAATGGTGCCCAATCGCCCAAGTAGGGCTGTTGTGTACGAGAAGAGATGTAGTTCAGCTACTGACCTTTGGGAAAAGGGTAAGGGTAAGTAGTGATATGATAGCACCCGTAGGCACCTGTGTGATAGCTGTCAAGGCTTAGAAGTTACGTTGGGCATAAAGACGATAGTATCGCATGTATATGCATAATGTATGTATGTTAAGTATGGTGTAGCCCTATATGATGGTAATGACGGATGACTTGTAAATGTCGATATTCCTTGTTTCGATACGTGTTCATCTTTCCCAAAACTTTACGTATTATGATAATGAATGAACAAAGTATTATGTAACGTAAAGTGAAAGATAATAAAAGAGGAACATGACGACGAATGCATGTATTAATGAATGAATGAAAAAGAAATATGATGACGAATACATGCATCAAAGAACGAACGAAAGAAGTCTTGCAAGCATTGGATAAGGAAAACGGGTCCTTTTTTGTGATTGACCATATGTACGGTGCCTCTACCGCTTACCTCTAGTACTGTGGCATACGCTTGCTGTTCATTTAATGACTTCGGCCCAGTAGCTAAGACTGATTGAGGTATAGCATACGGTATTGGTACAAAAGATATCCAATGTGCAAGCTAAGATGTAATGAACGAATGAATGAACGAACGAAAGAGATAATAAAGATATTATCTATGTGTACGTATGATGTATGATCACGCGAAAGAAAAGAATGGTTTTTAATGATAACAAAGTATGTCTATTATAAAACTGAACTCACTCAGCAACGCTGACTTTTTATGTGTTTCCAGTTGGCAGGTAGTGTTGCTGAGGATGGCACGAGGCGGCTACTTAGTCCTTTTGGGATGGCATTCCTTTGTACATAATGTTGTAACACATTATGTTGCATGCAAGTGTTTGTTGAGGATTCAGATAAATGGGATTACTTAAGGAATCCTCTTAGTGTCATATCCTTCCGCAGCAAACACTGCATCGTTATGTAATGCGAAAATATGTATTTTGTAGTTAATCAATGATGTATTATTTTGCAAAAGCTTTTATGATGAAATAAGAATGTCCTTTTTTATCGATTCCGCTGCATTATTTTACTTACTAAATATAAATTATATGTTTGACGTGCAATGAATGACCAACTGTAAGCGTCCCGGGAACAGGGCCTTACAGTCAGCCCAAAAGGCATGACTAGGTATTCATAGTGTCGATATCGGGTTCTGAAAGCTGTTTTAGGAACGTCCTCTTCCTTTATTTGCAGTTGGTGATACCTCGATCGCAAGTCTATCTTAGAGAAGTAACTTGCTCCCTGCAATTGATCGAATAGGTCGTCAATTCTGGGAAGAGGGTATCGGTTCTTCACAGTAAGCTTGTTCAGTTCCTAAAATCGATACACATTCGTAGCGTTCCGTCCTTCTTTTTAACAAATAGAACCAGAGCACCGCATGGCGAGACATTGGGTCGTATGAACCCCTTGTCAAGCAATTCTTGGATTTGTGGCATCAGCTCTTTCATTTCGGGCGGAGCGAGTTGGTCTGGTGCTTTGGCCACCGGTGCGATGCTAGGGACTAGATCAATCTGAAATTCGACTTGTCAGGTTGGAGGGAGTCCTGGTAAGTCTTCCGGAAATACTTCCAAGTATTCAGACACCACAGGAATGTCTTCAATCTTCTTTTCCCCTTTGGCCTTTATCACATATAGCATAAACGTTGTGTGTCCTTTCTTGAGGCTTTGAGTAGCCTTCAGGTGGGATATCATAGGACACAGTGGGTGGTTTCTCTCTCCATGGACTACTAACATCTCCCCGCTGGCTATTGGTATCTTAAGCAAACGCTCATCACATACAATTTCATCCCTATTTTTAGCCTGCCAATCCATTCCTACTACTACATCAAAACCTCCTAGTTTAATAGGCATCAAATCTATATCAAAGTAATTACCCTCTAGAATCAACTTGCAATAGAATCAACTTGCAATCTTTGATGATTTCGTTAGTTTCTATTATATTAGCGTCAGCTAGTTCTACTGTGAATGTTTCGATAAAACAAGCAGTCAAATCAATCAAAGACCTAAAAGTAGTAGAAACAAAACTAGCGGTTACTCCAGTATCAAATAGTACAGTAGTAGGATGATTGTTTACAAGAAACGTACCGTTCACCACTTCAGGTTCTTTACGAGCACCATTCGGATCCATCATAAACGCTCTTCCCTTGGGCTTGTTGGGTCGAGTGTCTTTGTCTCTTGCTAGCTTAGGGCATTTGTTCCTCATATGCCCTGGATCTCCGCACTCATAGCATTGCTTTCCAGGCTCATAGGTACAGTCTTTAATCAGGTGACCAGGTCTCTTGCACCAGAAACAAGGCATGGGGTTACACTCCCCTTGGTGATGAAGCTTGCATGTGTTGCAGAAGGGGCTTGTTCCTAGATACAACCTCCTAGCCTTTCCACCATGGTCACTTCGTCTTGCTTCTTCTCCAGGTCTCTTGCTTGAACCGCTACTGCTGCCGACCACCTTCCTAGTATCAAACCACTTCCTCTTCTCTTCCATAAACTTCTTCATATCCTCGGTTCTCCCATGCTCAGTCCACCCAGCTCTAACTAGGTTGTCGGTCAGACAACTGGTAAAGTCGACTGTAGCCAATAGGGTCCATTATGCACTACAATCACGCACTTACGTTTCATTCAAAGTATACAAAGATAACCACCAATAAGTAAATATCAATCACGCAACACAAGGATTGGCACATTTTCAAATAACTCACCCTGCAAAAGTTAGCATCATCAATCAATAGTTTCATAGATAACTCAAACATAAAGTCAGCCATACATAATAATAATAATAAGTGTCATTGTTTCACAAATTGGAAGGTGCCATCACCCCATAAATAGAAATAGCTTCTTAAATAAATAGATAGATAGTTTCTTAGATAGTCTCGTAGCCTGCTCCCATGCATTCAAATATCAGCTACATCACCCCTGCCACTTCTTCTTCAACCATCCGAACCAACCTGAGCTTTTCTTCTTTTGCTCTTACTCCAAGCGTTGCACTCCATGTGACGCCATCATCGCCTGAAACTGCGCGGACTGTAAAGTTCGGGTGGCGTGTTAGAGGGTCAACTCATGACGCTGGATGGTCTTCAGGATCTCACTCAAAGTAGGGTCTGACGGACTGAAGTCACTAGCCCGATGGCTAGACTGGGATTACTGATCTCCAAGGAGTACGCTAGGGCCGTCATACATACTATGCCTAGGTGGCATCCAGTACTCATCGTGGGGTAGGCGTCTAGGTGGGGCGAGCATAGAAGGTGCTGGTGTCGGGGCCCTTGCATGAGGAGGTGGGGGAGGATGCATCCTAAAAGAAATGGAATATCCTGGTCTAGCACTCTTCCTAGGTCGAGTGACAACCGGGCACCCCTATTCCCAATAGGTGGAATAGGTGAGTGGGTAGGAGCTACGACATGTGGTGAGTCGGAGCGTGTTCGGCTCCTAGAAGGTGATGTCGGGGACGACTCTTCAGATGGCTTAGTGTCGTCAGAGGTCGCAGATAGCCAGCTAGGGTGTCTGCACCTCCGCAAGTATGCCTCATACTCAGTCTGTGGCTTCACCCTCCTGAGGGTCCCAACAGAGCAGTCTCATCAACAGGGCGTGCAGGTGCTTTAACTCTGTCAGCCATAGTCTGATTATCCTGTAAAAATTGTCATGAGTAATTTTGTTTATCATAGCTCATGATCATAGTAATAGTACTAGTAATAGTAATGATGGAAGTAGTATCTCATAGAAGTAGTATCCATTAGTAGTAGCATCAGTAAGCAGTAGTATCAATGAGCGGTAGTATCATCAAGCAGTAACAGACATAAAACTTCAATTAAAATTTACTTTTGACCGTGTTAAAAGAATTCCTCAAGTCATCTAATCCAAAGGTCACACTTAGGCTTTGTGCTGGAATTTACGCGTCCGATAATTTCATGATTACGTTGATCAAGTGTAATTATCAATTTATCCAACCCGCTTACCCCAACAACTGCCCAAGCAAGAACAGTCCTACGGTATCAGGGTTGTAGCCTAGGGTCTACTAAGGTATTCCCGATTTCTCTACAACCTGTGGCTCTGATACCAATCTGTCACACCCCGGGCCCAAGGAGGGTGGGACGTCACAGACTAGCAACGGTTGTGGCAGCGGAAACGAACCATCATAAGAGCATACAAGTAGAGAAATCACATGGCATTATATTAACTTAAATGAAATCCGAGACTAAACAGCTTAGCCCGGTTACATCAAATTGTTTCACGTCAAAAGTACATAATTTAGAGTATCATTCATTACAAATTGTTCGAAAGTTCAAAGTAGAGCCTATAATGCCATGAGGTCGGGGTGCCAAGTCATCCATGCATCTTCCAAGACAAACTAGACCTCCATCAAGGGATTACCTGAAACATACTCAAAAAGTTTTGTGTCAACTAAAAAGTTGGTGAGTTCAAGCGGTTAAAGTTTTAGAAAACAAAAGGGACTCTTAAAGTCCACATGTTAAAATTTTAGTATCAATTATAACTGTTGTGGGTCACAATCAACCCTACACTCAGTCCCGGCTAGCCTCTTCTAAAGTTATGTTGTACCGGTTAATCCCCGAAGGGAGAACTGAGCCTCAAAACAATGTACCATACCTGCCGGATGGTTCACCATAGTATCTTATAAAATCCTATCACATGCCACAAACGATCCCTCGGGATCTCAGTGGGGTACCCTTCCTAACCGGAAGCCACTATGTGTGGGGGATTCCCCAAATAGATATATCCATATAAAACAAGCGGTTCACAAAAGAACTAATGATTGTGATTTGAGTATCAGTAGGTATCATCAAAATTCATAACATAAGCATCATAAAGTGAATAGTTAAATAGAGCATGCTTCATCCCAAAAACAATAGTAAAAAGGGCGATCACTAGAACTCACCTTATAAACAGGAATATATCTTGTGGATGGAAAAGTGTGACGCGATCCTAGCACCCTAATCAACAAAATTCAAGCAATAAGCTACGTGCTCAAGGGTCATTATAGGTGTACTTGGTTGTTTAATACTGTTAAATGTTTCATGTTTTAAATTAACACCCTTTAAGTTAAAAAGTTTCCTTTTTAGGAAACTTTGTACTTCTTTATCTAAATAGCAAGTTTTTATGACTATAAATGGTTTGTTAAAGTGATATTAAGTCTATCAAATATTTTCATCCATTTAAGGCATTTTCGATAAATTTTTCAGAACTTACACTTTTAGTCCCTGAAGTTTTCAAAATTTACGGTTTTTACCCTCAAGGTTGTCTACTTCACATTTTTCATCAAAATATCGACTTGGAGCTCTAACTTACTGAAATAATTAAGTTTTTATAGTTTTTAGACCCTTTCACTATTTTTAATATTTTATCTAAAATTACTCGGTTTAAGCTTATTTTTATTAAATAATTCATTAAAAATTCATTTTTCAACTTAATAATTTCCCAAATCAGAGTATTACTTTCCTAACATTTATTTTGAGCCTGGAAAAAAAACATTTTATGTCTCTAATTTCTCTTATTTTATAGATTTTTTTCCTTCTATTCGGGTCCCCGAAATTAGTTCACAATTATCACAATCGGTCCTTGTTAACTTTTCAGCCTTCAATACCCAATTATTACAGCCTAAAACCTACTAAAATTTTAATCTAGCTCTTGGTGGAACCTACATAACACGAATATGGCCATAACCGGGCGTTTTAGCATGGTTTACACATGTTTGTATGTCATAAGTTTTACATGTGCATCTCGCAAGTCATTTGGAACGTTTTAAATAAGATTATAATACTGTTTAAAGGTTGTTTTTATGTGGGTTTATATGTTATGCAGGAAAGGTTTTACAAACAATCGATTTTATGGTGCTTATACACATATAGTGTGGATTTTCGTGGTAGAAAATGGTGTACCGAGCTTAGATTCACCAAATATTTGAGAAGTTTACCTCGAACAAGATTGAGAGCTCCTTAGGAACAAGAATGACAGCTGCAAATTTTACTGTTTGAGCAAATAGAACAAGGTTTGTGGTAGTATTAAGACGTGTATTCGAAGATTTAGAATATAAAAGTACAAAGGCACATACACTTTGGATGATGAATGGATGACCTGAATGTTCTTGCTAGAAGGAAGAAAATGCAGATGTGTGTGTATGCTCTCGGTTGAGAGAGAGAAAGAGAGAATCGAGAGTTTGAATTGTGAGGAGAAGAAAAAGATATCGGGTTCTGCATGTAAAAGAGAGGGTTGAGTGTTTGCAATATTCAAGGAAGTTTGTGAGTGGGTGAATGGGCGGGCGAGTTTGTTGTTTACTGGAGTCTTTTATTTGAATTGTTTTGTATCATTTATTTATTTTTGGTGATTATTTGCAGACGCACTAAAGTAACACTTTGATATTTTTATTTGTTTAAGTGTAGCACATAGACCCGAACACAATTAACTAATATTGCTAATAAAATACATGGTAGAAACTAATTAATACTCTAGAAACTTGGCTAAAACCGGAGTTAAAGATTAAAACATAAATTAGTATCCATAATAATAATAATCAGCATACATAATAATACAATAGCTGAGTGAAATTTTAGGCGCATGAGCACTTTTCAGGTGCATGAGCACTGTTCACACGCATGAGCACTGTTCAGGTGCATGAGCACTGTTCAGGTGCCTGAGCACTGTTCAGGTGCCTGAGCACTGTTCTGGTGCATGAGCACACTTAGCCGTTTTCCAGAAAAACTCCCAGGCGCATGGGAACTGTTTATTTGCATGAGTACTGTTCAGGCCATGAGCATTGTTCAGGTGCATGAGCACTATTCATGTGCATGAGCACTGTTCAGGTGCATGAGCACACTTAGCCATTTTCCAGTGAAACTCCCAAGCGCATGGGCACTGTTCAGGCGCATGAGCACTGTTCAGGCGCATGAGCACTGATCAGGCGCATGAGCACTGTTCAGGCGCCCACACTTAGATTTGCATAATTCCATAATTTACTTTGGTTCTGAGGGGGCTGTTATAGTAGGAGCATGTTTGTACAGCCTTTTCTGCCTTCTTTCTTCTTTAACTTTATGGAGAAATTATGCATCCTCTCCTCCTTCTTCTCCTTTATCAGCTCTAAGTCTGCCAGTTCATTTAACTCTTCTAAGGGAAGAGAGATGAGTTCATCACTGTTGTAGTTCCTGGTTCCTAAACAGTTCAATCTAGCAGCCCTTAACTCATCATCTTGAGTCTTTTGGTCTGGGGGCTGTCCTGATTGCAGCTTCCATGAAGCCAGAGGAAGCAGTTGAACTCTCTCCCCTTAGCTTTCTCTTCCTCTCTCTTTCTACCAGTTGAACTCTCTCCCCTTAGCTTTCTCTTCCTCTCTCTTTCTACCTCATCAATCTCCTCAGAGGTCATTTTCCTCTTTGCTTTGTCATTCACAGGCCTTGGTGACTCAGGGTGGAGAGAGCTTTGGCATTTATTGCTTGCTTCAGCAGTCAAGCTCTGTCCAGAGAGAGGTTGTGAAGCACCTTCACCAATTGGTGCATCACTGAGGGTAAAGGTGTTGAAGTAGTTGTTTCTGTGATAGTGCTCATAGGTTTTGTCACTGGGCCTTCAGTCAAGGTTTTCCCTTAGAAGCTAATCTTGAGTTCCATCTCAACATCCAGTTGACCAATGACATTACTTTTTTGCAATTGCCTTCTTCTTTGTCTAAATTCTTCAACAATCTTGTCTTTAATTCTTTCAGCCAATATGTCAACCTGGCTATTTTGAGTTGGGTTGGCTAGTGGTATATTGACTAGAGAAAGGCTGTCATAGAAGTTCAAGGTCTGAAAATCTAAGACCTCTTGTTGTCCTTGAAATCTATGCAGTACTAGGGCTCTTCTTTCAGCATCGTGCCTCCACCCTAGAATTTCATTCGCAGCTCCATATGGTGGGGTTGACATGGCCCTTAGTATTGTCTCCCCAAACAGACTTTGTATAAGAGACTAAACATCAATATGAACTTGAGAAGGTTGCTGAGTGTGCACAATTGCAAGTGAGGTTGGTGGTTTCTCAATGCCCATACTTTGAGAAGGATGCCCAGGTTCTATGATTATGACAACTTCCTCCCCCTTTGCAATGTAGTCACTTGAGATTCTAAATGACTAACCTTGGAGACTAAATACGTCCTTGTTTTTTTCAGTTTTTGCACCTTTAGTCTGAGATTCCTCTCATCTTTAGTAGAAGAATCACTGGGAGATGAGATAATTGGACCTATGTCTTCTTCCTCATCACCAGCTTGTTGTTCTTGGCTGCTGGATTTCCCCTGCTCACTGACAACCTTAGTTGAAGTGTCAATAGGTTGGGTTTCCATGGTTGAGGTCTTAATTATGTAACCACTTTAAAAAGTAAGAGCCTTTTCCATATGGATCTCCTGAACAAGTTCAGGAAGATCCACCTCAGTGGGGGGTGGATGATATGGGCTAGATATCAGTGACACAGGAATACTCATCTCTCTTTGAGCAAGGAAAGAGAAGAGAGATTCATGTAATGCACTGAGTGCCATATCCTCATCATCATAGAATCAAGGCTGGGCATTGGCTGGTTTAGATCTAGAGGCTAGGGATGGTAACTTTCCCTTAAAGGTTATTCATTAGACTGTTGAGACTCTGAGTGGAGGTTTAAGGCTTCTTGGGTGATGAGCTCATCAGCTTGAGCATGAGGAACCTCAGGACTGATCATTTGTGAGATGTGGGTAGTTTGCTCCTTCGGAGAAGTGGGAGCTCTAGTGTCCACTTCCTCCTGTATGGGTGGTGATATGGGGGTCTGCATAGATTGAATAACCTATGTAGGGATTCATTTGGTTCTTCTTTGGTAGGTGAGGGTCATTTAAGGCTGTGTGGATGGTCTTGAAGTGGAAGGTGTGGGTTCAACACTAGTTGGGCTGCTAGGTTGTCACCTTGAGCAATGAGCAATAACATTTTGGGACTAGGGCTATTTCTACCTCTGAGAAGCCAACAGTTAGCTTTCTCATAGTCTTAAAGATGTCAGGCTTTATCTTTCTCAATTTTAGAACATTACCTGTTCCCCTCAACTGTGAGCCCAATTCACAATTGAGAATGTGGTGGACATATCTAGGGAACATATAATATTCTAAAAGTCCAAGTTTGCAAGCAAATTGTTGTATATGAATTGTGAATTCCTGCACTTGACCCCATGAACCATCCCATGCACTATGAAAGAGAGGTCTTCTAGAATTTGGTACTAACCTCCATGCTTGTTAGACAAGCTATGGGTAATAACATGGAGGAGGTATTTCCATTGAGAAGAAACCTTCCCTTTCTGGAAGATTCTTACTAAGAAGTCACATCCATAGCCCATCTGCTCAAAGGAGTGGTTTATAGAAGATTTAGGGAAGGACAATTCACCTTCTGCATCCTTCAGTTGTAGATGAGAGTTTATAGAAGCTGGAGTGATAAAGATTGTCGTCCTCTGCACTGTGGCAGATAGTGCCTTCTTCCCATCCATAGTGACCTCTTGGCAGGTCCCCTAGAATTCCAAAAGTTGGTCCTTATAAAGTGGAGGATCAATGGTGAGAGAGGTGAAGTAGTTAGAACGAGAAAGAAAGTGACAAACCTCTTAGAAACTTGGATCTTTCTCAGAGTTTAACATAGCAACCTGATGGTGTTACCTGTGAAGCTGCATGGAAAAATGTGGTTGGTTTCTGCGGTCAAGGTTGGCCATTTATGGTAGCTTTGAGGTGAAGGAAGGTGAGAACAAAGGTGGTGAATTGGAATTTAGGTTTAGAAAAGTTGCAGCTAAAGAAGATAGTGAAAGAGTGGGGAACCGTTGGGTATATTTATATTTAATGGAATTAAGACAAAGTTAATGCAAAAGGATAAACTTTGAAGTCTGAATGTCTGTCCCACCTCTTAAAAAGTGCCCAAAAAGGTAGTTTTCTTGAAAGTTGAAACTCTTCCAAAGGTAATTTGTCTTTGAAAGTTTTGTGAAAAACTTTCAAAGCCAAATTTTGACTTCGAAAAATATTTCTAAGCTTAGTGAAAAATAGCTTCGGAAGAAAAAATTACTTGTAGCATTTTCTCTTTGGAAGATATTAAAAGCTGAAAGTTTTATTTTTAAAGAGAATAAATCTGCCAAGACATAATTCCTTTCGGAAGAAATTTGTTCTTCAAATACTCATAAGTACTTACAAGCATATTTTTGGCTTTGAAAGAAATATTGTATTTCTTCAGAAGGTAAATTTCTTTTATGTGATTTGAATACTTAAATTCTTCCGATGGCAATGTTAATGTCTTCTGAAAGGTAATTTTTCAAAATGCTAAGGAATATCATTTGAAAAGGATTTCTCCCAAGATAAACCGGGCTTATGTAGGTTATAAATTAGACAACTTAGGACACACACTTCCTTTTAGAAATAATATAGATTAAGTTTTAAGAAAATTTAATCAAGATTAATCATCCTAATAGCTTATATAAGATATTTAAATCTTTTTTCATCAAAAGCCTTGATGAACAGATCAGCATATTGTTCATTTGTGTTTGATTAGTTTTATCAATCCTTTTTCATGATTATCTCTAATTAGATGATACCTGATGTTGATGTGCTTTGTCCTTGAGTGCTATACAGGATTCTCTATGATAGAGATAGCACTGTTGTTGTCTATGTGGATGGGAGTCTCTTTGAATTATATCCATAATCCAACATCTGATTCTGAATCCAAAGTACTTGAGCACAGCAGCTTGCAGCAGTAATGTATTCAGCTTCAGTAGTTGATGCAGATACACATGATTGTTTCTTGTAATGCCATGAGACTATCCTTCCACCAAGGAATTGACATCCCCCAGATATGGACTTTGTAGTCATGTGGCAGCCACCATAGTCACTATCTATATAGAAATACAAATTAAAGTCAGAATTCTTTGGATACCAAAGGCCTAGCTTAGGGGCACATTTGAGATATCTAAGAATTCTTTTGACAGCAACCAGGTGTGACATCTTGGGGTTAGCTTGATATCTTGCACATAGGCATGTATCAAAAATGATACCAGTCCTACTGGCTATACGATACATGAGAGACCAATCATAGCCCTGTAAAGATGTTCATCTACATACTCCCCCTCAAGACCACGTCCAAGGGAGTGGTTTCTGGCCATGGGTGTCTTCGCAATCTTACATTCAGTCATGTTGAATCTTGTAAGTATATCCTGTACATACTTTGACTGACTTATGAAGATGCCATTGTCAACTTGATTCACTTGAATTCCTAGAAAGAAATTGAGTTCCCCCATGGCATTTGTTTCAAATCTATTCTTCATCAGCTTCTTAAAGTCTTTATAGAGCTTTGGATTAGTTGACACAAAGATGATGTCATCTACATATACTTGAACCATCATCAAGTCATTCCATGTTCCTTGATGAAGAGAGTTCTATCTATAGTACCCCTCTTATAGCAATGCTGACAGAGATACTGAAATAGTGTCTCATACCACTTCCTTGGAGCTAGGTGCAGCCCATAAAGAGCTTTATCAAGCTTGCAGACATAATCAGGATGATCTGGGTCTGCAAAGCCAGGTGATTGTTTGACATACACCTCTTCATCAATCACCCCATATAAAAATGCATACTTTACATTAAGTTGGTAGACCTTGAAGTCCTTGGATGCAGCAAACGCTAGGAATATCCTAACAACTTCAAGTCTTGCTACTGGAGCAAAGACATCATGTAATCAATTCCTTCATCTTATGTGTACCCTTGAACAACCAGTCTTGCCTTGTTCTAGATGACAAGTCCTCTATATTTCTTGTTCCTAAATGCCCATTTGGTTCCTATGATAGTCTGCCCTTGAGGAAGAGGGCACAGGCTCTAAACCTTTGACTTTTAAATTGAAGCAGCTCCTCTTGCATTGCTTCAATCCAAATTCCATCCTTTAAAAGCCTCATCAACTTTCTTTGGCTCTATCTAGGACAAGAAGCAAAAGTATATACAAACATTTTTGTCATGGGTTTATCCTCTTATTCTCACCCCTTTGTCAACATCTCCAATGATGTATGTGATAGGGTAGGACTTGTGGATCCTAAGTTAAGGAATCACAGCAAGTTGATTAGACAGATCTAAATTTGAGAAGTTTAGATCTGGCAATGAAGTGTCTCTCACCATATCAGCACACTTATCAAGAGAATCTTGATCCAATAAGTGTGTGACATCATTGATGTTGTCTTTAGTGGAGTAGTTGTCAGCATTAATAAATTCTTGATCACTGTCACCACTACCATGTCCTCCTACATTTGAAGTTCCTTCATTTGTGGTTGTGCCTCTAAGATGGAATTTTTAGGCACTTCAGATTGATAAGCTTCATTTGTTATTGTTGTGCTGATAGAAGCTTCACCTACAGGTTAGTTACAACTAAAGCTGAATTAGTATTCTTACGTGGTCTTCTCAGCTCAAATCTTGGGTCAAGATCTTCTGTTGATGTATTACCTGTAGATCCTGAAACATCTTCATAAGATTTATTAAAACAGTTGGTAACTAAAACAAGATAAAGTAGCCAATCAGGACCAGAACCTTTCACACAAGGAGTGTGCTCATTGAAGATCACATTGGCCGATTCTTCAACTACTCTAGTTCTGAGATTGTATACTCTATAAGCCTTAGCTTGAGAAGAGTATCCAATAAAGTGTCTATCATCTGATTTCTAGCAAACTTGGCTACTTGATCTTTGGTATTTAAGATGGTGCAGGGACAACCAAATGATCTGAGAAACCCAATGAAAGGTCTTCTTTTAGACCACATGTCATAAGCAGTCTTATCATGAGTTTTTACTACTAAAACTCTATCCTGCACATAGCAGGCAGTGTTAACTAGCTCTGCCCAGAAGGTGATGGGAAGTTTAGAATCAGACAATGGGTTCTTGCAGCTTCAATAAGTTTCGTGTTTCTCCTCTCAGCAACACCATTTTGCTGAGGAGTTCTGGGGGCACTATATTGTCTTGTGGTACCCTTTTCATCATAAAATGTGTCAAGGATTTAGTTCTTGAATTCAGTTCCTTGATCACATCTTATGATCTTGACCTTGTGATCAATTTAATTCTTAATTTTCAGAATGAAGTTCTTCAAGATCTAAGGAGTTTCATCCTTAGTTCTAAGAAAGAAAACCCAAGTGAATCTTGTGAAATCATCTGTGATCACTAAAAAGTATGAGGTCCTTCCTACAATCATTACACTGATGGGGCCAAAGAGATTCATGTGTAATAAGTGTAGGGGAGTAGTGATAGAGTTCTTTTCCTTTGGCCTGTGAGACACCAAGTGTTGTTTACCTTTCAGTCATGCAACACAGTGATCATCACTTGTAAACTCTTTCTTTGGTATTCCAGTTATCAAACCATTCTTAATTAATTTATTCATGTTCTTAAAGTTTACATGGCATATTCTTTTATGCCAAAGGAAAGACTTATCACTATTAGCCTTAGATAGAAAGCAAGAAACTTCTCCTAAAGGAGATGTTTCCTTCAAATCCATCTTGTACATGTTCCATTCCAAGGTGCTCTAAGTAGGATATGCTCTTGAGGAATGATCACCTCCGGCTTCCGAACAATGCACTCATGCTCAGTAAAGAGCATGTTATGTCTCTGGTCACAAAATTGGGATACACTTAGTAAATTGTACCCAAGCTCCTTAACAAAGTTTACCTTCTTAATGTTGAGCTTACCATTTGTGACCCTACCCCTTCTTGTAATGTAACCACCAGCATCTCCTCTAAAAGCAACTAGCCCTCCATCCATTCTTTCAAAGTTTTGAAGCAAAGAGTCATTGCCTATCATGTGCCTGGAACAGCCACTTTCAGTAATCCATACATTCTTCTTGGTCCTTAGTTGTTCCTGCATAATTAAAGAGAGTTAGTTACATTTGGAAACCCAAGCCTCAGAGGTCTTGGGCTCTTCAAAATCAATTGAAGACAATATAACAGTAATTGATCCTATACTGAGACATTGGGGTTCATTTGTTGTTGTTAATAAGAATTCTTAGTCACATGGTCTTCCTTTATCTTCCACACCATCTATGGAAGATTAGACTTCACCTTTAAAGCTTTGAAAGTTTGTACAACTTTAGAAGTTTTGGAGACTAACCCTTCGAAAGATCTTGCTTTCACTACAGCAAGCTCCAGTACTTCGGAAACGTTCCTTTCTTCCGATACCAAATTTTCTTCATTTTCATTTTGGAGCTTCCAAAAGAAACACATATTTCTTCCAAAGCTTTCTTCTTCTTGCTCCTCTTAGAAATCTTCTTCCTTGTTATGTTGAAAGTACTTTTGGGATTGTAGATGCAATCCTTGGCAAGATGAGAAGTACTACCACACATAATACAGTCAATTTGCTTTCTTACGAGGGTCTTCTTGTGAATAGAATACTGAGTTTGATCACTTTCCATCTCCATCCTCATCCTTTCAATGTTGTAGCAAGCTTCCTAGGGTGAAGTTTACCTTTGGAGGTGGATGGTCCATGTTGTATAGCAGTGTTACATAGCTGATTAGCCTTCATTCCTTCACAGGGATAAATGGACATGAACTTGAACTATTGGTACTAGAGTTCAAAGTTGTATCCTCAGTCTTCACCACTTCAAAACCTACAGAGATAAAAACTTGTTTCTGCTTGGAGTTGAAAGTGGCCTTGATCACTTGAGCTCTCTTTGATCTTCACTTAGCTGCTCGGATCAAGTTCTTTCTCTTGGACTTTGTCATCCCTGAATTTTTTCTCTCCTCAGGAGAATAGTGACCCTTGTTAGGATGATCTTCTTCACTCTTCCCAGATCTATCCTTCACTATCTCCTCTTCATCCTCTTCATCATCTTTATCACTAGGATCTACGGATGGAAGCTCATCTTGTCTAGTTCCACACCTGGGAGATCTTACAGACAATAGAGTGTGTGGAGGAGCTATCTCACTAGATCCCAGTCCCTGTTTGTTTTGATAACATACTTTGGAAGGTAGGAATGAGTATATTATGTTCTTAAAGGTCTCTTCTTCAAGAACATGTTCCTCTGACTTGGCTTTGCTGATCACTAGCTCATCCTGGCACTCAGTTAACTTAGTGATGAGATCTTTGATTTGAGTCCTGTAATTGGTATGCTCATGATTAAGAGTTGAAATGGTTTTCTTTAAGTCTTCTATTTTTAACTTATAATCATTTTCAGCTCTTTTGAAATCAGATTTTAAGATCTTCACGGACTCAAGATCGGATCTTATTTCTAAGTTATATGGCCTATATCTATTTACTTTAACAATGCACTCAGGGGTGCAAAGATGTTCCAATACCTTGGCTTCATCAAGTTCTTCCATCAGTGCTTGGTTTGGAGACACATCTTCTACTTGGAAGCTCCAATCAAACCTTCCTTCTTCCACAGCAACTACAGCTTGTTGCTTGGGTATGGAGCTCCCTCAGTTTAGTTTGGCTTGGGTTGTGCCTGGCCACCATTTTTCCTTGGTTCCTTTCAGTCCCTATCAAAGTGTCCCATCTGGTTACAGTTGTAACACTTCACTTTACCCTTGTCCAGCCCAAACTTTCCACTGGATACATTGCTAGGAAACTTTCTTCCTGTCCTCTTATAGAATTTTTTAGCTCTATAAGTGAGAAGAGACATTTGTTGAACTATGTCATATACTCTAGGAAGGTGATAAAAGGGCCCTTTGGTAAGTTTGTCTCTTGGAATGGGCTTTCATCATGAGACACAAAAGGCTTATGATGAGCTTGTCTCTTGGAATGGGATTCTTTGGATGTAGCTCTCCCTTGTGTCCCTAGGAAGGTGATGAAAGGGCCCTTTGGTGAGTTGTTAGGGTAAGAGATGAAATGGTGTTGTGGTTCTCTATAATCCCTTTCAACCACATGCTAGGGCAGAACTCTATTAATTGCTAGAGTTGCCAAATGGATGTTGCATGTTCATCTCCATCTAGTAATCACTGAGTATGCCATACAACTCAATGAGAGTGAGGTCTTGAGTTTTTTTAGTCCTCTTAATGACCATATAATAGTGTGTCCATTATCTAGGAAGTGAGGACATAAACTTTCTCACAATATCCATGTTCTCCCATTTCACTCCAACATCCACCAGAGTGTCAACAATCTCAACATACCTAAAGTATTTTTTAGTCATGGTTTCACCTGTTTTGAAGGTGAAGTTCTCAAACAGCTGCTTCAAAGGTCTTTCTGGTTTTCTTTGGCTTTAGTAGACCCTTCATACATCAGCTTCAGTGCATCCCAGAGCTACTTAACAGTTTTGCACTTCTTGAAGCCTTTGTAGATGGCATTTGGAAGAGCATTTTAGAGGGTAGTCATGGCTTTCTGATCTACATCTGTTCTTTTTCTATCTTCTTCAAAGTAGTCAGCCACTTCCTTTATAATCATGCCATCTCCAGCTGCAGCTGAAGAAGTGTATGCAATGTAAGGTCCTATGGTAACAGACTCCCACATCCTGCTGTCTTATGACTTAATGAAGCCTTCCATTCTAAAACACCAAGTATCAAAATCATCAGGAGTGATCAGTGGGGACTTTACCATGGTACCGGTTTCCATATCAGACTTAGATACTGCCATTTGAGATGTTAAGTGTTTTGTGAGAACTGGGGAGATTTAAGATGGTAAGATCTTACAATCAAAAGCCTGGAATGCTCTGATACCAATTGCAGGACCGGTTAAGGGACGGTCAATACAATCAGTCTCACAATAAGGAGAGTGTTAGAACACTTAACAGTTCAAATAGGGAACCAGATTTAAGAACAAGATGCAAAGAACACAAGTAACAGTGAGATATAACTCAAGAACAATATATGTGGTTTTCATGAATGTTGTATATTAATCTCAAGTTCTCTTACAAGAGTTACAGTGCGTAAGTTCTAAATTACAAGACCCTGAGATATTTTATACTACATCCTACAACTTGCTATACTTGGAAAGCCAGTTGGAACATTGAAAGACAACAAAATCAATGTAGAGTCAAAAGGCAGATTGTCTTTTGACTACTGACTATGACATGCCATAACTCACATCCAAATATATTACAAAAGGATAAAAGTACATAAAGTAGAAAGTTACAAACTCAAGATCTCAATGTACAGTTGCAAAAGCATGGACCTTTTCACCAACTCATGCAAGTTGGTGAGTCTTCAGAGTTGTAGCGGAAAGTGGGTCAGCTTTATGCAAAAGTAAATCAGGTAAAAGCATGTTCTTCTTTGTCTTCAAAAGAAATCAGTCTTCACTACATTTGGATTTGAAATACTTTATGTTTGAAGCTACAGAAGACTTCATCTTTGGCTTTGGAAGATTTGGTCTTTGGCTTCGGAAGATTTTATACTTGGAATAATTCTTGTGCAGAGTATAAAGCTTCCGGATACATATCATACTTCTTGTTTATAAGTATAAAACTTCTGGAGCAACTTCTACTTGGTAGTGAGTGCATGTATATAGGAAGCCTTTGGTCTCTTTGATTGCATCAGCCTTTATATAAAACCTTATACTTTCAACTTCATGGAGACTCCTATCCACATAGACAACAAGAGTGACATTTCTATCACAGAAAATCCAGTCAATCACTCCAAGACGAAGCATATTGACATCAAGTACTATTTCATTCGTGATACTCATGAAAAAAAATTAATCAAACTAGTCAAAGTCATTCAAATGAACAATATGCTGACTTGTTCACCAAAGCCTTTGATGAACAAAGACTTATGTATTTAATCACGGGTATTGGGATGATTAACATTGACTAGTCAATTTTTTTTGAAAATCTTTTAAAAATATGTATTGTCTATGATGTCTTTATACAATCTAAGCCTATTACAAAAAGTTTTTCTTCAAAATTTCTAAGAAGGAATTCTCTAGAAGAGAAATTTACCCTCGGGAAGAGATCTTTATCTATCTTCCGAAGGCAAATTCCTCTACACAAGTATTCTCTTCCGAACAGTTTTTAGCCTTGGAAGAAAATTTGATCATAGATCAAATCCACTTTCGAAGTTTACTAATTCTGTTTCTAGAAGAACACTTTACTCTCGGAAGCAAACTTTTCTTTGAGACTAGGTTTGCCTTCGGAAGTAAAAGTGACTTCGAAAGACAATACTGAGAAACACAAGTGTTTTCTCTCGGAAGCAATTTTACCCTTGGGTAAACCTTTGCTGTGTAATGAAAATATTTAAGCCCCACTCTGTAAAAAGTAAGATTTTATTGATGATTGTTGGAATATTTTAAATGTTTTATCTTACCGCCCTTGTCAAATCGATATCTAAACTGTCCTTTCACCTTATCGGTTTGGGTTTTTATCCCCCATTTAAAAAAATTCTGACTCTCTTTCTTTACTTTCTTTACCACTGTAAAAGCTCTAAATTTCCATTATCTTCTTATCTTACTCTTAAGTTCCTTTAATCAAATAGTACTCCCAAAACAATGGCCTTGAATCCTTAACATAACCAGGTCACTATCCTTGATTCTTCAAAGGATGTCGATTTTGCCCCTATTGTAGAAATTCTGTCACAATCGACACACTTCACCACCTCACTGTTAACCCCACCATCTACTAAAACCACATGGCTAAATTATAGGACAATGGTCAAAGCGAAACGATTAATGATGAAGGGTGATCAGATCGAGGATCTGCGGGCAGCAGATCACAATAAGTGAATCAACCATCAGGGAGCATCTGGAGCTCCATGATGAGGGCACCCCTACTATATTCCTCAAGTCTGAGCTAGAGTATACCTACACTTAGATAGGATATGGTGGAGATGTTAGCAAGTCTACAATCTACAAGTTTAATTTCTTCTACAATTGGAAGTTCTTGCTGCATATCATCCTGCACTGCCTATCTAACAAGTCGAGGGGAGGATCAAATCCCATATGATTTGGGCTGCCTAGTCCATGGGTTCATGAAGGGCATGTGCTTCAACTACTCAAGATATGTACTAAACAATCTCAGAGGAAGTCTCACCCGGGATCAGTTCTATATGTATCCCCGGTTCATTCAACACATCATCAACTGTGAGCTGGAACAGGACAGACTACAATGTGCAAATGTTTACTAGTCCCTCAGATGAGGCCTAGCATCTTCAAAATGAGGAAGAAGGTGTCCACCAACTACTCTAGAAAATTCACTGATCTTCTTCCAGGTATGGTCGAGCCAACGGCTCCTTATGACATCCCTGCAAGCCTAGCAGGTGATGAACTCACACCAGACATCACCACTACAATGCCAGTTACTTCTTCCTACCCATCAAAATTACCTACATAAGACACCCTAAATCAATCTAATTGATCAGGTCCACACTGTTCAAACTAAAAGGCTAGAGTGGAACTCAGGGCTCCACTCAGCCAGTGGTCCAACCATCCTCCATCATTGACCTTAATGCTAGTGTTGAGTCTATCAGTCTTAACCTGATAAGCCCACAACCCAAGCCTTTAGCCCTCAGGGTGAGTCTCAACACTCCCTTGAGTAGCCAAAAAGGGACAGCCATATCATTGGCTCAACTGCCATTACAGTGGAGCCATTAGGTGCTGACTAAGGTCCCAGGTCATTAGATATAACATCCCTATCCTTTGTTTCCTTTTAACCCGACTTGATGAGGATATTATGTTCCATCTAGTCCATGATGTTGATGAAAGAATTGATCTGCCCAAGATACATATTAAATTGATGTGGCTAGTGTGATATGATCCAAGTCGGGTCATACCCAATAACAAGCCAAACAAACACCGATAAATATTTATTCGTTGATAAGATCATACAAATAAATATTAGCACCAATTTAGAAACCGGCTTTTCTAAATCATTGCTTTTGTAAATGAACAAGATTATATATATATAATTTGTTCATGAGGGATTATTTGTTTCATTGCTTAAATTAGTTAAAAAATGACATATAATAGTGTGTAAGTGCTATAAAATTAAAATGGTTTAATTTTATAAAAGTAGAATGCAAGAGTATGTATTTTATAAAATTTAAATTGAGAGGGAAAACAAAAGGGGACCAATTTTCGGCCGCCCCTTGTGTGTCTTGGAAACTCCCTTTTTCTTGTTTCAAGGACATGCAATTAACCCCACTTGAACTCTCTTGCATTCTCCTCTTTCTCTCACACACACACAAGAGCAAGTTCTCTCCTTTCTCTCTCTCTAATCTCGGGTTTTTGAGCAAAAGAACAAGGATTTTCAGCTTTGCAAGAAGTGTTCTTGGCTGAAAAGATTCAACAAAAGGAGAGTTCTACAAGTTGGTGTTGAAAGACCTAGCAAGAGGGTGTTTGTACAAGCTTGGGGTATCACCACTTGAGGACTTCTAGCTTGAAGTTTCAGCCACAAAACTCATCTCCCTCACCTCACCAAGTTCGTTTTTGAGTTGCTACAAAGGTTGTATACTTCAAGTATCTTATGTCTTTTCATTGTATGCATTTGTATAATGATCCATGGTTTGGGGTTGTTTATTAAAAGGGTTTAATAACCATCTTATTAACATGTTTTAAAACATAAAATTCCGCTGCATTTTCATATAAATAAGGTTATATGAGCTTTGATAAACATGTTAAAACCCTTCAATGGCATCAAGAGCCACTTATACAAATGCATACATGTATTATACTCACTAACTCACGGTTTTGTGGTGTATAACACCACATGGCCGAGAGTTAGAGGGCTGTTATGGTCACCCCTTTTGATTTTTTAAAGATGTTACTTTATGCATGTAAGGATCTTTAAAAATCTAGATCATAAGATGTTTTTTGTATGGACTAAACCCATTTGTTCTTGGTTTATGTTGGCCAAAAATATGGGCTAAAAAGGGGCTGCCCTAAATCGTGACATAGGAAATGTTTGGGTATGTTGTTTTTGTTAGGACCGTGTACGTACGGAGTACTAACTAATTCTTCGTTATACCGGATCAAATAGTGCGGAATCCTATTTGATTGGCGATCCAATCAGGGAGAACGAAATCAAGATCAATCCGAACGATTAGAAAACGTTAAGAATGGAATAGGAATGATATGGGACGTTCTATGAACTTGGAATGGACGATCTGGACGTTCTGGGTCGACTAGGGTTTCAAGTATTCGAAGTGTTGCGTTTTTCCACGAATTAAGTGGTATTTATAGGTTACAGCTATCAGTCGTACGACTGAGCCAGGCGACTGGCTCAGTCATGCGACTGAGTCATACGATTGATTCATTCGGACGACTGAGTCAGTCTTATGACTCAATCGTACGATTGACTCAATCTCGTGGTTCAATAGTGTGACTGGTCCATTCGGATGGTCCAGTTGTGCGACTGAATCAGATAACTTAGTTAAACACATTCTTGAACCTTTAATGGTTTAGAACTATGTCTAACAACTGTAAACCTATATAACATTGTCATATATGTGTGTAACAATAAACAATATAGATAGATATAACATTAAACAACCAATACACATATATAGAAGAGTTTCTTATTCAATTGATCAAACATTACATAAGTGTTACAAGAAAAGAAAGTCTATTACATTTAAGGTCACTAGACTAGAACTGGGGACATGTGTAAAAACAAACTCCCCCTTGGACCTAGTTCTATCTAGACTTTGACTTCTTTCTTGAACTCTTCAAATCTCTTTATTCTCTCCTCTTTAGAAACCCCGACATGGATATTCAGTGCGAAGCATAGACGTATGATATGCTGAAACTGTAGTGCTTGCACTATATCCTGCGTGTCAAAAAACAGTAGCCACTTATACAGCGTATAAACATCGGACGCTGACAAGTTTATTAGCCACATAGGGTCAAACACCCTTATTGTGTCCATCGACCCGTCCTTCTCCAAAACAATGACTGCCTCTCCTGAGCACCAGTCATAGTACCACCACTTAAAGTGTGGGGTAAAGTCCTGTGGCATCTCCCTCAGTGGAATTCGGGACATTGTGCGTGGAGGTCGCCACTTCAGGACTATCTTCGGTTGACCAGTAATGGGACTCACTTCAGACCTTCTGATGTAACGTGTGGCCTGCTATGGTCTGAAGTTGACCCATCTAGTCCTGTACTCCCTTTTCAGGGCAGCCTCAAACCAGCCTGACATTTTCTTCGGATTAGCGTATAATAGCTTCAGGCGCGCCAGCTGGTTGAGCTCAAAACCAGGGAGAGTCTTCAGATCGTGAGGGAATCTGAAGTACTCTATTCCCTCTCTCTCTTCACAGCATAAACCCTAAGATCCTCAAAGTGAGCCCATGCTATAATCTTCCCTGACACCTTCATGTTTTTCTTTACCTTGTAGAGTTTGGTTTAGGTATTCTGTGTCGCTGTAGCACGTTGGGCTCGGACCTCGGCGAAGCAAGCCGCCCATTCAGCCTTTCGAATATCGACTTTGGCGTCCGAGGCTTGGGCTTGACTTGTTGAGGCTTCTGCTCCTTTCTCCTTATCGCTGAGTTTATCCAGAATGTCACTGTCAAGGTTGTTTACCAAATCTGGAAACACGTTTCCCTCTTGATCAGTGTATTCTGGATAGTGCTGATCTGTGATGTCTTCAATTTTGATTTCTTCAACATCGTTGAGCTCGTCATCATCAGCATCATCAAAAATTGGAGCATCCTTAACAATTTCGTCTGGATTCAGACGAAATATTTCAGCAAGCTGCTCATCAGTAAGGTCGTGAATAATTTCTCCTTCTTCAGGAGTATAACTCACTGACCTTCTGACGATCCCCTGCAGATCAAGAATCATTGTGAGTTGAGACTTGACCTGTTGGAGGGGAGCAACATCATGTTCATCTTGCTAAAATCCCTTATCTGTTTAATATCAACATGTAGAGTAGCAAACATTAGTATAAACTCAAGTTAATTAAACATTAATCATTAAATATTTACAAGAGTTTCATATACGTCAAAAGATGAATCAAGTACAAAAGCTTTAGAAATAAAACATCTAATCAGTACTTTTGTCTTGGATCATTGCTTGATCTCTGGCAGAAGGGGAGGTAGGTGGATCAGCAGTTGATGCTCCCTGGTCTTGTCTTTTCTTGGTTCGTTGCTCATGACCAGAGGCAGAGGTAGATGCATCAGCGTCCCCTTCATCATCATCATCCTTTTCTTTATCTTCATCATCACCTTCCTCGTCATCATCATCACTATCATCATCCTCATCATCCTCCTCATCATCATCATCTTCATCACCTTCCCCGATCTTGAGGGGCTCACTCTGAGTGCTTTTCAGCTTTAGCAATAGAGTCTTGTGAGCCGCCTCCAGCTTCCCCATCTTCTCATCAGTCTCAGCCTCGTGTTGAAGCAAGTCTGTGATCTGATCAGTCTGTGCAGTGATCAACTGGGCTTGTGAAGATGTCAACTCCCTCAGTCTCTCAATCTCAGCTGTTTGTGTAGAACTTTGCTCTTGCAGCTGTAGAATCTGAGCAGACTTGGCCTTGTCGGAGGCTAGCAACTGGAGCACCATGCTGTTCAGTGCAGCAAGTTGCTCAACCACAGAGACATGTGGAATGAATGAGCTAGAGGGTGCAGATGAGGGTTGTGTTTGGTGAGTGGTGGTGGTTGTGGTGGCTGTGGTGAATATGGGAGGCGGTGGGAATGATGTAGTAGGGGGTACAGTGGTGGTGGTGGATGTGGGAGTATGAGGTGGAGGTTTAGTAGTGGTGGTGGTTGATGTGGTGGCTGTGGTGGTGGATGGTGTGGCTGTGGAAGTGGTTGTAACGAAGGTGAGACGTCTTTTCTTCTTCTTCTGACCATGGGGTTGAGCCATCCTTTTCTTCCTCGTTCCCGTTGAAGTGGATGCTCCCCCAACAACCCTGCTAGCTGACTCCGGTGCATAACTCGGATCAGTGGCTATCTCTCGTGAGTCTCGTGGGGATTCACCAACCGCCCTTAGCCCATGTTCTGTGGGAACAACCTTGCTTCCCACAGTACGTGTCAATGGCTCCTCTTCTGACTCCTCTTCCTCCTCACCAAGAACAAAATCCTGATGGAAACCAGCAGACTCAGTTCCATCGTGGGTGGGTGGTGGAGATGGTATATCAGTGGTAGTGGCCCTAGATGGAATGGGGCCTGTATCTCCACCATCACCACTGTCATCATCATCAGAATCATCTGATGGAATAGCTATCACCTCAGTGTCAGATCCACTATCATCATGACACCATTTGCGTCTCCCTGGGGCAACATAATCAGCCCGGGCCAGATGCCCAATCAACCTCTTCATTACCGGCTTCACCTGCTTGCCTCTGTAAACCTTCATCCTCCCAAGAGTGGTGTCATCCATAATCTCCAATGCCACTGCATCACTCTTTTCCTTGGGAGATCGGGCAGCTTCTCATTGAATATAAGCTGTAGAAATCGGGGGTACATGCAAAAACCTTCCTTCCCCTTAGCCTCTAAGTTCTCTCTCAGATACGTGAAAATAATGTTGGAGAAGCTGAAGGGGTGGTTTAAGACCAAGGCCACGTAGGCATTTTGGATTTGATCAGACAGATCATCAAACCCACCCCTCCTGGATGCAATACACTTAAGTATGACGTGCGCTAAGTACTTGTACTGGGGGCTCAGGTTGCTCTTGTTCAGCACACCCGAGTGTATGTCCCCGCAGTACCCAATCCTCAGGAAACATCCACGAACAGTAAGAGGGTGCAGCTTAAGTGGCTGTTCCTCGTCGTCTCCAAAACCTAATACCCTCCTTATATCAGCAGCTGTAATCTCAATCTCCCTACCGAAGATATTGCTTCGGATGCGGTAGGGTTCCCTTGATCGATCTACCGTAGCTCCCTCCCAAATGACTGATGAATAGACTGATAGGGAGTACAGGGAGTAGATATGGCTCTGTATATCCAAGATCTCCTCAAAAATCGATGATCCCTGAAAACTCACCACCATTCCTCGAAGTAGAATCCAAATGAGCACAAATGTTGTGCTTTGGATTTATGGTCCATCTATTTGCCATATTCCTGTAATCAATAGCAAACACACGTTAGAAACATGTAAAACAGAGTTTGACTAAATCAAAAACAGTTTAGTTCAATCATGCGATTGCACTGTGCGACTGGGTTTCAGTCGGATGGTCATAAGTGCGACTGGACTTCAATCAGTTGAACAGTAATGCGACAGAATTTCAGTCGAATGATGTGTCATGCGATTGAGTCTAGTTAGGAGACTGAACCTGCGACTGAGTCAGTCGACCGAATGACTCATTCGCATGATTTATTCGGCCGATTGAATGAATCGTCCCTTTCAATCGTGCGATTGAAGGTCATTCTGGAGTCCAGTCGTATCACACACTCAACCCATTCGCATTATTCATTCGGCTGATTGAATGAGTCGCCCCTTTCAATCGGGCGATTGAAGTTCATTCTGGAGTCCAGTCGCATCGTAGACAAAACTGTTCCATTTCCAACTCAGATTTATCAAATGGCTAAATTAAACATTATGTTCATGTTTATTAGACTCGCATCATGTGTCTAAACTACCTAAATCAGTGATTTTAACATTTTATGTGTTTAAGGTAGTTTATTGTGCAACTTTGTTTTGGTTCGATATTTAGGTCAAATATCCGTGTATTTCGAACCAACTTTGACTATTTTTGATCATCTTTCGGTCGATTTTACCTGTATAGCAATGTCACAATGTCAGTAATCAAGTAGACAGAGGTTTGATTTCAAATGAAATTTGGGCAGCATAACAGTGCGATTTGAATTTCGGGCGAATGAGGTCTGCGATCGACTGAGGGTTCTATTTATACTAGAACTCAGTTCAGTCGGCCAACTGGACCTATTCGCTCCACTCATTCGTCCGACTCAAACTCAGTCGTACGATTGAGTCTATTCACATGATTGGCCTATTCGGTCACATTCAATCGGCGATTGAGCTCATTCGCATGTCTAAATCTTACGATTGTGTTCAATCGTATACCCCATTCGTACGACTGGGTCATATCAGATTCAGTTGTGCGATTGGGCTATACTTGAGTCATTTTTGTCAAGTTATTGACCGACCCTTAGTTTTCTTAACCAATTGATAAAACATTATAATCTTTTGATCATCTCAGACATAATCACTTTTAAAACAACACATTCACTGATCACCTCAGACGTGATCCATTTATCCACCCGATCACCTCAGATGTGATCCATTTATCCACCCGATCACCTCAGACGTGATCCTTTTAACCTTTCAGAAACAACTTGTTTAAGTAAACGTTAAGCACATTTGGTGACGTTTAGCAGATAACAATACACACAGTCCGACATTGACACATTATACTAAAATAATTGAAAAATCTTAAAACTACGAATAGAATGAACATGTTTTGTTGTTTTTGTTGGGTCAAGTTTGTGTAGCTTATTAGCATTTACATCATATCAAGGACAGACTCATATGGAATCAGACAGGCATAAACAGCATTACTTGGAACCTTTGATTAGAATTAAACTTTAAACCTTGCATATCACAGCTTTCTCACTTATCTAAGACTTCTGAAATCTAACTGGGAATCATGCTTGATATGATACGTAATGTACTTTAATTACAACTTCAGTCAGTGCATACACGACGATTGTCAGTATACTTGTCCACTTAAATCCATACACAGACTTTTGACACGCATTGGTAACGAATTAAGTTATATTATTTCAACTAACATTTGTGGATCCCAAGCTTATATGGTAATCAGTATTCCTTATAGGACTTTCGAGCGGTCTATAGGTATTTTGACAAGAAGAAACTATTCTTAGAGCTTTCAAAGAGAAGCCAAGCCTCAGGTCAGTGCCATCGCACAGCAGAGAGGCGGCAAACAACAATGAATTCTAGAATATGTAGTTATGCTTATCCTCAGGTCAGTGCCATCGCACAGCAGAGAGGCACACAACCTATCTCCTTGTTAGAGCATTTCTTATTTTTCTTTTTCACATAACGCACCAACACATTTTGTTATCAGTATGATTGCGCTTGTATTCATTTTTTCTTTTGCTCTTTTTGCAGTTACACGCTCACCTTTGGTGGCGTTTATTTGCTCGTTATCCCTTATCGGAAATGGCTGATTGTGTTAACCAGTGATAAGATGGGAACCCACAGTTGATTGAACCGTTTAGTTTAGATTAAGTTTACCAATGACGTCTACTCGTCTATTGTGTTGAATCTACCGACACATCGTATAGTGAACTAGCACCTCCCTAGATCAGCTTTCTCCGTGTAGTTACAGTACCAACCAAGCGTACTATCATCTTCCCATTTTGTTAGACTTAGACTTCTCAGATTTATAATTTTTCTGTGATATAATTAACTTTGCAGAACCGAAAATCCTTTTGGTGTTCCAAGTAACTCGGTGCCTGTGTACTATCACTTTCCATAATTTATCGAGTCACATTTCCAGTTTAGATGTCTATGCCTTTTCAGCTTTACTTACCTTCCCCCTTTTTTTTAAGTAAATGAATACTGAAATAAATCTCCCCCTAAAATACTAAAACAGAAATCTTTTTTGTGTTTTTGGATTTTATATAACAAAAAATAAAAAAATAAAAAATAAAATAAAATTAACAGAAAATAAACACATAAATACGAGTCGGACTATGTATCTGCTTCTTCCACAATCACATCACTTTTCTTTTTAACGCCGTTGACCTCTAGCAGATAGAAAAATCTAGGTTTATCAAATGGTTTGGTGTAGAAGTCAGCGCGCTGAAAATCCGTGTTAATTTTTCACATCAATCAATTGTTTTTCATAGCAATCGCGTATGAAATGATATTTAATACCGATGTGTTTTGTTTTGGGATGTTGAACAGGATTTTTAGTAACAGCTATGGCAGCAGAATTATCAACATAAATAGGGGTGTTAGAAAATTGCAAACCGTAGTCGCGCATTTGCTGTTGGATCCAGATGATCTAAGAGCAGCAACTTGCAGCAGCAACATATTCAGCTTTACAGGTTGATAAAGCAACCAAGGTCTGCTTCTTGTATTGCCACGTGACTAATCGCCTTCCAAAGAACTGACACCTTGCTGATGTAGACTTGAAGTTCATCTTGCAGCCACCATAGTCTGAATCGCTGTACGCAGTAAGCTCAAAGTCATCATCATGAGGATACCACAACCCCAGTGTTGGAGTACCCTTCAGATAACAAAAATCCTTTTCACCCCAATCAGGTGATTCACTTTTGGCTTCGCTTGATATCTAGAACATAGACATGTGGCATACATAATATCTGGACGCGAGGCAGTGAGGTACATAAGAGAGCCGGTCATCCCACGATACATAGTGGCATCCACCAAATCCCCATTCTCATCAGGAGCCACATCATGATTTGTGGCGAGAGGGGTACCGGCAGTGGAAACATTCTCCATATCAACCGACTCAGAATATCGCTGACATACTTGGTCTGATGTAGGAAAATACCGGTTGGTGTTTGATCCACCTGTAATCCTAGGAAGAACTTCATTTCTCCCATGGCACTCATTTCGAACCTTGCCTTCATCACAGATTCGAATTCTTTGCACAATGCTTCATTCCTAGACCCAAAGATGATGTCATCCACGTAGATCTGCACCATAAGCAAATCACCATCCTTTTCCTTGATGAATAATGTACAGTCTATGACACCCCTGCGAAACCGTGTTTCAACAGATGGGTGGAGAGCTTCTCATACCAAGCTCGAGGAGCTTGATTAGCCCATACAGAGCCTTATCCAGCTTGTAGACTCTGTCCCGATGATACGGATCCTCAAATCCTTCGGGTTGACTGACATAGACCTCTTCACGGATTTCCCCATGAAGGAATGCACTCTTCACATCCACTGATAGACTTTTTCTCTTCATAACGATGCATAGGCAAGGAAGATCCGAATTGCTTCCATTCTTGCCACTGGTGCAAACACTTCATTGTAGTCGATCCCCTCGACTTGTCTAAATCCAGAACAACCAAGCGTGCCTTGTTTCTGATAACAACCCTTGGTCATCCTTTTTGCACTTTAGTACCCATTTGGTACCAATCACTTTAACTCCTTTTGGCCTGTCACGAGGGTCCAGACTCCAAGTTTCTGAACTGGAGTAGCTCTTCTTGCATAGCATTGACCCATGCCTCATCTTCAGGGCGTCACTGACGTATTTTAGGCTCGATTTGTGAAAAAACATGAAAGCCCCGCATTGACATAACCCTTCTCCATGACTGCAGCATAATCAGCAGAGTACAGCTGATTTCCGTCTGCACTCCGGATTGAATATCCCCAATGATAGCCGTGGGGGATAATTCACACTGATCCTAGTCACTGGTGTGGAAGGAACCACAACCTCAAGTCAAGATTGATGACTACAGGTTCAGTATCCGGATTTCCCAATGCTAGTTCAGCAGCTGATGACCCACTTTGTTGATTAACATTGTGATCAAGGTTGGTTCAGCTGCTTCTTCATCACCTGATGAGT